>CM072935.1:4865000-5170000 GCA_036971965.1 Nyctalus aviator | reverse complement strand
ACTACCAGTGGCGATATGGAGGTGATTAGAATGCATGCCTCTTAAGCTTGCATGAAAACCTGGATAAAAGAATAGGGCTAGCCATACCATGGGGAGATATTAATATCTCGAGACTTTTCAGCCATAGAGATTAATAAGACCATTAGGGAGTTCATGCAGATCAGAGGGGATAGGCATAACATTTAAGGAGTTGGAAGAAGGGAATACTGTGAAATTGGCAAAGTGAAAAATAAGAACAGAGATTAAAGCCTAAAACCAAGGGAGGGGGGACTTTAAAGCATGTTCAAATGGAGTGTTAAAATATTACCCACTAAAAAAACATTCAAACAACAAAATTGGTTTTTGCTGTATTCTAGGAAAGCTACATTAAAATAACAGCCAGCTTCACTAAGTAACATCAAAATTACATTTGAAAGTTGGCAAGAATTTTAGTTGCCTTACAGCATTTCCCTAAATATGAAATCCTGGCAGGGGACAAGCATATGCAGACCCCAGTCTCGGGTGGTTTAACATTTCTGCGTTATTTACCTTACTTTGGTTCATCTAAATTTCAGAATGAGGACAGTATGAAAATTGTGAAACCTAAGGTTGCAGGTTTACTTAAAAATGATACTGCTTGCCCTAGTTGGTTTGGCTCAGTGGACAAAGTGTCAGCCTGTGGATTGAAAGGTCCTGGATTCAGTTGTGCTCAAGGGCACGATCCCCAGTAGGGGGCATGCAGGAGACAGCTGATCAATTATCATCATTGATGTTTCTCTCTCCCCCTTCCTCTCTGAAATCAATAAAAAATATATATATATATATATATTTTAAAAGTGATACTGCTTTAGCCGAGACTGGTTTGGCTCAGTGGATAGAGCGTCGGTTTGGGGACTGAAGGGACCCGGGTTCGATTCCGGTCAAGGGCATGTACCTTGGTTGCGGGCATATCCCCAGTAGGGGGTGTGCAAGAGGCAGCTGATTGATGACTCTCTCTCATCGATGTTTCTAACTCTCTCTCTCACTTCCTCTCTGTACAAAATCAATAAAATATATTTAAAAAATAATAAAAATAAAAGTGATACTGCTTTATATTCAATGTAACCTAACATAGTCCCTATAATTAATCAAAATCACAATGGGACAATCACTAGTTAGTGACCAAATGTCTCCTCAGGGCAAAATTTATGATTTTTCATCTGGGTTTTCAGAGCTATAAAGAAACGTGGACAATATGATCCATCTTTTAAAGAATTCTAGAAAACACAAACTAGTGACACAAAGCAGTATTGGTTGGAGATGGGCTAAGAAGAGGGGCCTGAGGGAGAGGTAACAGAAGGCCATAGGAAGCTGGCGAGGGGGACAATGGATACTGTTCATTGGATTGTGGTGCTATTAGGTGAATGTATACACATGTTGAAACATTAAACTGTACATTTAAATTTGCGCCATTTTAAAATGTCACCTTTACCTCAATTAAATGATTTTAAAAGAGAAATAGATGGGATCCTGACAGGGCCTTCCCCCGCACTCCCTCTGGCACACACACAGTACTTCTGCCCTCGAAGGCTCTGGGTGGGAGGCACACAGCCTCCAGCTGGACTCACTGATTGTTTTGTTTGCTGCTGGTGCTTCTCCATGTCCAGGATATGGAAGGACTGGAGAGCAGCTGTCCGCCTTTCAGGTGATATTTACAAAAAGACCCGAACCCAAAGTATAGACTTTTTATTGTTTTCAAATGCTATACAAAAGAAAAATAGACAGTGTGCATTTCTTGATTAACAGATCCAGAAATAGTGAACCCAAATTAAACATCCTTTTTCATTTATTTCAGTAGTTTGCGTTACCGAGATGATAATCCAGAGTTCTCTCTTCCAGTGATTACTTTGGTCTCATCAGCATAAGAATTCTTGGTTTATTCCCACAAACTCCATAAACCAAGGACAGTTCCTTTGTAAGCAGGGGACACTCAAAGGTGATTTTCTTCTCAGAAGCTTCTTGAATCCTTGAATATCTGAGAGTTTGCTCTCAAGTTGCTGTTTCCTTAGTGTCAAACACAAAACACAACAGAGGGAGCTGTGCATTCATAACATGGAATCCTCACAAAGACCACTTTGATTTGAATAATATTTCCAAATCCAACTCTATTTTTCTAAATTCACTCTCCCCTACTTTTTTTTTTTAAATATATTTTATTGATTTTGTACAGAGAGGAAGAGAGAGAGATAGAGAGTCAGAAACATCGATGAGAGAGAGTCATCGATCAGCTGCCTCTTGCACACCCCCCACTGGGGATATGCCCGCAGCCAAGGTACATGCCCTTGACCGGAATCGAACCCGGGACCCTTCAGTCCCCAAGCCGACGCTCTAGCCATTGAGCCAAACCGGTCCCGGCCACTCTCCCCTACTTTTGACTACTTCTTTAAAGAGGCCACTTACTATGCAGTAAATTAAGTCATGTTTAGATTAAGTGTAGTGATTCTCTGATTTCTCCTTTCACAGCCATTGCCTTACACCCCTAACACCCAGCCCATTTCTATCCCCGTTTCTATCCCTTCTCTGCAGAAGCTACTGGAGGATATTTCACTAAAAATATTGCCTTTATACCTACTCCTTTTTGCCTTGTTGAAAAGATAGTAACAGCGGGATGCTCAAGAAACAATATAATGAAAAGATATTGTGATAAAAAAATTAAAGTTGACATAGTTGGTAGAAAAATATAACTTAACAGTTATGCCAAGTAGCCACAATATTTCTATTTAAAAAAGAAACATATTTCTACAGATCTCCTCCTATGGGACAATGCTGCAATGGCCTTTGCCTTAAATTCTCTATAAGGAAATAATTTATAATACGTTAGCCTGATCCCATTAAGCAATGATTTAAAACAGACACCCATTGATGACTTAATACAACAAGCTGTTTGCAGACCATTGGTCTGACGGTAATATCGAGACCTACACTATTGGCACACAGGATTTATTAAGCTTTTACAATAATAGTAGCATCCTAAGTGCTAACAAGCTCTGATAATCAAGACGGGCAGTATGTTACTTTAGAACAGTCAACACTTGTGCATTTTCAAATATGGTTTCCTAAGACAATTTCTGTCAAAGTAAATCTAGCCATGCTGTTTAAAAACGCTGTAGGTTACTCCAAGCTTGGCAATTAGCATCGGGCATAAACAATAATAAAACTATCACAACTTGATAAATAACAAATACAACACTGTAAGCTATAATCATACACAGCAGAAGGAAAGGGTAGTGGTGACGAACTGGTAGCTGTTACAATTAACAGAGCACATGCCTCCATGCAGTTCCTTCCATTCGGTGCACTCAGTCCTGACACGCAGTGTCTGAAGCAGGGCACACGTATGCAGAATCATGTAATAATTTTAACACACTGAAAACATGTCCGTAGAAAATGGTGAGTTGAATTTTATTAATTCATTAAATCCTGTGGAGTTACCACCAACCCCTTAGTATAAAATCTGTTCAAATTATATTAGGTAACTGTGTGCTTCTTATTTTTAAGTGGTGGAAAATGAATTAAATGAAGACAGGAATGTTTCCCTAATGTGACTGATTTTAGCATTTTTACCTCTAACTAAGTCTGAAAAACTTCTGGCTTTTGAATTATTTGATGAGAGTGTTCCTGTATCAACCTACTGATAATATGCTTGGTTCAGAATGTTGTCCTGCATATCGTGAAACACAACGTTAATCCAGTGAAGAACAAGGTGATGTAAGTAGCCTAAGAACCAGTGCACTGAAATGACTACTGTCACAAATGGTGACAAGGATGTAAGGATCCCACTCTCTAGTCACTAAGGAGTTAGAATTACTGGGGATATTGTCACTTATAAAACTACTAGAGGCCCGGTGCATGAATTCATGCATGCATGGGGTCCCTAGGCCTGGCCAGCGATCATGGTCTCCATGATCGAGGCCATCTTGCCCAGTCCCAATTGGGGCTTGCTGGCAGGAGGGAGAGACAGGAGGAGGGACCTCGGGAGGTTGGCCAGCCACATGGAGGGACCACAGGAGGTTGGCCGGCTGTGGGAGCACACTGACTACCAGAGGGCAGCTCCTGTGTTGAGTGTCTGGTCCCTGGTGGTCAGTCGTGTCGTATGACTGGTTGACTGGTAGTTCTGGTTGTTTGGTTGTAACGGTTCCTTGGGCTTTTCTATATATAGATAACTAGTGGGATGTAGAGCTGATGTACTTCATCTTCTGTCTTCAGACACCCAAGATATAAGATAACCTCACACCCAAACAATGTCTACTCCACAATGTCTGCAGCTGGTAGTTCTCCCCTTGGAGGTGAAGGAAATTATGCCAAGACTTTTAATAACCAGGATTCAGAAAACTTAAAGGAACAATTTTAGTCAGAAATCAAACATACAGAGGCTTGAAGGAGGAGGAAAAGAAAATCATTTAGAAGACAAAGACCAAACTGGCACCCCAGATCCAGAGCGATTTGGGAAAGCAGGAAAGCCATGCTGACAGCCTGCCTCTCCTCCCAGCATCCTAGCGAGGCCCGGGTACCACCGTGTTTGTGTAACCGTCTTCCTACGTCACGGGCCTGAAGGCACAGTGAAGGGGGTTTCCCAGGGGCAGAGGTGAAGATATTTTTATTTTGTTTAACCCACAGACTACTTAGTCAAAGGAATACACAAGGCTAAACGAAAGCACGTGGGGTGGGATTCACGGCGCTGAACGCTGACAGGATGTGCTTGGGTCTCGCTGGCAGCATCTGGCAGTGGTGGGGCAGGCAGCACCTCACGGGCCCGCCTGTGTCTGCTCCGGATGAGGCTCTGTGGCCGTGGCACTGGCAGTCGAGTTCAAGACGTCTCCGAAATCGCCTCCGGCAGGCTTGGGCCCCCCTACTTTAGACTTTTTAAGAAGTTCAAAAAGGAAGAGGTATCAGGAAACACAAACTTATCCGACTGAGAAGTTACACATTTCTTTTCAGCATTTAGGATGCTACCATGCTACATCAAACACTCAAAACATTCAGAACACTGATTAAAACTGATCACCTTACATATATTAATTATGTAAATAATAAAGTTATTAAAAGTTCTTTAAATATTTTAAAAATAGTAATCTACCCACACCAAAGAGTTCAGGCAGCAAGCAAGAAAACAAAACAAACAAACAAACAAAAAGATAACAAAAAAACCATGTTCACCTCTCTACTTGCCTTTAAGTTTTCAACTTTCTCTTCAAATGATTTGAAAGTCGGGGAGTTTCTAAGGAGAGAAAAAAAATATATATATAATAAACAAAGAAAGCGACACATTTTGAAAACATCATTAGTTGACTGCACTCCTCGTAGCCATTACTCTCAGCAGAAGAACAGCTACCTTGGGTGCCCACAGGGTGCAGGCCACCCACAGGTCGAAAACTTCCGCTTCTATTCTAAGATTTCTACAGGAGCAAAGCCAGCCTAAGACATATCAATGGAAATAAATCAAGTGCATGTGCAATGACAAAACAAGTCAGGTAACACACCAGCTCTGTCACTTTCCCAACCAGCTGTCCCTGCTGGGTCACTTAGTCTGGCTAAGGCACCATGCTCTAGAACTCGTGTTTAAGTCCACACATTGCCTGGCACGACTCCTGCGTGAATCCACATCATCAAGCAGGACAGGCTGACCGGGATCAGCTTCATAATGGACCGGGAAGGAGCCCAGAAACCTGGCTCGGCCTCTTCACAGAACTGCCCCGGGCAGAAGCTCTGTGCCCACGGAAAGCCCCTCCCACGCCTTCATGCCCATCCACGTTCCTCCAGGGCGTCGCAGTGCGTTGGTCCCTCTCATCCGATGGCTGCTATTTACTATTCACCCAACTCGAATAACCTTCCTGCTACCGAGATGAAGGTGAGGGAGGGGACAGGGCCCTCCTCCTTCCACAGCGGCAATGGGCAGCCAGTCCTAAGTGTGGTCCCAGACCAGCTGCATCAGTAGCTCCAGGCAGCCTGCTCACAATGCGGATTCTCAGGTCCCGCCCTAGGTGGACAGTCAGAAACTCTAGGGGGTGGCAAGCAGAGGCCTTCACAAGCCCTCCAGGTGGTTCTGTGCCCACTGACAGTTAAGCCAAACAGGCTGCTGGAGACCCTCCACGTGCCTCTCTAGGGAGGCAGGTGGGGCCCTACCATGTAGGATTTGCAAGGCCATCCCGATGAAGGAGGACAGAATTAGGTCACGGGCGGCTCCCAAAGTCCCCGAGGGATGGGGGACTTGGAATCGAGGGTGGAGAAAGGAGAGTGTGACTAAGCTACAGTAGACAGAGGTCCGGCACCGGCATTCGTGAGAAGAAAGGGTTTATTTGATAAGCCGTGGTCATATCTTCAATGAAACAAATTTCAGATATAAAACAATAGATTAACAAAATAAAACAAATACCGTGTTTCCCCGAAAATAGACATCCTCCGAAAGTAAGACCTAGCACGTGGAAAGATAAGACATCCCCTGAAAATAAGACCTAGTGCAACTTTGGGAGAAAAAACTAATATAAGACACTGTCTTAGTATATATACATATATTTTTTTAAATATATATTTTATTATTATTATTATTTATTTATTTATTCATTTAAGAAAGCACAGCATTTAATGGAGCTCTCATACCCATCCTATCATGATAGGAGGAGCAGCTGAAAACTGATCCAGAGCCTAAAGCAGCAGCTTGTTTAGGGAGAACTCTTGACTTTTACTTCAGAAAGTTCCTGGTGAGCAACTCAACAAAGACTAAGAAAGCAGGAGACCAACAACACTTTGTAAAAATATACTTTACCTCATAGCAGGCATGCTAATTGAATGCTGAATGGAGCGAATACTAAGGCAGCATTAAAAAGAGAAAAAGGAAGTTAGTACACCGGTGATGAGACATGATAAAATAAACAGAAGTCTGCTCTTAGAAGCATGTTCCTGTGGCACTGTAAAGAATTATCTACTTTTGCCGAAACCGGTTTGGCTCAGTGGATAGAGTGTCAGCCTGCGGACTGAAAGGTTCCGGGTTCGATTCCAGTCAAGGGCATGTACCTTGAGGCAGCTGATTGATGTTTCTAACTCTCTATCTTTCTCTCTTCCTCTCTGTAAAAAATCAACAAAATATATTTTAAAAAAGAAGAATTATCTACTTTCTGAGGTGGAGGGGGTCAAAGTTACTCTAATGTGTACTTGTACTCCTGAGCCAGCAGTTAACAGCCAACAATTCACTCTTCATGTTTACAGCACGTGGAAATTGTTTCCACCTGGATCCGCTGGGCGTCAAGCACCCGGCTCAGAAGTAAATGATTCACCAAAGGTTATGGGCAGAAACCAGAATGAAACCCAGATGGCCCAGGCGGTTTTGTTCAGTGGTTGAGCGTTGACCTATGAACAAGGAGGTCATAGTTGGATTCCCGGTCAGGGCTCATGCCCAATTGCAGGAGCAATCCTCCGTAGAGAGTGTGCAGGAGGCAGCTGAACAATTATTCTATATCATCATTGATGTTTCTATCTCTCTCTCCCTTCCTCTCTGAAATCAATAAAAAATAAAAGTAAAACCCAGGTCTTTGGGACTCCCAATTTAATGTTCACCACCTCCCCTCAAAAATCAGTGCACACACACATACAAGCCAGGCCAGGGAGGGCTCCTTGACCATCTTTCTCCCACATATTTGTCACCAGAATAGGAAAGTTCAAAGCAAATCGCCTATTTGGTGATTTTAAGTGATTTACATATGCTTCCTTGGTAGTAGTCATATCAGTTTTCTAATAAGAGACACTTGTATTTCTTATCAATTAAATGAAATGTTCCTTTTAAAAAATATATATTTTATTGATTTTTTTACAGAGAGGAAGGGAGAGAGAGAGCTAGAAATGTCAATGAGAGAGAAACATCATCAGCCGCCTCCTGCACACCCCCTACCAGGGATGTGCCCGCAACCAATGTACATGCCCTTGGCCGGAATCGAACCTGGGACCCTTCAGTCCGCAGACCAACGCTCTACCGCTGAGCCAAACCAGTTTCGGCTAAATGAAATGTTCTTAATGGTCATTCAAATAACATTGGGCCCGTTTGAGTAGGACCACCTTCTTACTCAAGGGCAATGCATTCACTGTCGGCTCAGGGTCACGGTCGCCGCCTCTCAGCCGCATCCCTGAGGCTACCTCACCGGATGGCCTTCCCTGGGCTCACAGTCACTGAGGCCCGTCAATGCTGTTACTTGGCTTAGAACAAACACTGATAGCATTTTTGGTAAATAATTTCCTCTGGGTAAATTGGACAATTTAAGGTATTAATTCTCTATTCTTTTTAAAAATATATATTTTTTATTGATTTTTTACAGAGAGAAAGGGAGAGGGATAGAGAGTTAGACACATTGAGAGAGAAACATCGATCAGCTCCCTCTGTACACCCCCTACTGGGGATGTGCCTGCAATCAAAGTACATGCCCTTGACTGGAATTGAACCTGGGACTCCTCAGTCCGCAGGCTGACGCTCTATCCACTGAGTCAAATCAGGCAGGGCTAATTCTCTATTCTTTTTAAAAATTGTGTGTGCGATTTAATTTTCTCAAAGACTCAGCTTTACAGGTGACAACGTGTTTCCAGTGCAGCTCCCCAAATCTAGCTTTGCATTAATATGTAATAATATGAAATATGATCTTGATATAAATCAAGATATGCTGGCAGCTGGTGTAGTCAAGGTAACAAGTAAACCAACCACATGGACATCTTCAGAATTAATGTCTTCATAACTCAGGAAAGGATGCACACAGCTCAGCATTCTCTCTGTCCTAGAACAGTGGAAATCTACTTGAGAGAAATCTGCTAATCCTTTGCCTGCTTGATGTTGGATCCATATTTGAAGGATGGAAATTAATAAAAATCAATGCAGTACAAGGACTCCAGACGTTACTGGCCCTTCCTGGGACCCTAAAAAAGCTGCCTACAGCCACACTGCCACTGGCACTCCAGCCAGCATCACACGACACCTGGACCACAGCTAACCTCCTGGTGATCTTCAAACTGTTTGGACTGAAAAAAGACGATTGGGATTCTCGTCTGGAGAGGCTGTGACCAGGACACTCAGCCGCTGTCGGTCAGTGGTAGATAACTAAGACCAAATGTCCAGGAAGACATTTTTGGGACCAAGTGCCAGCTGCAAGAACGCAGAGGAGCCCAAAACAAGTAAAAAATAGTTATCGGTTTATATAAAACACATGTTAAGAGAGAGAGAGAGAAAGAAAGAAAAAGCTCCCTTGGAAAAAAAGACGAATTAGCATTTCCTCTTAACTATACCAGAAATACTTGCCTAATGAGGCTACTGAATTATTATGAACACTATTAATAACTCTAACATCTGTGTTCAACACCAGAACCAAGGGGTGGTTTAATGTTTTTTGTTTTTTTTTCTCAAAACATTAAAGCAGGAGTGCTGAGCACATATATGTAGAAGGTAAGCAAATGAGAGGCTGGATGTGAACACGCCCTCGGGGAAAGCTGGCTGTCCCCAGAAGCCTCCAGGCTAACACTCCTTCCGCCTCCCGCCGCACTGCACCTGCCTCTCAGGGCGCCACAGACAGATCCCTCCTCCTCCCCTACCTCCTCCTCGCACACCCGCTAGAGGCTTAAGTCAGAATCCAAATCCCAAATGCTAATGTATTGATTGACGACATAAAATAAAAACTGCTGCTGAGCCTAGCAACCCTACTCAGCAGAATACCCACAATTCCTGCAGACTGAGATGCCTGCCCCTGTCCTCTGGGTGAGCGAGGAGCCAGAACAAAGAGGACTTAACAGGATTAACCGGCCATGCCCAGGGCCTACGTGCAGAAAACGCCTGCTGCTGGGAGTGAGACTACCCAGCTCCCTCTCCCTGCAGGTCCTCAGGGCACATGGCCTGTGTTTGCCTCCGAGACGCACTGATTTAAAAGATGTGGTTTTGCCCTAACCGTTTGGCTCAGCGGGTAAGCAGTGGCCTGTGGACCAGGTTCGATTCCGGTCAAGGATACATGCCTGGGTTTCGGGCTCGATCCCCAGTAGGGGGCGTACAGGAGGCAGTCAATCAATGATTCTCTCTTATCGTTGATGTTTCTATCTCTCTCCCTCTTCCTTCCTCTCTGAAATCAATACAAACATATTTAAAAAATAAAAGATGTGGTTTTCTTTACATATGTCTCCTGTTAGGTATGTTTTCTATTATAAATGAACACATTAAATCCGATTACAATCAGGACTTCTTGGACTAGAAATTATTTTTTAAATAACTTTCCCCAAGTTTTAATTTGTAAGAATTATCAAATTTAGCTTTCAAAAGATAATCTTATTTCTCTCATTTCCAAGTTTTCGCCAAAAGCCTTTCTGCAATGGGTTATTAAAAACAGGGCTGACAATGGAGGAGCACATCGTTCAGGAACAGTTTCTTAAAGATGCAAGAAGGGGTTGTGATGGCGCTGGAGAGGAGCAGGGGCACTCGGTGGGTGCCTTTCCGGGAAGCACTGAGGCTCCGCCTCGCGCATTTGCTGGCTCTTCCAAAGGGAGAGCGAGAGCAGTGCTCATCCTGACAAACCCTTTCTCCACAGCCACATCTTTCAGGCCTGTGTTCAGACCACACGGAGCACTGTGTAACCAGGTAGGAACCGAGCTCTCCAGGCTCAGCTCCCTGCCAGGCCCACTCTCCTCCCCACCTCCCCATCCCCCCACTATGTTCGTGTCTCCCCCAAAGGAACCACGATGGGTGAGTGGCTGTGGTCTGGGCCTGCCCCCAACAGCCACTTGGATGTTTGCAGGATGGATGATGGGAGTGAATATGTATTAGGACTCACATAGCTTCAGATAAAGCTGTTGAAACAGCTACCTGGAGCACTTAGACGATTTTAAAAAAATCTTTATTATTGAAAATATTACACATGTCCTCCCCCACTGACACCCTCTAGCCTCGCCCCCACCTAGCTCCTGCCCCACAGGCCTTCACCACCCTATTGTCTGTGTCCATGGGTTATGCATAAATGCATACAAGGTCTTTGGTTGATTACTACCACCCACCCACCGGCCCTCCCCGCCTTCCCTCGAGGTTCCGCATCTGCTCCATGCTTCCATGCCTCTGGCTCACTCCCTTCACCCGTTTATTGTGTGACTTAGATTCCACATAAGAGTGAGATCATGATATACTTTTCTTTCACTGACTGGTTTATTTCACCTAGCATGATGCTCTCCAGGTCCCTCATGCTGTCTCACAGGGTGAGAGAGTCTTCTTTTTTACTACTGCATACATCAGTAACCCGGAGCATTTTCTCATGTCTCTTGGCCATCTGCATGTCCTTTTTCTCCGCATCCTCACCAGCACTTGTTGTTTGTTGATGATAGCCATTCTGAGGTGTGAGATAGTACCTCACTGTCATTTTGATTTGCATCCTCTGATGATCAGTGACTTTGAGCATGTTTTCATATGTCTCTTGGCCATCTGTATGTCCACTTTTGAGAAGTGCCTAGCCCATTTTTTTTTTTATTGGATTGTGTATCTTCCTTGTGTTAAGTTGTATGAGTTCCCTATAAATTTTGGAGATTAAACCCTTATTGGATGTAACATTGGCAAATACACTGAGTGGCCAGATTATTATGATCTCTGAACGCATAATAATCTGGCCACTCAGTGTATATCCTATATAATAAAAGGCTAATATGCAAATTGTCCCCTCAATCAGGAGTTTGACCAGCAGGCAGGCCGGCCAACTGCCCATGTTCCTTCCCCCTGGCCAGGCTGGCCGGACCCTACCCATGCATGAATTCATGCACCGGGCCTCTAATAGATATAGATATATAGATATAGATATAGATATAGATATAGATATATAGATATAGATATATACATACACACTCTGAGTGGCCAGATCATTATGCGCTCAGAGATCATAATAAACTGGCCACTCAGTGTGTGTTCTCTCATGCAGTGGGCTTCCTTGTTTTGTTGATGGTTTCTTTTGCTATGCAGAAGCTTTTTATTTTTATAGAGTCCCATTTGTTTATTTTCTTTTTAGTTTCCATTGTCCTAGGAACTGTCTGGTTTTATTTTTTACATGTGTCTGTACAATTTTCCCAACACCATTTACTGAAGAGACTGTCCTGACTCCATTGTATGCTCTTGCCTCCTTTGTCAAATATTGAGTGTAATGGTTTGGGTCGGTTCCTGGAGTCTTCTCTCTTCTGTTCACTGTTCTATATTCCTGCTCTTGTGCCAGTACCAGGCTGTTTAGATTACAGTGGCTTTGCAGTATAACTTGATATCTGGTATTGTGATTCCTCCAACTTTGTTCTTCTTTCTCAAGATTGCTGCAGCTATTCAGGGTGTTGTGTTTTTTGTTTGTTGTTGTTGTTGTTTGTTTCTTGGGGGGGGGGTTCAAAAAAAATTTTTGGAATATTTGTTTTAAATCTGTGAAATATGCTGTTGGTATTTTAATAGGGATTGCATTGAATCTATAGATTGTCTTGCATAGTATGGACATGTTAATTATGTTAATTCAACCAATCCATGAACAAAGTATACTCTTCTACTTGTTTATATCTCCCTCTATCTTTTTTCAATGTCGTATAGTTTTCCAAGTACAAGTCTTTTACCTCCTTGGTTAAATTTATTCCTAAGTATCTTAATTTTTTTGTTGTTGCAATGATAAAAGGAATTGTTTCTTAGTTTCTCTTTCTGAGAATTCATTATTGGGGTATAAAAAAGCCATAGATTTTTGAGTGTTAATTTTGTATCCTGCTACGTTGCCAAATTCTTTAAGTCTAGTAGGTTTTTATGGAGTCTTTAGGGTTTTCTATGTACAATATCATGTCATTTGGGAATATTGAGTTTTACTTCCTCCTTTCCAATTTGGATTAATTTTATTTCTTCTTGTCTGATCACTATGGCTAGGACTTCCAATGCTATGTAGAGCAGGAGTGGTGAAAGTGGACATCCTTGTCTTGCTCCTGTTCTGAGGGAAAATGGCTTTAGTTTTTGCCCATTCAGTGTGATGTTGGCTGTAGGTTTGTCATATGTGGCCTTTATCATGTTGAGATATATTTCCTCTATTCCCACTTTACTGAGAGTTTTTATCAAAAATGGGTATTGGATTTTGTCAAATGCTTTTTCTGCTTCTTTTGATATGATCACATGACTTTTGTCTTTCCATTCATTTATGCGATGTATCATGCTTATTGATTTCTGGGTATTGCACCAGTCTTGCATCTCTGGAATAAACCCCACTGGTCTTGGTGAATAATCTTTTTAATGCAATGCGGGACACAATTTGTTAAATTGTGTTGAGGATTTTAGCACTTAGACCTTTTTGCCTTGTATTCTCTTATTGTATAGTGTCTTTATTTGGTTTTAGAATTAGGATAATGCTGGCCTCATAAAAAGAGCTTAGAAGTGTTCCTTCCTCTTGGGGTTTTTTGGAATAGTTTGAGGAGGACAGGTGTTTGTTCTTCTTTGAATGTTTGGCAAAACTCTCGTGTGAAGCCATCCAATCCAGACCGGGCTTTTTATTGCTAAGAGTTTTTTGATTACTGCTTCTATTTCATCAGTTGTTACTGGCCTATTCAGATTTTCTGATTCTTCCTTATTGAATTTTGGAAAATTGTATTTTTCTAGGGATTTTTCCATTTCATCCACATTGTCCAGTTTGTTGGCATATATGGTTCATAGTATTTTCTTACAATCCTTTGTGTTTCCGTGGTGTCAGCGGTTACTTCTCCACTTCTGTTTCTGATTTTTGTTTATTTGTGTCCTCTTTCTCTGTTTCTTGGTGAGTTTGGCTAATTGTTCATCAATCTTGTTTATCCTTTCAATTCTTGGTTTCATTGACTTTTTGTATTTTTTTTTTTCAGTCTCTAACATTTAGACCATTTTTAATTGAACACTGGAGATACAGAATCCCCTCCTGTCACTTTCTTCCTTTTTTAAAGCACAATTTTAGCTTTAGATGGTTCAATATTTAGACTTCATTTACCCATCATTTACTCTGACCAGCAGGGCTGTGTCCCTAGGAGAGAAGGGCCTCGGCCATAAGTCCCCGTTTGCTTAAGAAGACAAATAGCTAGAAAGCGAGTGATGGAGAAGACCGTTTGCATGGCAGGACTGAGATGGCAACCGCTCAGCCTCCGCCTGCTCTCTGGGGACCCCCCCATCTGGCCTCCTGCCTAACGCTCAGCCATCTGCACGGGAGGCGAGCGGTGCCCTCAGCATTGGGGTGGCTCCTTCTGAAAGGCCCTGTCAAGCCTGATGTCTCTGATGGGCTTTCTTTCCCTTTTGGTGCAAGGGACTTTACTTCCCTTTAACGCCCAGGAAACGTCCCTGAGCGCACAAAGAATATGATGACGGGAAAGAAATAATAAATAGTAAAAACTTTAAGCGAGTAAAACAGGTACTAAAAAGTGCAGAGTATTAGTACATTTTATCTCACGTGTGTTTTACCATACACACATGTTATCGTATGTAGAGTTTGCCACATGCATAAAAGACACTCGGGTACACTGTAGGAGACAGACTGCCAGTGCGAGCCGGGCCGGCACGAGTGCATGTGGGAGCAGGCAAACACATCCTGACGAGGGCACCAAAGAAAGGAAAGCACCGCACACACAGAGTCACACGTGAGAAGGGAGGGATTCTGCACGCCATGGCAGGGATGTTTCTTTAAAAAATGAAAGTAAAAAAGAAATGTCAAAATCATATGCACAGCCCTTGAACCACACGTCAAACAGTTCTTTCATTGACTCGTTTGCCATGGTCTACCAGAAACCCTCCCTTACAGACAGGAACAGCACCGGAGAGAAAAGTGTTCCAAACAAGAAAGTCAGGCAGCGGACGAACACGACCATCCAACTGGCACCACAACCTAAGGCAGCACCCGGCCAGAGGGCTGGGCCGCCTGGCCCGGCCGCCCCTTACCCAAAGGAGTGGGAAAAGGCTTGCAATCTGCAAGAAGCCAGAGCCAGCAGTGAAAAAGAGAGCAAGTTCGGGTAAATCTAAAACAATTAGGTCACCCCTTCTCCAAAGTTAGGTTTGAGCTGGATTCTGAAACGCCACCCAGCCGAGTCAGCGCGACAGGAGCTGAGCGTGTGAGAGGGTCCGCCATCATGAGCGGGTGAAGGACGCTGCGCTCACCGCCTTACGCTCAGGACAGCGGAGAACAGACACAAAGAGCAAGCTCTTTGGCGTTCTGTGCACAAAGGCTAATACCCGGATTGCCAACGTTGTTCAGCCAACAAAATTCTGGTTGTAAAATCTGTCCCCACAAAGGAAAGCAGAGAGTCATGCAATCTAAGGGTTTTGTTTTTAAAACAAATCTTTCATGCCAACAGAAGCGCAGCCAATTCAAGCCACATCCATCCTTCCCAGTGCTACTCTGACCCCCGTGGTGGTGGCACACACGGGAAGCGGGTTTGTCAATATGGCCAGGAAAATTCTGCAGACTCAACTGAAACGGAAGTGCAAAACAAAAAGCAACCGTGCAAAATTAAGATTTGGGCATAAGCAGGAACAGATATGGCTTATAAATGAGTGCACAGCAGGGCACACGTGAGTGTGGTACGTGTCTCTGTCGTGTGAGAACGCACCACGGAGAGGCAAGGCAGGTCTCAGGCCACGCATGCGCTGTGGTGCTCCTGGACTCACCCCCCAGGGAAACACCAGGCTCGGCCCACAACTACAACTTGCATACAAGGGGCGTGCTAACTCCACGTGACCAGGAAGGACTCGAAGGACAAAAGTTACAACCAGAATTGTTCCAGAACCTTAAATGAACTCACAGGTGGTTACTGTGAACACTATACCTAGAGGTTAGAGGGCCAGGCCTCGGGACCTGCAGGCCCTGGTTTGTAGGCGTGCTACTGCCCTAAATGGAATCCAGGGTCACCAGGAACCAGAGCCGAGCACTGAGGCGAGCAGCACACTGCCATCTGCCTCGGCCACAGAACGAGCCAGAGAAAACGGGACCTACTTGACATCTTCCAGCTTCTTGGTGATGACCGATCCCACCGATGCAAAAGCAGCCGATGCCTTCTGTCCGGCCTGAGACAAGGTTTCAGACGTCTTTTTGTATCTGTGTGGAATTAGAACAGAACAGATCAAAGAAAAGGAAGCTAAGCTTCATTTCTACATCATCTCAAATCCTTCCCAGCCACCGGGTCGGCCTCATCACGGCATCCAAATCCTATCCATCACTGCGGACACAGCCTTCTGCGCTGCCCGGCAGCCAGAGGAAGAGGCCTGGGAGGGGCCTTCGGTTAGGGCGAGGGCTAAAGGGATTCCCGGAGCAACAGTGACAGTGAGCCGGAGGCTGGAAGAAAGGGCTCCTCTAACCCTCGCCCTTGCCAGGTGAGCCAAACAGAACAAAGATGAAGTGCAATTCCTCACACCCTTCTACAAGCTCCTCCCCGAAAAGGGGCCAGAGCAAGGCCGGCCCACATGCACGTCATCACCAGATGCGCCAAATGAGCAGGAAGAATATCAGAACGCTGCCCTGCAGAGCCACGGGATAAGGGCTGGTGGACGCTGCACAGGGACCCTCCAGGTCTGACATTCAGAATAACCGTGACACCTGGCTGTGCTGTTGGCTGGGACACGAAGGTCTGACTCACCGCCTCCCTCTCTCATCTCCCCGGGGACTAGCAAAGGGGAAACATCGACAAAACAAAAGGATAGAGGCCCACAGCAAAGGGGCCAGAACCCCCATTACAGGAGAGATCGACCCTTCCGCAGTCAATATGAAAACCAACGCGGTGTCAGTTTCCTGCGTGTCTACCCACTGCCGCCAAGTCTGGGTGGAAAGGGGGCCTCGGGGTGGGCACCCTGGTGCAGTCATGTCAGGTCAGCGGGCCTCACTGCAGCAGGTCCCCAGCTCAGCAGGTGGGACTGAATGCAGGCGGCAGAGAGCACAGCTCAGAATCTGTTGCTAGACTTGTGCTCCTCATGGGGGAAACAATGCGCATCATGTGACCGAAATGACTGAAAGCTGAAGGGGTGGGCTCTGCCGCCAGCACGTGTCAAAGGTGGTGACTGGAGTCTCCTGGGAACAGAGAGGAGGGCAGAAAGATCCTGCCCCCTTGCTGATGGGTATGAGACTCAGACTGCCCTGGGCCCACCTCCTGGTCTCGGGTTCTCTCACCGCCCACTCCGTCCCGTTACTCTGTGCAGGTCTGGCAAGTCCACATAGAGCACTTTAGGAACTTAAATGGTATTTCCTCGGCTCATGTTGAGGCTGGCTTTCTTTCTAGTCCCTTCAACGGTCTGGAAGGCCAAAGTCACAGGAGAGTGAGTGCGCTTGCGAGTTAGGGAAAGTGCCCGGCTTAGTACAAAGAAAACTGCAGCCTCGTCTTCACTGCCTTCCCAGCCCTCCCAGGCAACAGGGGGAAGGCGCCCTCTAACTCTCTAGACCAGCGGGTGGCCCGGGGACCTACGCAGGCGTCGCCGTCACGTCCTGCCACCCTTTGGCGATGTTCTGCCGGAGCTCCTGCAGGGAGCTGATGCCCAGCTTCCGCTTTATCTCCGCCAGGTGCTTCTCCTTCGCGGCCAGCACCTGAGACAGAGTCTGAATCTCCTCTTCCACCTGCAGCAAGAGGTTGGGGTGAGAACACAGCAAGGTCACTTGATGAGTTACAGTTGTTAGTGCAAAACCATGCTCAACATTCTCAAGTCACTCTGAAACGTTGTTTGATCCACTGTATCTGTCTCTTCCTAGATAACAGAGGATATGCTGTTAATAAGCTGGTGATGTGCTCATCTCTCCGGTGAGGCTTCTCTTTCCTCTCTGAATATTTCCACATGGCGGGGTCCTCCGCTGTCCCACCCTCTCCCCTGTCCCTGTACATCCTTACTCAGCTGTTTCACAGGCTCAGGACTCAAACCTCTACCAGGTAATATTCCCGCCTGACCTCTGGCCCACATGTCTTGCTGGACATTTCTACTCAAATGCCCATAAAATCCGGTATTTGCATACTAACTCAAATTAATCTCCAGCTCCCACCAAAACAGGCACAAAATCCAACTTCTGCATATACCATCTGCGGTTATATCGAAAACAACAGCCCTAGTGCCTGCCAAAGCACAGCCATAAAAAAATCTAACTGTCTTCCTGAGCGGCTGGTCCCCATGGAAGTCCCTGTGGGCCTGGTGCTGACTGACCCACCTTAGGGAGGTAGTGGGAAGTGGGCCCGGCTCCAAGGACAGCCACCGCCCCTCCCTCTCTGTCCCTATTACACACACCCCTCTCCCCCTAGTGGGGGCCAACAACCAGTGAGATGCCTGGTATGAGGAGGTGTTTGACTCCAAAAAATAGAAAATCTGATCAGGCCCACAACATGTAAAGAGATTATATCAGTAATCAAAAACCTTCCCAAAAAGTACAAGACCATTTCTGATATCATCTCTTTACATGTTGTGGGTCTGTTCAGATTTTCTATTTTTTGGAGGATCAATTATGATCATTTATGTGTTTTTAGGAACTTGTCCATCTTATCTAGGTTCAGATGGACAACACAAGAAAGGGGTGCACAAGGGAACCTGACAGCTCTAAGGGCCTACATTTAGGAAACAGCAAGATCTCAAATCAATGTGACAGCATACCTTAAGGAGCTAAAAAAGAAAAGAAAAACTCAACCCAGAGCTAACAGAAGAAAGGGAGTAATAAAAGTAAGAGTGAAGGTAAATGAAACAGAGAACAGACAACAGAGAAGATCAAGGAACCCATTGACAAGCCTTTAGCTGGAATGACAACAAATAAAAGTGAAGTCACAAGTAACTAAAGTCAGAAATGAAAGTGGCAACATCACTACTGACCTTGCAGGTTAAAAGAGAATAGTACTACAAGCAACTGTACGCCAACAAACCGTAAGTGGGAATTAACTCAAAATAGATGGAAGACTTAACTATACGCTCTGAGAGTCTCAGAAGAGAACACAGGGATAGGTGTACATGATCTGAGTTTTGGAAATAAGTTCTTAGATATAACACCAGAAGCACAAGCAATTAAAGAGGAAATAAGCTGGATTTCATCACAATGTGGAACTTTTGTGCAATAAGACATGATAAAGAAAAAGGCAACACATAGAAGGGGAGAAACATCTGAAAATCACACACTTACTTGTAAATCTCAGAGAGCTCTTATCTCAACAACAAAAAGACCAAAAGAAGTTTTTGAAAAACTGGGCAAAGGATTAGAATATACATTTCTCTAAAGAATATATGCAAATGGCTAATAAGCACAAGAAAAGAGGCTCAATAGCATTGGTCACTAGTAAACAGCATCAAAACCACAACGAGGTATCACTTAATACTCTCTAGGACGGTTATAATAAAAAAGACAGAAAATGGCAAACGCTGGCCGCAAGGATGTATGATGGGCATGAGAAATGGTGTCCCTGCTGCGGATAACTGTCTGATGGCTGCCCAAAGAGTCCTGTGGAATAACCATATGGCACAGCATCTCCAAGCTTATAGCTAACGGCATTGGGATTAGGCACGCAGACAATCCTTTTACACAGAGCTCCTCAGTATCTGTGAGTCAAAAGGTGGAAACACCCAATGTCCATGGGTGGATGGATGAGTAAGCAGTAGATTCAGACTATCATTCCGTCATGAAAAGCAGTGAAGACTAACATGCGTCAGGAGGTGACCCCCACCAACAAGCTGAATGAAAGAAACCAGGGACAAGGTCATGTGTCGAAAAATTCTATTTCTGTGAAATATCCAGAACAGGTTGATCCACAGAAACAGATTAGCAGGGGCTGAGGGGCGCTGGGGGTGCCGCTTAATGACTGTGGGCTCCTCTGGGGGTGCTGGAAACGCTTAAAACTAGACAGAAGGGGCAGTTGCACATTATGGCTGTGCTAACACCACTGAGCTGGACACTATAAATGGTTAATTTTGAGAGAGAGAAAGAGAGCAGGTTGAAAGGTGCTTATATTCAAACCACAGCCCAGGGTAAAACAAAGTCAGGGATGCAGACAGACAGCCAAGGGTATTAATCGTAGGAAGACATGTCTCATCCACTTCCTCATCACCCTCCTTCCCAGACCCACTTTACCCAAATACACCTTCACTCGTGCAAAAACTGAGTGATTCTCTGTCCTGCCGGCTCTTCCGGCTCTGGGACAAGTGAGCACCGCTGCGTTCTCTCCCTGGGAGCTGACTGTAAGATGCCACCAAGCGGGCTTTATTCTGAGCGCAGAGCAGCAAGCTCCGGAGGGCACGCTCCCGTACCTTGGCGAGTTCGCTCCTCAGCTCTTCTTGCTCCTCCTCGGACAGGGTCTCCGTGACACTGATCGTGGCAGCAGCATCCTCCCCAGCCTCGGGCACTGGGTCTGTTCTCAGCAGACCTTGTCGGGGTTACAAAGAAAGGCTGTAAGACATGCAGGCTAAGCACAGTCTTCCTTTACGCCCAACCCCCGACCCCAGCCAGCATCAAGCCCATGAGGGTGGACCCACCATCATCTGTCTGCCCCTTGAACCAACCTAGTTTGCCCAGAAAAGGCCACAGGAGACTGGGCGCTAACCACTGAAAACCACCAGCTTCAACTCTGCCAAAGCTGGAATGCAGAAAACACAGCATTTGCTCAGTTCCTGCTCATGTCCTCAGTCACGATAAGCAGAGGCGGGGCAAGGCCAGGAATGAAATCTTGGCGAAGCTTGCATTCTAAAGTCACTCTCAGTACTAGTAATTCTCAGGGAGCGGGGGTGGGGTGGGGGCTCCAGAGGCTCTAGCTTCCTCTGGCTGTGAACCCACACTGCACTCCGCGGTGAGGGGAGCCGCTGAGCACGCGGCCGGTTTCCTTCCATTGGGGAGTGTGTGTGTATTAGCCTCATGGCGTGCGTGTGTGTGTGTGTGTGTGTGTGTGTGTGTGTATTAGCCAGGTCCCTTAGCAATACCTAATGTGTGTGTGTGTGTGTGTGTATTAGCCAGGTCCCTTAGCAATACCTAAGGTGTGTGTGTGTGTGTGTGTGTGTGGGTGGGTGTGTTAGCCAGGGCCCCTCAGCAATCCCTAGCACGCATATTTGGAGAAAAGACCAGCACCATGTGAACTCTCCACATTCTTCAGGCCCAGTCGCAGCGGCGCCGGCTGCCCTGGGGCGGAACGGCCTGCCCGGCCTGCGGGAGGAGCCCAGTCCCGGCATCCAGCACCAGACCAGGAGGCTGCCTCCGTCCTCACTCCACCCGCCACCAGGTGCCAAGTGTAAGGGGGCACCAACTCACTGTAACTTTGACTCTTTAATGTAATCATTTCTAAGGTCAAAGTTAACTCAGAGTCCACGATGAAGCAAATACCCAAATTTTGCCACAGGCTCCAGAACAGCTTTGCACAGCGCTGCTCCGGCTCTTGTCTTTGTTTAAAACGTTAGTACGTGGCTCATCATGGTTTCTTTACGTTAAGTTTTTTAAAGCACCATGTTTTCATACTACTTATCTAGCTCACTGAGCTCCTCATGCCCCTTAATCCTACTGCTGAGTCACAGTTACCCCTGTCACAGTCATCCCCCGTCACAGTTACCCCCCCGTCACAGTAACCCCCGTCACAGTGACCCCCCCTCCCGTCACAGTGACCCCCCGTCACAATTACCCCCCTCCTATCACAGTGACCCCCGTCACAGTGATCCCCGTCACAGTGACCCCCCGTCACAGTGACACCCCATCACAGTGACCCCCCATCACAGTGACCCCCCGTCACAGTGACCCCCCATCACAGTGAACCCCCCGTCACAGTAACCCCCCTCCCGTCACAGTTAACCCCCTTCCCATCACAGTGCCCCCCGTCACAGTGACCCCCGTCACAGTGACCCCCCCATCACAGTGGCCCCCGTCACAGTGGCCCCCCGTCACAGTGGCCCCCGTCACAGTGGCCCCCCATCACAGTGACCCCCCGTCACAGTTACCCCCGTCACAGTGGCCCCCCGTCACAGTGGCCCCCCATCACAGTGACCCCCATCACAGTGACCCTCGTCACAGTGACCCCCGTCACAGTGACCCTCTGTCACAGTGACCCCCGTCACAGTGACCCCCGTCACAGTGACCCTCTGTCACAGTGACCCCCGTCACAGTGACCCCCGTCACAGTGATCCTCTGTCACAGTGACCCCCGTCACAGTGATCCTCTGTCACAGTGACCCCCGTCACAGTGACCCTCTGTCACAGGTGCGTGTGCTCAGGCTCCCAGGCAGCAGTTACGTGAGGGACTTGAGCATCAGACCCCATGGCAGTTCCCCTCCTTCCACATGGTCCCTGGGAAAAGCCAGCTCCTCCAGGGCAGCCGTGTGGCCGCCCAGAGCGGGGGCCACGGAGATGGCAGGCCAGCCGCCAGGCGGACAGCAAGAAGGAAGAACACCACGTCAACAGGCGGAGAGAGCAGCCGGCCACGAGGAGGCGAGTCAGTGACACACGTGTGTACACCGGCAGAAGGCACAAGGACACTTACCCCCAGCCTACTGAACGCTAACTGCTCAGCGGTAGCTGTTAATTATAATGACTCAGTCGCCAGCATAACAATACCGAACGGTGCTACGGAAGGTGCTCACAGAACCACTAACGGATCACAGCAATGCACAGGGAACCACTGAGCCACAGACTGGAGGGCCCACAGACCGGGGAGCCCCCTCCTGCAGACACCACCAGAGGGAGGGGCAGTCAGGGGCGAGGCTCCCACCGGTTCCTGAGGCAGCCGTGGACGGGTGCCTGGGTGATAGATATATAACATAATATATGACAGAAATCTGATCCTGTCACTCCCAGGACAAACCCTTCGGTCAGGACAAATCCCTGCTGCAGGTCAGCGCCAAGCCTTCTGGGCCCGCCCCTGCTCTCCGGCAGGGACACGGCAGCCTGCAACCGCGGGCGGTTCACACCGCGGGCGGTTCACACTGCGGGCAAGGCGCCGCGAGAATCCATCCCGGGTCCCCGTGTGCTTTCAGGTGCATCCAGCACAGCTCACCGTACAGTCTGACTCTAACTCTCACACTGTGGTGACAGAGTGTGTGAGGCTGAAAACGGAAGACAAGCATGCAGGCAGCAATCACACAGGCACCACAGAAGGAACCAGACAAGAGTTCCTTATAAATGTTATTTATTTATTTTTAAAATTTTTTAAATTGATTTTTAGAGAGAGAGGAAGAGGGAGAAAGAGAAAACATTGATCTGAGAGCTGAACATTGATTGGCTGCCTCCTGCACGCCCCCTCCCGGGGACCAAGCCCCAAACCATAGTCCTGACCAGGAATCAAACCAGCAACCTTTTGGCACCGGGGATGACACCCAACCAACTGAGCCTCACCAGCCAGGGCAACGTTATTTATCTTTAATGTTTTCACCAGACCTTTCAACTTCTCCAACTAGAACAAGACACGCACCCTCCATCCCGCACCAAGACCCCAAAACTCAGATGCTAAACCATGGCTTAAATGGCAAAGACTCATACTTTTTCATCAACAGCCTTTTGCAAATCTACTTAAGCCGGAAACTTCGGTCTCTGGTTACTAACAGTGCTTTTTATGCATAGCTGCCCAATTCCAGAAAAAATCTAAAGGGATCAGAGTGTCATTCCTGTATTTAGTTAGAGTGCCAGGGGAAAAGAATAGCTCAGAAAATGGGGTCAAGGGGTTGCCCCCAGTTGGCCTTGAGATTTTATATTCAGAATCAAAGAAAGTTAGCACATTACATGTCCTGCTTTCCCCACATTAGCCTGCAGGTGGCAGCACATTATCAGCATTATTCTTTAAAGACGAGGTTTCCACGGGAGGGAAATCACAGGAGAGGACGCGAAGGAGAACAGGCGGGGATGTTGAGGTCACCAGCCCCGCAGACAGGCATGGCCGGGGAGCACTATTCACCGCCACAGCCAACACGGAGCGCAGGCTGCCCTCCCCTCCGAGCGGAGCAGTCCGCGGGGCGGGTTCCTCCGTCCACAGGCAGCTGTCTGCGAGGCACCTGAAGCTCACAAAGTCAACCTGCCCACACATCACATCAGAAAACCCAGGGCAGTTAGGGCGTGGGGGCTCGAAGGCTTGATTCGAAAGCACACGCTTTAAATCACTGATTTCCAAAATACAAAAGAAGAGTCAGGGCTAAGAGGTCAGACGGGAAGCTTCTAGAAGCAACAATAAATAAGACCCTGCACGCAGTGCAAGAACCTGGCACGTGAGGTCAAAGCAACTGCTCCCCCGGGTCCGACAGGCCGTTTCCCACACGTGCAGGTCCCAGCGCGCCTCGGAGAGCAGACCTCTGGCGTCCGCGGGCTGGGAGGTTGCTGAGCGCTGGCTTAGGGGTCTTCTAGCTAATACTGCCCCCTTCCCTGTGCCCGGGGGAGAGCAGTATGTACTGGAGAGGTGAAATCTGCCTTTGGGAGAAAAAATACTATTTTCTCACTCGCAACATAAAAGTTGGGGAATGGAAACGTTTTACTGTATACACCCATTACTCAAAACTAGAAGTAAAAATTCTTACTTGTTATTAACTTTAATGTTCCTCCTCAAAATCTGACGGAAGCTGTTTTTAAAACTCGGAGGAGGATGAAATGTGACGGATATTTACTGAGGCTAACACGTCACCAGGGAGATTTCTGTCATCTCATAAAAAAGCAATGAAAACAGAAGCCCTGCCCACTGGCACCGGAGAGGATTTATTTCCGTCAGGAAGGGAGGCCCTCCGAGATCAGTGAGTTGCGCGCAGAGGTGACATTCAGACGCAGGTCTCCCTGACTAACCTCTTCCTCTTATTCTTAGAGAGAGTCCAATGAGCAGGGGGTCACAGGCCAAGTCCCGAGGGAGGGTGGGCACAGGGTGTGGGGACGCACGGGGATCCCTGGCTTGAAAGCCACAGGTGCCACGATGGAGCCCAAGTGGTTGCGCAGACAGATGGTCTGTCTGGTCTGTCTGTCTTCAATTTCAGCCATGAGGTCCCCTTGGAGAGTTTGGGGCGGGGGAGCCTGGAGCCCGCAGACAGGCCGCTGGGGCCAGGTGAGCCCACTGCCAGGGGCGATGGAGAAGGTGGGCAGAGACCAGAGTGTCGTCCCCCTCAGACCTAAGGCACAGGTCTGCCTTCCACAGCTGTGAACTTGAGGTGCATGTGCACCCTGCCAGGGCAGCAGTCCGAGGAGCAGGGTTGTTTTATCACCTCAACTCCCACTCAGCGTGTACAGAAGCTACATTCAGGTGTCTTTCCATTCATTCAACAGACAAAACAAACACGATTACTCCTAGTCGACAAGCAATTCCCGTAAGTTAGGGCACGTGAATGTGTTTCTGGAAAACTTCCACTTATTTTCTTTAAAAATAATGCACAAAAGGGTTATCACCAATGTATGTGTCTGAACAAATCTGAAAGGATGTTCGTGAGCATAAAATTACAATCTTAAGTAAAAATAAGCTTTTTTTTTTAGTTTAACTTAAGCAATTTTCCCCCTTAATGGAACATAAAACAATGGTTCCCCTTGAAGTC
The DNA here is from genome assembly GCA_036971965.1 of Nyctalus aviator. Taxonomy (NCBI): domain Eukaryota; kingdom Metazoa; phylum Chordata; class Mammalia; order Chiroptera; family Vespertilionidae; genus Nyctalus; species Nyctalus aviator. The sequence goes on along the minus strand of CM072935.1, from coordinate 5,144,566 downwards.
TGTGGGTTCTTCCAATTCCGCACTCATGGGAATATGAGACAAAAAAGAAGGGCAAAAAATTCCTGAGGCGCCTGAGCGGTGCTGAAATCCGATGCTTCGGACTTCGAGGAACTCTTAGTCATCGGAGGAGGAGAAGGAGGAGGAGGAGGAGGAGGAGGAGGAGGAGGAGGTTCTTCAGGCTCTGGCGGGAAGAATGAGGGAGGGGAAGAGTGCGGTCTGAACATGTCCTCCTCCTCAGTCAGGGCGGGTCAGAGCGATGCTAACCTGTCCTATGGGGACGGCTGATGGGTAGGGTTTACTCAAATGACGTTTCTCTGTACCTTCGTTCCTACTGACAGCCACGTCCTCCCCCATCCTCCCCAGGACGTCAGCCAGGGAAGGAAGCGAAGCCTTTTCATATGAATTTCAAACCTACAATCTCCATGAAGTGGTGATGGGGAGTCCAGCGAGCACCTCCTGCATTATTAACTTTAATGTGGGAGCAGCCATCCCAACAGTCCTTCACTTTTCACCCTATTAAGACCAACTGCTTCCTTCAAGACTTTGTGTGCCCATCAGTGAAAACTGTGTCAGCTGTGCCCGGCCGGCATGGCTCAGTGGCTGATCAGGTCATGGTTTGATTCCCAGTGAGGGCACATGCTGGGTTGCAGGCTCAGTCCCCAGGGTGGGGGGTGTAGGAGGCAGCCGATCGATGATTCTCTCTCATCATTGATATTTGTATATCTCCCTCTCCCTCCTCTCTCTGAAGTCAATAAAAAACATTTTAGTAAAAACCTTTTCAGGATATTAAAGAACATTATAAACTGATGAACCAAAAGACAGATATAAAGATAGTAAAGCAACAAGCAGACTGTCCAATTACAGCGGGGAGGGTAGGGAGATCTGGGGGAGATAAGAGATCAACCGAAGGACTTGTATACATGCATATAAGTATAACCAATGGACACAAAACTCTGGGGAGGGAGGGTATGTATGTGGGGGGCAATGATAAAATATGTACACAGATAATAGTTTAATTTTAAAAAATAGAAAATAAATAAAAAATAAAAACCTTTTCAGCCATTGTCAATTTTAGATCCTAACAGAATCTTGCATCATTGAATTCCAACTATACAGAGAAGAAGAAACTGGAGACAGAGGTTTTAAAGAATAGAAAGAGACAAGCATGAACTCTGAAATCAAATGGTGCTGGATTGCCTTGTGTCCTCCAAAAAGCATGCACTGGCCTGCCTGAGCCCCAGTAACGAAACAGGGTCTTTGCAGATGTAACCAGGGAAGGTGACATATTAGATTGGGTGGGCCCTCATCCAAGACTGTGTCCTTATAGGAAGGACATTTGGACTCAGAGATCCAGAGAGGAGAACATCATGGAAAGCTACAGAGACACGGAGAACACTGCATGGTGATGGAGCACAGCATGGGGAGCACTATGTGGTGGTGGAGCACAGCATGGGGAGCACTGTGTGGTGAAGGAGTGGAGACTGGGGGACACTGTGGTGATGGAGCGGAGACTGGGGGACACTGTGGTGATGGAGTGGAGACTGGGAGTGATGCAGCCACAGCCAGGGGTGCCCAGGACTGCGACGGCCACCAGGATCTGGAATGAGTCCAGAGAGGCTTCAGGTGCCGAGGAGTGTGGCCCTGCAGACACCTTGATTTTGGATTTCCAGCCTCCAGACCTGAGATATGAGAAGTTTCTGTTGTTTTATGCTAAAATGAAAAGACAAATGCACCCATGCGTTCGTGGCAGCATTATTTACAATAGCCAAGATACAGAAGCCACCCAGTGCCCTCGATGGGTAAATGGCGGAAGTGGGGCAGAAAGAACAGGCTGTGACTCAGCCATAAAGAAGAATGAAACCTGCATCTGCAAGAACAGAGGCCTGGAGGATGAATGCAGAGAGACGGCAGAGGAAGACAAACATCATGTGATTTCACTTACGTGTGGAACCTAAAATAACAACTAAATGAACAAGAGAACAAAAACAGTCCGAGATACAGAGCAGACTGCTGGCCGCCAGGTGAGCGGGAGATGTGAGAGAGAGGAGGGATGAAGTACAAATTGGTAATTACAAGCAGTCAGGGGACGACAGTCAGTAACACTGCAGTAATTACACTTGGTGTCAGATGGGAACTAGACTTACCGGGTGATTACTTCATAAGTTATATAAATGCCTAATCACTGGGTTGTATACTTGAAACCAGTATGATATTATACATAAACTATAATTGAAAAATTATTTTTAAAAATATAATAAAATAACAAGAAATTTCTGTTATTTTAAGCCACTCAGTATGTTGCAACCGCCCTAAGAAGTTGAGCCCTAACCCCATTACCTGTTAAAGAAAAACAAAAGGGTCTAAGGAGAAGGGGCATCTGATGCCTCCTGCTCGACACTGATTCCCTGTGGAAGGAAGAGATTCGAAGCACAAGCCATGGAAACTTCAGTTCCTGAGGCTGGTTCCCACGTGTGCCCGTGGTGAGGGTGAGGCCAGGAAAGCCGCAGAGGGGAAACGCCACCACAGAGCAGGCAGCAGGAGCAGGGAGCCAGGAAGCTGTGCCGCTCCATCTGAGAAAGACCCAAGGACCCAGGAGATGCCCTGGGCGGGGTCAGGGCTGAGGAGGGCACCCGGCACTAAAGCACAGAGGGAAAGGGGGCTGGAGGCCAGCCCTGCTCCCAAGACCAGCTCCCCCCGAAAAGGTCACCCTCCAAAGCCTCACCTCACAACCCCCCCGCCCCCAGTCTGTGGGGTGGGGGGAGGAAGGAGAGATATTTTCCTAGATCACCTCCACCCCCTTTCCAAATGCCTGACTTGCCTCCTCCAGGTATTCTTTTTAATTCACTCCTTAAACAATTGTTGTCCTTATCCGATGATATCTTTTCCACTGATTTTTAGAGAGTGAAGGAGGGGGGGGGGGGAAACGAAGAGAGGGAAACACTGACGTGAGACACATGGATTGGTTCCCTCTGGCAGGTACCCTGACAGGGCAGGGGATTGAACCTGCAACCCAGGGACATGCCTTGACCAGGAATCAAACTCTCCCCCTTGGGTGCTCAGGCCGACTCTAATCACTAAGCCTCACTGGCCAAGGCTCTTCCAGGTATTCTTAAATGGCCCCTTAAATCTCCTTCATCTTAAAAAAATAAAAATCTTCAGGCAACGCCTTCGGAGCCACCATCCCTCACATCCCTAACCAAATGCAGACTCACAATGGGGCACCCCACAACAGAGAGGAGAAAGGTCAGTGATGGGGAAACTGGGGGGTTCCCAGAGAGGAAGTCACTTCCACCCCTAAATTTCCTCTCTAGGAAACAGGAGGGTCTGTTTCTCCAATTCTGCCCTGATTTTTACTCAGTGTGCCACCCACAAGTTTGCTAACTAAGGCCTCTACCCCAGGAAAACTCTCCGATGTGATCGCCGCCTTCCTAAAAGGAAGAGCAGGACCCGGAGCAGAAATCACAAGGGAAGCAGGACAGCAACAAGGAGGCCTCCGAGCTAAGGAATTTCCGCTCCGCGCGCGTTTTCCAGTGCTCTGAGGTTTAGTAAGACTGCATTAAGTATGTCAGGGTTTTTAATGACTCCTATTTCCTGAAATCACGAGAAACAACCCAAGTTTGCCTTTTCATAAACCGGGACTGCAACCTCCTGGACACTGGAAAACCTTAAGAGGCAGAGATCTGATGCGAATGTCCCTTGGGAAACTATCCTTGTAGGTGATCTCAGGAGAGAGAAAACAGCCCACACACTGCCCGTGGCCACTGCAGATGGCGAGAGTCCAGGTCCACACCGCACAAGAATCAACCAGTCCAGTGACCCTCCTCAAAGGACCGGTTACCTCTCGAGTGAGTAGCCTGTTCCATAATATCCCTCTAAAACCACTGGGAACTGAAGACAAAAACAGCAAATCAAACACTGGCTTAAGAACTGAGCTCTGTGATGTGGCGAGTTCACAACACCTCTCTTGGCCTCAATGTTCACATCTGTAAAATGGACCAGAGTGTAAATTAGCCCTTGCCAGTCCCATCCATCCATTCATCCATCCAGTCATTCATTCGTTCAGCAAATATGTGTTGAGCCACAGATGTCAAGCTCTATTCCAGGTGCTGGGGAAGACTGGCATCTAATGGAGCTTATAACTCCAGATTTTGAAATTTACTAGAGGTCATTGTTTTTCAGACTATGGGTTGTGAAACTCATTTTCAAAAGAAACGGTGGGACAGTTTAAAATCTCAGAGTCCATCACACATGGGAACGGGCATGTGCATTGCTGAGGACAAGGGGGGGCAGGGGTGTCTGGAAGCCTGAGGCGCTTCTGAACCGGCCAGCGGCCGGCCGATAAAGACCTCTCCTGCTGCTGCAGCCAGCCCTCATCCTGCCCAGAACGCAGACTGCTTCTCAGGAACACGCTGCCCACAGATTAAATCTCGTCCTTTCCTCGTTGGCCCTCGATGGCATTTTGGATAAATATCAAAGAATGTGTGTTTCAGATCCAAGTTCCCCAGCCTTTCCGAGGACTCCTTTGAACGTCAGTCCTATTTTGAGCACTTCTCGCCTGCTGATTAAGAAAACGCACAGCGGCCAAAGCCACAGGAGCTGGTAAATGGACGGGTGGTCCATCGGCCTGAGAGCGCCTACACAGGAGCCACAGAACCAGCACGGGGAAGACAGGAGCATTCACCCAGCCCCGGGTCCACCGCTGTCAAAACAGATGGCCCCGCCTGTGCCCTGAGGGGCGGGACCCACTGGGGGCCCAAGCCAGGCCCCTGGGTCTGCGCATTTGAGAGCCAAGCTGTTCTCACTAGAGGGTGGCGATGGTGACCTTTGTTTGTTTTAATGCTCTCTCCTCTCCTTTTTTTCCAAATGAAGCAAACCTCTAAATCTGAGCCTAGAGGGACCTGAGTTTGGTCTCCGTTGGTCACTCTCCTGTGAGCCCACACCCCTACAGGCTGCTCCTGGGAGCTGAAATACTAATTGTTGGCAAGGTGCCCAACCCTACCCACTGCTTCTGTTCTAACAGAAAACAACCGACGACAGCAATTGTCAACGGGAAGGGAAAGGAGCTAAACAGACCCTGAGGACGAAGACCTGCACCACGAATCCTCCTGGGGCCACGTGGGCCCCAGCTCAACCTGAAGTCAGGATCTGCGCCCCGACCAGGACCTCCGCCTCCCCCGCCTGCTGCTCTGGGACAGCCCTGCACACAGGGCAGAGCCGGCACGGACGGCCATCCTCAGGCGCCGGGCACAGGGGAGGCGCCCCTCTGAGACAGGTCCGAGATGGCCTGGCGGCACCAGCTGCTGCCCTCCAGCTCCCAACTCCAGAGACCAGCTCTGGTGGCACCTCCACATTCCCTTCCTGCACGCCCCGAACACACCCCACGGGCTACAGGCTGCCACCATCCCTCAGAGAAGGCTGCAAACTGCAACCTGACATCTAGATTTCACACTGCATACTGGTCCATTTTCTCCTAGATCACCCCCTTTGTCAGCTTACGAAGAGCAAATTAAAGAGAAAATGAACTTATAGGAAAATCAGCTTACTTCTCTGGTAAGTTACAGATGAGGTCATTTCCCCGTGGGCAACCAACAGCTGTGACAGGAGCGAACTGCCCTGTGCTGCACAGGCTGCCCACTCTGTGCAGCCCAGGGCTCCTGCGCCCGGGCCCCGATGGCAGCCCCGTCTCAGGCCCTCAAACCCTGACCCCGACGGCAGCCCGGCCTCAGGCCCCTCAAACCCTGACCCCGACGGCAGCCCGGCCTCAGGCCCCCAAACCCTGACCCTGACGGCAGCCCGGCCTCAGGCCCCCAAACCCTGACCCTGACGGCAGCCCGGCCCTCAGCCCCCAAACCCTGACCCTGACGGCAGCCCGGCCCTCAGCCCTCAAACCCTGACCCTGACGGCAGCCCGGCCTCAGGCCCCCAAACCCTGACCCTGACGGCAGCCCGGCCCTCAGCCCTCAAACCCTGACCCCGATGGCAGCCCGGCCCTCAGCCCTCAAACCCTGACCCCGATGGCAGCCCGGCCCTCAGCCCTCAAACCCTGACCCCGATGGCAGCCCGGCCCTCAGCCCTCAAACCCTGACCCTGACGGCAGCCCGGCCCTCAGCCCTCAAACCCTGACCCCGATGGCAGCCCGGCCCTCAGCCCTCAAACCCTGACCCTGACGGCAGCCCGGCCTCAGCCCTCAAACCCTGACCCCGATGGCAGCCCGGCCCTCAGCCCTCAAACCCTGACCCCGATGGCAGCCCGGCTCTCAGCCCTCAAACCCTGACCCTGACGGCAGCCCGGCCTCAGGCCCCCAAACCCTGACCCTGACGGCAGCCCGGCCTCAGGCCCTCAAACCCTGACCCTGACGGCAGCCCGGCCCTCAGCCCTCAAACCCTGACCCTTACGGCAGCCCAGCTCTCAGCCCTCAAACCCTGACCCTGACGGCAGCCCGGCCCTCAGGACACTCGAACCCAACCCAACAGCAACCCAGCCTCAGAATCCTCTGGTGCAAGCAGATGCAGGAACGGCCAAAGGAACCCTGCTTTGAGTTTTCCTCTCTAAAAAGACCTCTCGCCAGGGTGTTTCCGAATGTTGCTCTTCGTGTTTTGTCCCAGGACAGAATCCAGGACCACCTCCGGCATTAGTAGGACCAGGAACGCTGTCATCTCAGGGAAGACAAAACCTGGGGTAGATGTCTTCAGAACCGTACAGGCGGCTGGAACAAAGGCCTGCACCTCCCTTTGAGATTGCTTATCGGCTCATCCAGTGATGAGAAGAGCCCTCACACTCATAAGCAGCGAAATCGAAAGCCCACGCACAATTCTGCACGGACACACACACACTACACATGCAATAGCCCTGTCTGCCTGGACCTGCAGCAGCTCTGTCCACTGGCGCCTACACAGCAACACCCAGGCCCTCCTTACACGGATCGTTTCAAAGCCAGGCCAACCCCACATGGGCCCCGGCTTCAGCACAGCCCTGGGAACTCGGACACTCGTGGTTACCCAGTCTCTGCGGCACAGGCGAGCCGGGCGGCGACAGGTGCCCCCTGGGAGACAGGTACAGGTACTCTGTGTTCACTCCGGCTGCAAAATCAAAGGGGGACTGGTAGTCCTCGTCGGACTCCATCGCCCGCAGGTCCATTCCAGAATGCAAGGAGCATGGCGTGGCCACCACCGGCGTCCTCCAGCCGCGGCCACACCCACTGCCAGTCCACGGGTTCACAGGGGGCCTCCTGCAGGGGCCTTCTTCCCGGAGCCTCCGGCCGCAGTCGCAGTCCACAGGCGTTTACAGGCGTTCGATAAACGACTTCACCCAGCAGCCCAGCAGGCGCGGCTCCGCCGCTGCTCCCCAGCTGCTGCTGGGGGGACAGAACCAGGAACCAGCAGGGGAGCGGCTCTCTTGGGTCAACAAAGGAGGGCCAGCCTGTGATCCGCCCACAGGTGCCAACAGTCCCAGCAACTCCACACTGGCACTGGCTCAAGAAACAACCAGGTTTGCTTTGTTTTTAACCAGTCAGCTGACCAAAATGGCCCCACGCAGACTTAATCCTCCAGGACCAGGAAGGATTACCAGGCATAATCCCGCCACCCCATCTGGGCCGGCGTCTCTCCACGGATCAGAGCGCACTTCTAAGGCCACGCTTCCTGCGTTCGCGATCAGCTTTCTAAGTATAACCTGGTGCAGAATTAAAGCTGTATTTCTTTTTTTTTTCTTTTTAAAAATATTTTTATTGGTTTTCCACAGAGAGGAAGGGAGAGGGACAGAGAGTTAGAAACATCGATGAAAGAGAAACATTGACCAGCTGCCTCCTGCATACCCCCCACTGGGGATGTGCTGCAACCAATGTGCATGCCCTTGACCGGAATCGAACCTGGGACCCTTGAGTCCACAGACTGACGCTCTATCCACTGAGCCAAACCGGTTTCAGCTAACGCTGTGTTTCCACTATCATTTTACCTAAGTCTGACCTGGTGCAACAAAACCTCAGTCTGACCTGCCTGCCCTCCCCAGCCCTCCCCAGTCCCCTCCTCTTCTTGAAAGACCCTGTTTTGGTCACAAGTCCTGCAGAAAAGAATCAACTCCGAAGGCCGAGCACCCACTGGGCCTGCACCCCTTTGCTGAACTCAGGCCACGCCTCTGCAGGCGCAGCAAACCTGTGGGGAAAGGTGCGGGAAAGTGCACCCTCCACACCTCGGACTAAATGTCTCCGTCACCAGATTCACTTCCTTTACACCAGTTCTTTTTCTTTACACCTGGGGCCTGGGCCTCCGCCCCCGTGGCTCACCTGCTACTGAGGAGGACAGAGAAGGGCCACGCCTGAGGTGGGCATGGCCTGTCACTGCAGAACAAGAAAGCCATCCCACCTTTTCACATCTACCAGACAAAAAGGGAACACAATGTATTCTCCCTCCACTGGAGGCAAACAGAAAGCCTAAAATATCTGAAGCACTATGAAGAAAAAGACCGTGTCCAGTGTATACACTATTATGCACCAAGACAGTCTATCTTTGTCCCAAGTCATGATTCATATTGTATTTTTTTTTTAAGTTTTTATTGATTTTTTTAGAGAGAAAGGAAGGGAGAGAGATGGAGAGATAGAAACATCAATGAGACTTAAATTGGCTGCCTCCTGCATGCCCCCTACTGGGAAAAACCAATCAAGCACACAACTGGGGCATGTGCCCTGACTGGGAGTTTAATCGTGACCTCTTGGTTCATGGATGGAGGCTCACCCATTGAGCAACACTGGATGGGCCATATTCTATTTTTATTATTATTATTATTATTATTATTTATTTATTTTTTTTTTACTCTCATGTTGTACTCTATTTTGGGCAAGTCTTTATCTTACTTAAGTTTTTAAAAAGTTGAATTTTAGCAACAAGCAATTTATATTTTTCTCTTAAAAGACACCCAAGCCGAAACCGGTTTGGCTCAGTGGTAGAGAGTTGGTCTGCGGACTGAAAGGTCCCAGGTTCGATTCCGGTCAAGGGCATGTACATTGGTTGCGGGCAGATCCCCGGTAGGGGGTGTGCAAGAGGCAGCTGGTCAATGTTTCTCTCTCATCGACGTTTCTAGCTCTCTATCTCTCTCCCTTCCTCTCTGTAAAAAATCAATAAAATATATATTAAAAAAAAAAAACACCCAAATGTGGACAACTATAGAAGCTGTTCATTCCATATTTAGACATAAAATAATTTTTATTACTGTTTGAAAAAATGAATTATCGGGTTTCTTGAGATCCACAGGACCTCCTATGCGATAGGACAGGGACCACAGGACTGCCCCTGGACCAGAGGGTGGTTAATGGGGTCCCCGTCCTTTGAGCACCCCATGCACTGGTCTCTAACTGGTCAAACAAACAAACAAACAAACTATGTTTCTCTATCCCCGCTGTCCGTCCTAGAACCACAGTGCTGCAGTCTCTCTGACCATGGAGGACACAACAGACAACAGCCACCTGCCAACCAGGACAAGGGCTCCCACCAGGAATCAGATCTACCCTGACCTTGGACTTGCCACCTCCAGAACTGTGAGAAACGAGTGTCACTGTCATCAGCCATCAGTCCACGGTCACTTATTAGAGCAGCCTGCGCTAAGACAGAGACAGCAATACTGACAGACAGCGTAAACACAGCCACCTCCACACTTGTCACCGTCCCTCCAAACCCCCAGCCCTTAATCTGCAGTCGTGAAGGCCACATGACACCCTCTGTCTGAAGTGCCACCTTTTCTTCTCCTTCTACAGTCATTCGCCTTTCAAGACCCAGGCAGAAACGCCACCTCTTCCTGGAAGCCCGCTCCCCTCGCAGCCCCCTCGTCTAAGCAGCAACACACAGAACGGGACGTGCTCTGCCCGAGCCCTCGTCCTCCTTGGCAGGGGCACTGAGTCTCCATTGTGGTACCTGCCCTGAAGGGCTGGCTGATCGATGTGGCATGAGGAAGTCTTGTGTATTGTGCCGCGCTTAGCATGGTCAGGGGTGCACCTGGGGGAGAGGGGGCAGGGAAGGATTAAAGAAGACAGACGAGGGAATAAAGCTGGGGCTAGGTGGGATGCTGCTCTCAGATGGGAAGACAGTGCCACAGCCTGCAAGCCGAGTCTTTATTTTACAGCCAGATTTCATGAGGCAAAGTAAGGGCGTGGTCAAGATGTTTAGAATGTTCTCTTGGGTTTCGAAGGAAGCACCTGCTTTCTTTTGGCAGCACTTGCGGCACCTCCCACATTCTATATCACTTAGCCCACCTTATAGCCAAAGGCTATAGCTCACAACTATAGCCTTTGGCTGTAACTGTGCTGGGAGGGCTTTGCCCTCCAAGCTGGGACCTGCATGTGACTCTGCCACGAGAGGACTGTGCCCTCATTAGTCCGAGGCTTGAACCTGTCTAAATGCTGCAGCCACTTTCCACAGTATATAAATCTGAGGATTTAGCACTTAAGTGATATCTGAAATTACTACTCCACTTGCTTAGGTACAATCTCAGGACGGATATATCACCCTGCCTCCTGGCCATCGGTCTTCGGTCAGGTCCCAGCCAGTCATTCCAGAAGGTGAGGAGAGTGGACAGAGGCCGGAGGCGGGACAGTGCGGGACATGTCAATGGACTGGCAGAAACCCAGCTGACTCAAGGTCCCACACCAAGGAGAAGGGAGTTGTGAGATACAGAAAATGGGAACGTAGCTTGGGACAGACCACTGAAGATCTTGCGTGACAAACCTTTACACTCCACACATGTGCAAAAAAGCCACTGGAGGTGTCCGAGCCAGGCAGAGACGGGGTGAAGAGTTTTATAAAGGTCCATCTGCAGATGGTGCGGAGGATGCACCACAGGCAGAAACAGGCTAAGGGGGAATTGGGGACGCCTACCGCTATAGTCAGGCTCCAGGGAGAAGCCTCTGGTTTGGTGGCAGCTCTTTCCACATCTGCGTGGGCCCGAAGGAGGAAACACCAGGAAAGACTTAGGCCTGTCCTGCCGGACTTTGCCGCGTGGGTGTTTCAAAAGTACATCAATAACAACAGGGACCAGACTGAGTTTACCGGGTTCCTTCGCAATGTTCCTACGACCGGGTCCCCAAGTCTTCCCCGCTCTATGGGGCGCCTCCAGACCTGCTACCCACCCTCCATTCCATGTCCCTCGTGCCTTCCGCTCTGGGTCACCGGCCATGTGCAGCTGACCAGAGTGTTTAGGTAGAGACCCGCCCACATCTGTGACGGAAGCCTGCTATGTGTCTACCCAGCACCCTCCTTTCCTCGAGGAATTCCACCGCGGGAGAGCACTCCCAGACCCCACCGGTGCCCCGGTTCCAGGCTTGGGCTGTGCTTCAGATCCGGCCCCTGCCAGCTCCCCATGCCCTGCTCACAGGACTGCTCTAAGGACAGACATCTGACCCAACAGCGCCACCTCCAGGCCTCCCCTGATGTTCCCGGGAGGAGTAATGAGAGAGAGGGACTCCATTTGGAGAGGACGGGAGGTGCTTGCTCTGCCAGGTGAACAGGCAGCAGACAAACCCATGCTGAGACTGGGAAGGGGCAGAGGAAGACACAGAGACAGGTCAGGGATGGTGCAGCTCATCTGGCCACTCCAGCCAGCTGTCCTGGCTTCCTAGTTATAAACAAACTAGAGACCCGGTGCATGAAATTTGTGCGTGGGTAGGTCCCTAGGCCTGGCTAGTGATCAGGGCCGCTCAGAGTCTTCTGGCTGCATGCTGGGGCCTTCCTTCATTCTGCACCACCACCCGGTGGTCAGCACATGTCATAGCGAGCAATAGAACTCCTGGTCTCCTGGTCGAACTCCCATAGGGACACTTTGCATATTAGCCTTTTATATATATAGATACATTTCTATGCGACTCCACTTATGGTTCAGGTTGGATTCTATCATTTCAGTAGAAAAAGTCCTACCTTCCAACCACTTCCCACTATTACCTCAATCACATTTCAGCCAAACTTGACATTCCTGTTTCTCAGACACATTTTGAAGTCAGCCAAGGCAATTTTCTCAAACTGGGGCGGGCCTCTTTTTCCTGTGTTTCTACCTTTCAAATTCCTTCCCACTTATCCAGCTCAACTTCACAAGTCACCTATGAATGGTATGCACACAGGGATGGTCATTCTGGTGCTGCCTGAAGTGGAGGAAAAACAGCACATGTGCCTGCTAAAGGTGATGGTTTAAATGCTAAATAGAACAACCACATAATAGAAAATGATACAAACATTAACATGATGGTGAGGACATGTGTATGTTTTACAGGGAAAGATATTCTTGAGACAGCCCATAAACAAAGAAGATTCTAAAACTTTTTGTTCTGTATGATCTATAAATGTGTAATAATTGGAGAGAAAGAGACCAACTAGCCAAAAGAAAGAGCCTGTGGGAGAAATCCATGTCACACAACCCCAGGAAAGTACCTATGCTCGGCAGTGTCAGCAGAGGGCGCCCCTGGGCAGTTCAGTCTGGCCAGCAAAGTGCACACTACAGAGCAACAACCCCTTAGGTGACTCATGCTGTTGAGATGGAAATGTAGGAAGCACCAACAACTATAGAGAATATTAAGCTTCCACCTGCCCATTAATACATCACTCAAACAGGTCTGGATAGGTTCTCCCTGATTTTGAAAGATGCTTAAGGGATGGTCTGATGTAAAAGCTATGACAGGTACAAAAAATCTCTTGGGGGACCTCCAAGTGCACACAGACGACAATGCCATTACCCCACTGGAGAGTCAGGCACTAATATCAGACGCTGGGATGAGCCAGTGGGAAGGGGTTACAGCTGGACAAATACGGGACAATTTAACCACCAACCTAATTAAGGACAGCAAAGTTATACATCATTGAAAATAGGAACCAAAAGGCCCATATGGAATGGTTAATTTTTGTGTCCATTTGACTGCCCAATTACAAGGTTAAGCACTACTTGACTGATGGACCTGGCAGGCGCTCCAACCTCCTAGCGGGATGCTTTTCTGTCTCCCAAAATAGCTGAAATTGATTCTGTGTCCCACAGACAGGCAGTGGCCTTTTTCCCTTTAAAATGATTTTTGGAATATTGAAGAGCAGGAGTTATAATGAGAAGAAGACTTTATTCCCCCTCGACCTATTTTCAAACGTATTTTCCAGCCGAGCCTTTAACGGGGAAAACCAGGACCTGCTGACAAATGTCAAAAGATGCCCGCATTCTCCATCAGCAGGGAGTTGGAGGCTGGATCCCAAAAGCACAAAGAGGCCTCACTGTCCCAGGAGGCCGCCCTCCTGCACAGGAGCGTTCCTGCTCTGACTGGAGAGCTTCGTTAGCACAACAGGAAGCCAGCGCAAGAGCTCGCTATTCCTTCCGAACCAGGTCACTAACTGCAACATCCACATTTTTCATTTTCAAACAGCGCTGTTAGTTTTCCGGTCCCTCCTCACCCTGGTGGTTTCCATGACGACAGGCTCAAAGCCAAGGTCTCCCACTTTCACAGGTTCACAGGCCACCTGGGGACCGTGCTGAAGGACGGTCGCTCCCCACTGTACAGGGGTGTGTGTGTTGGGGGGGAGGGGACTCGAGACCAGCCATGAGTACCTGCTTTAGACAGTGGCCACGGCGTCCGCCTTAGGATAAAGCCTGAGCAAGCTCTCAAGACCTGTCCCTCCATGTGGTCTTACCACTTCCAAGCAGGTATCTCTTTAAAAAGAAGACAAAGATTTCGTGGCCAAAGAGTTTTTGCTTCTGGGGGGCGTGCTTCTTTTCCCCTCCATCCTAATGGCAGGAAAGCAGGGAAGTGTGGACCAGGAGACAGAACTGGCTATGTCACACAGGGCACACCCTGCCTGGCCTTTTCAGCAGGGAGGACTTAGAGTCTGGACGGACAGCCATACACAGTCTGAGGATGGCCCAGGAGGAGGCGGTGAGAGCAGCTACGCCGTCTCCGAGAGGCAATCTATTTCAGACAGAGCACAGGGGTCTACGGTGAGCTTACGGGAGGTCAGGGGGTTTCTTCCAAGCCAAATGTGTCCACTTTGCTGACTGGCTGTAAGGAGGGGGCATAAACAAACCAAATGTCAGAGCCTGAAGGGAATAAACAAACTGGGGGGCAGATTTTAATTAGGAAAAGTTCCCACTCGCACACAGCCATTCCCAGCAGCCAGAGGCTGGGGGAGGGCGGGAGCTGCTCAGACCAGCAGGCTCTTATTAAAGCTGACATCTGGCCATGAGCTGCCATCGTCAGCAAGCTGAGGCATAACCAACATACTCCACTCCACCAGCAAGTTGGCCATGGAGGCCACTGGGCTTGCTCTAAACCCTAATGACTTAATTAGGCCTCTCCAGTGGGCAGCCATTAAAAAAGTACACAGCAAAATATTGCCCATTTCATCCTAAATGTTATTAAGAAATAGTGTCATAATAAAATGGAGAGCATTTCTATCTGAACCTGTGACTTTGGTGAAGAAATACCATTTCTTATGACACATTTCCCCTTTTAACACAATTTCCCCCATATTTCCTTTTAAAGGTCAAATGCCATGCCACACACCACCTCGAAACCAAATCCATGGCTGGGCAGCTGCAGGCAGCCTGGCTCCCGGCTCCTGGCCTGCGGCTGAGAACCCGACACTAACGTCTGACTAATGACACCTGGATCTGTGGCTGTGAGCACTCCTTACCAACGTTTCTCCGTTTTATCAAACATCACTGCCAAGCAGGTATTTATCAAAAGAGCATATAATGGTGTTTATTCCAGGAAGCTCTCTCGGAGGGGAAGGACAGGATAACGGAAGATGTAGCATGGGAGGGGCAGGGAGTGGAGAAATGCATTCCTGGTAAGTACCCAGAACCCTGAAATCACGAAATTCCAGTCACACCATCCAGGACAGATGAAAGTAAAGAACTAGGTATACTGTTTCATCATTTTACATCAGATGGCTAAGAATACTAACTAATCACCAAACTGATTATTACTCTTCCTACATTTTTTCCAGTTATAGTTGACGAAATTTATGCACTCTGGGAAGGGGGGGGGCGGGGGGGGTTGTG
Source organism: Nyctalus aviator (assembly GCA_036971965.1). Lineage (NCBI taxonomy): Eukaryota > Metazoa > Chordata > Mammalia > Chiroptera > Vespertilionidae > Nyctalus > Nyctalus aviator. The sequence continues at coordinate 5,129,558 of CM072935.1, read as the reverse complement.
CCTTCTTGCAGCCCAAGCCGTCAGTCAGACATCCTTAGCGCTGCTGCAGAGGCTAGATAGGCTTCCACCACCACCACTGTGCTCACCAGCCATGAGCCCGGCTCTGGCTGAGCGGTGCTCCCCTGTGGAAGTGCACTAACCAAGAGGGGGCAGCTTCTGTGTTGAGTGTCTGCCCCTTGGTGGTCAATGCAATAGTGACAGGTCATTCTGCTGTTTGGTCAATTTGTATATTAGCCTTTTATTATGTAGAATTATGCACTTTAGTTAATAATGTATCAATATTGGTTAATCAACTATAACATATGTACTACACTAATAGGGCAAACTGGGTGGAGGGGTGGTCATGGGAATTCTCAATACTATCTATTCAATTTCTGTAAACCTACAACTGCTCTAAAAAAATAATTTTAAAAAAAAGTCACCCAGGCCAGACTGTACCGGGGAAATGCGACGGCGCTGAGACTCACCTGCTGGGCTGTTACCAGCCGTGAGTACCTGTGCGGCTTCCAGGGCAGGTCTGAGCACGTTAAAGAAAGGATGACTAAGTTATCAAACTCCATTGTTAATGCCAAGGAGACACCGACCGGGCAGATCTGGTTAAATTCTTCTAGTGCATTTTAAAAAAACGGTGTAGCGGTTCAAATATCTGCTTCTGCCTTAGCCAATTTGGCTCAGTGGATGGAGCATCAGCCTGTGGACTGAAGGGTCCTGTGTTTGATTCTGGTCAAGGGCATGTACCTTGGTTGCAGGCTCCTCCCCAGCCAAGACTCTGGTTGGGGTGCACACAGGAGGCAGCCAATCTATGTTTCTCTCACATCAGTGTTTCTTTCTGTCTTTCCCTCTCTCTTCCACTCTATAAAAAAAAATTTTTTTAATCAATCAAATGTCTGCTTCCTAGCTAAATTAAGAGTATCATTACATTTATGGAGGAGTATTATCATCTTCAAAGAATGTTCTGCCGCAGGCGAGGGGTCTAACATCTTTCTAAAACAGAAACAGACATCTATTCAATACAGAAGTAGGACACCATGTTCAAGGCGTACACTTGATCCTTCAAGTCTTTTTTTTCTCCTCGGAAAAATACAGTGAAAATGGCCAAGCAAGATGGCAAAGCCATCGCTGTCTGACGCAACCACCACAGTGGACCTCATTCTTCCCTCGGATTTCTCAGAAGGCAAATGTGGCCCCCGGCATTGCCATGAAGCAGCCTTCTCAACCAGCATGATGATCAAAACAGAGAGAAATTACAAATTCCGTCTCCATCAGAGAATTTGATTTAGAAAGATAATCCCCTGGGGCCTGGGCAAATCTGGCCTCCAAATTTCGAGATGTGACAATCAGAGGACAAGAACTGTAGAGGGCGGATGACAGGGACACCAGCTCCGAAGCTGCCAGAGACCCTGGTGATCATGACAAGCTGAATAGGAAGACAAATGCTTTAAACTGGTCCCTTTTAACTTTTAAACAAAAACAGAAACTGCCTTCTTACAGCATTTGCTCTGTAAATGAAGATTAAACGAAGGAAGAGAAGCAGGAAGATGGTGGATGCCTTCAACACTTCCATTTAAAATCAATAGTTTGGTGTGCTTTGTTTTTTATTAAATATTATTGGAGTGGCATTAGTCAACATGAACATAGAGGTTTCAGGTGTGGTTTCTATGTTACAAGATCTGGGTATTGCACTGTGTGCCCATCACCCGAAGTTAAATCTTCTCCTGTCACCATATATTAGGACCCTTTTTTCCCCTCACCCCCTTCCCTCTAGCACCTGCCACACTGCTGTTTGTGTCTATGAGTTTCAGTTTTATATGCCACGTGTGTGAAATCATATGGTTCTTAGCTTTTTCTGACTGACTTATTTCAGTTAGCACAATGTCCTCAAGGTCCCACCCTTGTAGTTGCAAATGGCACTACTTCATCCTTTCTTATGGCTGATGGTATTCCATTGTGTGTATGGACCACATCTTCTTTATCCAGCTCTCTATCATGGGACACTTTGGTTGTTTCCATCCCGCACAGTCTTGTCACTGTGTGTAATGCTGCAATGAACGTGGGAGTGGGTGCATATATCTTTGCAAATACATGATTTTGAGGTTTTCAGGCATATACCTAGGAGAGGAGTGGCTGGGTTGTATGGTAGCTCTACTCTCCATTCTTTGAGGAATCGCTAGACCGCTTTCCATAGTGGTTGTACTAAGTCTACATTCCCACCAGCAGTGGCTGAGGGTTCCCTTTTCCCACAACCTCTTCAACACCTGTCACTGCTTGTCTGGTGGATAACCGTCACTCTAACAGTTGTGAGGTGGTATCTCATTGCAGTTGGGTGAGCTGAATGGTATGAGAATTTTACTTCAATAAAACTTTTTTTAAATCAAGGAAAAGGATAACACTATATATAGTATATAGATCATGATCCCATTTTAATACACTTTTGCCCATGGGTAAGTGTGTGTGCTGGAACATATATAAAAATTTTCTGTGGAAAAAAAATCAATAAACTTAACAGTAACTAAAACTGGGAAGGGAGAGACTATGGACGGCACCAGCGGCTCATTTCGTGGAAGTGTTACTCAGTGGTTGAGCATCAACTTATGAACCAGGAGGTTGCAGTTAGATTCCTGGCCAGGGCACATGCCTGGGTTTTCTCTCATCACTGATGTTTCTGTCTCTCTCTCCCTCTCCGTTCCTCCCTGAAATAAATAAGAATATATTTAAAAACAAAAAATACACCACTCCAAGCAGACCAGCCAAACTCAGCCTCGGAAACCTCGGGGCCACTTGGAACAGGCACTGTCACTCTCTGCCCCTGACCCCGGGCATCTGTACGGGGCTCCCTAATGGGGTTACATTCAATACAAATGCCTGAAATTAGTCCCAGAGCACACCGAGCCCAGACCCAGCTGGGCTGCCTGCAAGACCCCCACCTGCCCTGGGCGATCTCCTTCTTCACCTTTCAAGCAGGCAGCCTGGTCTACAGACAGGCCTCCGGCCTGAGTTCATTTGTCCTTTTCTTTGTTCAGTTGGAATAGTTCCACTGATTTCCAGCTGAGCTATGGGTAATAAGACACAATTAAGACAAAAAGAATTATGTTTTTCATTACTTCTACCCTACAGATTCCCCTGCACTTTGAATATACTATCACGTTTAAAACATTGTCATGAGCCGAGACCGGTTTGGCTCAATGGATAGAGCGTCAGCTTGGGGACTGAAAGGTCCCGGGTTCGATTCCGGTCAAGGGCATGTACCTTGGTTGCGGGCACATCCCCAGTAGGGGGTGTGCAAGAGGCAGCTGGTCAATGACTCTCATCAATGTTTCTAGCTCTCTATCTCTCTCCCTTTCTCTCTGTACAAAATCAATAAAATATATTTTTTAAAAAATAAAAATTAAAAAAAAAAACATTGTCATGATGGGCGACAAGGTTTTATCATTATCATTTTATAGCTGAGAAAACTGGAAACCAAGCAAATTATTTAATTTGGCTAAAATCTCATGACCCTTCTATCGTGAGAACTACTGATCAGACCTTCACAGTGCGACTAGGGCTGTCTTTATCGCAACCGTTGCAAATGGGGCCCTGCTACTCTCGGGCCGGCCCGTGGAAACCTCCCTTGGGACTTCACCTCTCCACAGGCAGGAACACAGCCAGCAGACAGGCGGAGCCTGCGTCACGGGTTTCTCCTTCACACAAAGCCGCCAAGGAGCGACACCGTGAACAGCACCACACACCGGTCCACGGTGAGTGCGAACTAAACTTTCACTGTGGAGCCACTGAAATGCTGATTTGTTATAGGAGTTATCCTGTGACCTGTAACCTGACCAATACAGGCCCATTGGTGGTTTCTACACACACACACACACACACACACACACACACGTTGATATATCATAAAGCAATATGAAGGTAAATACGAAGCCATTAGCAGCTGTTATCGCTCAGAAATGGGACCAGGTGATCAGGGAAGTAGATAAGGATGCTTCTGCTTTTCAGTTAATACTTGCATGTGCTGTTTAATTTTTAAACTAAAAAGGAGTTCATAAAGATCAGAGAGCTGCTACAAATGTCAAAGGTTATCTTATACAAATTGCCGGCTTATACAAAAGGTTATCTTATACAAAATCCCAGTCCATTGTACTATAGACCCGTGGTCGGCAAACTGCAGCTCGCGAGCAACATGTGGCATTTTGTCCCCTTGAGTGTGGCTCTTCCACGAAATACCACGGCCTGGGCGAGTTTATTTTGAAGGAGTGGCATTAGAAGAAGCTTAAGTTTAAAAAATTTGGCTCTCAAAAGAAATTTCAATCGTCGTACTGTTGATATTTGGCTCTGTGACTAATGAGTTTGCCAGCCACTGCTATAGACGATCTTACCCCCTTACTGAATAAAAAGAAGAAATAACTATCTCATTTATAATGTCCTACAATGTGTCAGCTTTTATTTTTTCACCTGGAATTTGTCCATTTTGTATATATTAGATTACTAATTTATAAAATAAAATTTTACCTTTAGCATTTATTCTCTTATACTTTATGCGCAGGAGGAAAAGACATATCCTGATGCCTTATGTATTCTATTTGCAATAAGTAAAATATTTGATTGTGAATTTCAGGTACACATTCTTTCATCTACCTATCTTACAGGAAGTGTTAATAATGTATCAATGGAAGTTGTACCATTTCCATCAAAATATGCAATAATTTTTAAAACATTCACTTCTTCACTTTTTTCATGTTTTCCAAATTTCTCCAGATCATTTTCCATCTAGATTTTTCGGAGGGTGGGAGAGGATGAACAGACCAGAAAGACTGCATCCTGGGAGTGTTACAGTCCGAGGGAGAGGGGTCCTTCCCTGCCAGGCACTGTGGACGCCAGGAAGTGGACGGAGAAGACAGGAGAATCACAGGCATGTAAGAGAGGCTTCACTGCAGACCAAGTGGCCACGGCTAACAAGGGGCCATCAGACGACAGTTCCTCACAGCGGCCTCACCAGGCAGCCGCTCACAAAGCCTCACATAGAGCAGTCCCGCCAACATAGGCGCTAGTAAAGCGGCGTGCGCCAGCTGTCAGTGACACATCCTTATTCCAACTGAGACAAAAGAGGCTTCCTGCCAAGCAGTGACATCAATACTTGAGTTAAAGGTACGCCTGCACCGTGCGTACAGGACAACTGCTGTGTCCTTGCTCAGATGGCCTTGAACATCGGTGTACTCTGGACAGGGTACCGACATAGTCCAATCATCTATAATTAGAAAAGTGTAATATGCTAATTAGACCAGATGTCCTTCCAGATGTCCTTCCGGGGCTGAGCTGCAGGATCGAGGCAGCCACGGTGGCTGTGAGGGAGGGATCCAGGCAGCCGCGGCTGTGAAGGCCTACTCTTGCACGAATTCCGTGCATTGGACCTCTAGTGAAAATATGAATGACAGTATCATTTAAAACTTTAAACTATGAGGTTGGCTTGAATGTCTCGTAACTTGAAGGTAAATTTGGGTTGATATGTCCCTTCACTTATTTTCAAGATTTTAAATGTATAAGTAAGATCCCAGCTCATCCTCATCACCTCATTTACATTAAATGTCCATGGGTTTATTAACAATGAAGAGCTCTTTGTTGTTCCTACAACTCACATCGGTTTGTCTCAGAACAAAAACTCTTTAAAAAAAATTCAAGCCCAGCTGATGTTGCTCCGTGGTTGAGCATTAACCTATGAGCCAGGAGGTCACAGAACAATTCCTGGTACTTCCAACTACAAGAAATGATGAGATTAAATGTTCTGAAGACCTCTCTAGTCTAGATGTAGATCTTGTTACAGAAAAAAAAAAAAAAAAAGAGAAAAAAAAAAAGTCCAGAACTGAATAGTTGGCACACTGACTAATGTCCATACAAAGGTTCCTCTTTAGAACTTAGGAAATAACATTATTTTGATAGAGAAATGGGCTCACACAGGAGTTTTGCCTAAGCATTTTCTTTTCCCACTCCCACTCTCCCAGACAAATTGGCTCACTTTCCCAGCTGGTCTCTGAGCCAATGGCCCCCTGTCCTGTCTTCTCACCTGGGAGGGTTCTAAACAGCTCAGATGCCGGAAGCCTGAATGTAACATTTGTTCCCTGGACTGAAATTGAGAAACTGTAACCACTAAGGCACCCACTTTTCAACACTGCAGATGCTTCCATCACTCACACACACACACACACACACACACACCCTCCCATTAGATGCTCAGCATTACAGTGACAGCTGACATCAGTGGAGCCAGCCCCGAGGAGCTGCCTTCCCCCAAGGAGCTGGCTCCTTGAGCATTTGGCCTGGGCCAGGCCAACAGCCGTTTGTGGAGCAGGCAGGACGCCAGCCTGCACCCTGCCCAGGGGCCTGCTGAAGGCTCCATGGGAGGACGGCATGAGCAACCCGCCAGCCCAGCACGAGAGGCTCAGCTTGTCAGCGCCAACAGGAAGCCCTTTCTGCTGCTGGTGGAATCGTCCCTTACCCTTGCTCGCAAAAACCCCATCCTCAGTATTTGGGTTTCTGCTTGAATCTGTGCTCCCCAGACTGCAATTCTGTGATCCCAAATAAACGCTTATCACCTCTCATGTTTGCCTTTTTTAATTTTAGGTTAACGACAACAGGTAAGACATTTACTATTCTTCTGTTCCACTTCATTTTAAAAAAAAAAAAAACAGCTGGTCAGAATCCACAACCCAACATGCAGTTTGAAAAATAAACCCCAAGACACACTCCAGAACCCACAGCAATCCTGAAGTCCTCCTCAGAGACAAAGGTGAGAAAGGAAAAGCTGGCATCAGACACTCCCCTTGGCCAAGCATGCCAACACTTAGTCCCACTCTGCACATTTGTAAAACACGTTCATGCCTGGGCTTCCACCTCATCACCGAGGACCGCGCGCAGTTTCTATTCAAATGTAGGTAATTCATTACCCAGGCCCTACAGTTCTCCCAGTCCGACAGCTAGGGACCGGAAAAACCAAGGGCCGAAGCCCTTACTCAAATTCCCTTATCACTGTTACCATTCTCACTCAGAGGCAAATTTTCAACCTTGTCAATTTTTTAAAAAAGGAAGTAGGAAGGCAGAAAAATAAAAGTCAGCAAAACACCAAGCTTGCTTGAATAGAGACCAGGGAAACACATCTTTGTACTTCCACAAAATGAGCCGCTGGCGCCGTAAGAAGAGTAAAACCAATTGGAAGAGGAGAAAGGAGAGGAGTGCTGCCCGGGGCGGGAACGTGGCGGGACGGAAGACAGACACGGTGCTATGGACACGCCTACCTGGGCCGTGGGACGGTGGCCGGGCCCTGCAGGTTTTCTAACAACCACTGAGTCCTACACTCACGAGTGAATTCTGAGGTAAACTGTTTGGTAATTATTGATTGCAAATTATATCTCAATAAAGCTTTTTTCTAAAAAGATCTATCAACATGTGTAAGAGAAGGAAAACATTCAAGAAGGTAAGGTACGTGTGCAGGACAGTGTGTATGATCTGTTCCCATCTGGGTTTCTAAAACAGCTATACACATGACCTGCATGGATGTCCCTAGAACAGGGATGGGGAACGTCCAGCCTTGGGCATTCGAGGTGAGTTCATTCAATGTTTGACCAAATAGAGCAGGCTAATTTTTTAAGTTGATTTTGTATGGCCTGAGAATAATGTTATAAATATCCAAACGGCCCTGGGCAGAAAAAGGTTCCCCACCCGTTCCAGAAGAACACCCGGGCTTGATCAGGGCAGCTGTGCCTGGGAAATGGGTGAGCCCTGGTTGTAACTGCACACTCCTCTGGAGCGCTTGAACTCCTTTGCCTTGACACGCATTATTTTTCAAAAGTATGGAAACCGGTCGGTCAGAGCCCTCAACAGCAGGTCCCTCCCCGTTTCGGTTAATGTTGTCCTTTGTGTGTGTGGGGGGCGGGGGGGGAGGGCTGAGTTCGGAAGAAGACGATGTTAAAAAGGTGACTCTTCGGTAACAGAATCCTTAGCCTGAAACCTCATTGCATAAAAGCCTGCAGAAGAGAGCCTGCGGGCCGTGGGGAGGAAAGCGTGGTTTCGTAAGGTTCAGACTTCTGCTTCTGCAGGCGCCGCTCCTGCGGGCGCAGGAACCCAGCTCAGAGTGGTCTACGCTCTGGACTGCAGGTTTGGGGTGGCATCCAACACAGACGGAAAATGAAAGTACACTCCGCACCGACAGTGGCCGAAACTAAAGCGGTATCTAACCGCAATGCTGTTCACCTGGAACCCACCAAAGTAACACTGAACATAAACTGTAATTGAAAAAAAAATAGACACAAAAGGATACACAAATGAAAAAACTGAAAATGAACCCCAAAAAGTCACTCAACACCGCACCCCAAAGCCTGTAACCAGATCTTCAGTAGCTGCTGGGTTCTGGCCTGGCTCTGCCTTCTGCCACCTCACATCTCTTGGCCTTCGTCAGTCTGGGCACCTGATCGGCTCTTCGCCTGGCTACTTAAGAACACCGACGCTCTGAAAATGAAGATCTTGTGGCTCACCCCCCTCCCAGAATCCCCCAAAAGCATCCAGGCCTCCAGCCCACTCTGTCATTACATGGCTTCCATATCCAGAAGGCCAAGGTCACCAGAATTTGGACAAAATACTAGCACCCCCAATTTCCAAACACAAGACTAATGTCTGACCTGCACCAGCCCCTCCCACCCAGGTCTGCACTGCGTGTGGCACCCTGACAACATCCACCGTCTCCTCCCTCCTGCTGAAGACCCCTCCTGGCCCAGCCTGCCACCCTGCTGCTGCACTGCCCCCTGCAGCTTACCAGCCCCCCACACTGCAGCCCTGCCACCCCCTCACCTGCCTGTGCTACTTGGATTATTTCAACTCCATTACTCAGCATCCTGTCCCTGTGAGTACTGAACACTGCCATGTCCCAGAGACTGGCGAGGAGGAGGGAAGGATGAGTTTTTCTAGATAACATTTAGGGCAGTGTTTTGTTTTTAAATACAGTAGCAGCTTTACTGAGCCATAATTCACATACTGGGCACAATTCAGTAGTTATTAGTCTATTCAGAGAGTTGGGAAACCATCCCCAAGACCTAATTTTAGAACTTTCATCACCCCCAAAAGAAACCCCATGCTCATCAGCATCTAAGATAGTGTTTTTATGAGGGAAAAAAAAATTTTTTTCAGAGTTTCAGTCTTGCAAACTTTTAGAACATCTAAAATTATAAAGTACATGCACAGAGTGATCTGGAACTGGAAGGGCATAAGTCCTCCCTTAGGGCAGTGTTTCCCAAACTTCTCATGATGAGAATCACCTAGTGGAGTTGTTAAAATACAGATTCCTGAATCCCAACTAAGAAGTGAACTAGAATTTTTGGGAACATATAGGTAAAATTGTATACTTAACTAGTGCTCTATACAATTTTACCTATATGTTCCCAAAAATTCTAGTTGGGATTCAGGAATCTGTATTTTAACAACTCTACCAGGAGATTCTCATCATGAGAGGAGTTTGGGAAACACTGCCTTAGGGGAAAGCCATACCCTGCTAAACAACAAGCAGGAGCCTGGATCCCCACAGCGCTCAACCAGAGCAAAACAAACTGACGGCAGAACCAGAGATGTGGAGACTGGCACAGACTGACAGACGTCAGAGGGGAGGTGGCGGGGCGACGGATGGAAGAAGGTGAAGAGAACAGCCAAAGGACATGTATGACAGCCCGTGGCCACACCACACTGAGTGAGGCCAGAGGGGAGGAGAGCGGAGACTGGGTGGGGCGGGCAGGCGGGGGATGGGGGGAGAGGGAATAGGAGACGTTGCACTAATGTCAACAATTCCACACACTTTCTAATTTAAACAAAGCAGATGGCTTTCTCCTACCCTCCCTAGTGTCCCCCCAGTCCCCAGGCTGGGCCCCCCCAGCTCGGCCTCTGGTCCTCTTCCTGGACCCACCCTCCGCCATCTCGGAGAGGGGCCGTGTTACCATCGGCAATGCCTACGTCATCCAACTGAGACAAAAGAGAAAAGAAGCCTGTTCATGCTCTCAGCGCAACACAAGTGCCTTTGTGGTATGCCGAGGCCCTGGAGAGCCCCACCCTGGGCCCCCTGTGGCGCACGCTGGCCCCGTGGCCGCTGCTCCCCAGGAACACACACCGACTCAGACCGGGGCGCTGATGGCCTGCTCCTCAGCCTCTGCGCCTTAACGCCTGGAAGAGAGGAACGAGTTTCTGGAAAGTAAGCATGCGAGTGACAACAGCCAAGGCTGCCCAGTGCAAAGCACACCCACAGATGCCCACCTGAGTCTCCACCACACACACACACACACACACACACCAGCACATACTCTACGTATGAATTGGTTACATACGACTTCTAGGAAAATGCTTTAGACGCTCCATTGCCAGGATTACAGCCTCCTGTCTCTGATGTCAAGTCCCCGGGTCACTCTGTAATCAGCCGAGGTCATTCAATCTTCTGCTGTGAATGCTCAGAGGCCTGACCCCACTCTGGCCAGGTCAGCTCTCCAGCTTCTCACTGAGGCAGAGGGCTGGCTGCTCAGGGGCCACACCTGAGGGCAGCGGGGGGGGGGGGGGGGGGGGCTGTTCAGGGGCCACACCTGAGGGCGGGGGGGGGGGGCTGCTCAGGGGCCACACCTGAGGGCGGGGGGAGGGGGGGGGCTGCTCGGGGGCCACACCTGAGGGCGGGGGGGGGCTGCTCGGGGGCCACACCTGAGGGCGGGGGGGGGGGGGCTGCTCAGGGACCACACCTGAGGGCGGGGGGGGGGGGGCTGCTTGGGGGCCACACCTGAGGGCGGGGGGTGGGGCTGCTCGGGGGCCACACCTGAGGGCGGGGGGGGGGCGGGGCTGCTCGGGGACCACACCTGAGGGCGGGGGGGGGGGGGGGGGGCTGCTCGGGGACCACACCTGAGGGCGGGGGGGTGGGGGCTGCTCAGGGACCACACCTGAGGGCGGGGGGGGGGGGGGGGGGGGGGGGCTGCTCGGGGACCACACCTGAGGGCGGGGGGGAGGGGCTGCTCGGGGGCCACACCTGAGGGCGGGGGGGGGCTGCTCAGCCACACACGTGTGTACAGAAAACCAGGCGTGAAACCACCGGACATTAGCGCTGAGCTGGCCCCAGCATAAAGACTTGGTTAGCTGCGGAGAAGCCTGCTTGCATTTAGCTCCACATTCAGAAAATAGGGCAGCCAGAGACCAAATCAGACTGGGCAGCACTGACCCTGCCCTTCCTCCACCTCCCCATGACCCCCAGGAGGGGGTGGGGGGGGCGGGCATGCAGGGTGGGCAGACAGGCAGGGCGGCTTCTAGCAGCCGATGGCAGTGCCAGGGAGCGTGATGGTGGGAGTGAGGCCAGCTGGTGTGTGCCTGAGTCCACACAGAGGAGCCACTCGAGCGGGAAGAAAGCCCCACTCCCCCACCTCTTCCCCGGACTCGATCCCCCACCTGTGAGCCGGACCGCTCTCCAGGCAGCTGCTGAGGAGGCTCATGAGCCCCCCACAGGGCTCCGTGAGACCGAGAAGGTGCTCCCCATGCCCACCTCCCGCCCGGAGCCGCTTCCGGAGACAGAGACCTGCGCCCGGGCAGGCCGGGCCTGGTGGGAGGACTCCATTAGCGCATCTCTCTTGGTCTTTGCGGCTACAAATCCCAAAGGGGGCTCTTGGGGTGGGAAGAAAGCCCTCAGACCCAGCCTCCATGTAAGAGTCTGGGTCTTTTGGAACATACATTTGCTCTGGAACCAAAACTCATTACAGCTTAGCAAGAGGCCACCCACAGCATGCTCCAGGCTAATTACAGGTCTCTCTCCGCGTAACTTAGGTGGCTAACGCATATGCATCCCCCCTCCCCGGTCAGAGCCACCCACTCATCTCTTGTTTTGTTTGCTTAAGCTTCAGTGTTAGCACAACGCCCACCATTTTAAAAGCAAACAACTGATCAACTAACTAGAAATCACCATTTCTAGAACTTACAGGTATCCTGTAACCCAACATAAAACACCTGCTAGGGGCTGAAGAGATCCATTTCAACATGAAGCACAGGTGCTAAGGGGATGAGATTCTAATATATTCCCCTGCAGACAGAAAGCAGCAAAACACTTTATTTTAATGTTATTTATGTTCTCATCACATTCATGCAATACAGAGATCACATTTTTAAGCAATGGCAAATACCATATTAGTTCATTTTTGGGTTAACCTATATGATGAAATCCATGTAAGAAATTCCAAAACTTAAATAACAGTAACAAATTCTATAATAAGCTTTTTTTTAAAGTCCAACTCAACCTGGGCGTTCACACTTCTCCAAATGAAAGTGATCCTTGTCCGACAAATGGGTATTGTAATATTTGTTCTTTCATCTACCATGAAGAATCTCATGATGATATTACGAACACGTAGAAAATAACCTACATGTTGATTTTCCCAAAATACAAGGCGAGGATTCTGCAATAGGAAGCCACTTGTGACTCAACGAATGCAGAATTTAAAAACATGGAGGTTCCTCTGGGGTGTGCACGCTGAACAGTGGGCATCTCCTTATGGGGGACATGGGAACGGGTCGATACCCATCACAGCCAGGGGCTCTGCAAGCTGGCTGAGGTCCAATGGCTCTCCCCTCCCTGAGGCCCAGGCGGCCCCACACAGCTGAGGCCTGCGCCTCTCCATAGCAGCCGTAAGCCCTCCAGCCCAGGAAGGCCAGCCACCTCCCGCCATTAAATATGTATTAGGTCCGGAACAGTGCTCCTTCGGGGAGTCATTAGATGCCACACAACGCAGAGGCCCTGCTCTCCCTGCAAAAGCCCATTTCAGTTAGATTCCGAATTAACCCAGAAAAGGAGTGCCCCCGAGGGGGCCCGTGGGGCTGGCAGGTGACCGTCCCTTTCACAAGGCCTCAGCGTCCGCTTCTTTCCATGCCATTCAGAACCCAAGGCTCTTCCAGTTTCTCAGGCCATCCGACCACCTCAGCACCACATCCAAGCAATCGGAACCGAAAAACAAAAATCTAATAAAGCACTTCACCTCTTTAAAACCAGTAGGCCCCTCAGGCCTCGGTCGTTTGGAAAGAATTCACATTGCAATGAGTTGCTCTGTGGGTTATTTTGTAATCTGTTTCCACACACCACATGGGTTCAGAATGCATGCCTGTCTCAGGCTGCAGCCCTCCTGGAGGGCTCCTTTCTAAAGCTGGGAAGCCTGCTGTGAGCGAGCACACAGCGTTATCATTTATTAGGGCACTTTCACCTCCCAAAGCAGGAGGAGGTAAGGCACTCAGGTTTCCTGATGATGGAAAGGGCATCTGTGCTTTAAAAGCAGGTGCTCCCAAGAAGCTCAGAGGGACAGTGGGGACCTTGTTTAAGCCGGGCCCAGGGCCAGAGTGACGGCCACGGGTGAAGGTCTTTGAAGGCAGGTGATCTCTGAGCAGCGTTCACACCCTCAGGGAGAGCTGAGCTACCAGGACCCCTCTGCTTCTCACCAGCACTGGCTCAGGCCTGGGAGATGGCAGACGCTCAAAGCGGGGGATGAGTGGCGGGAGGGGTCCTGAGATTCCTCCTCCTCCTTCAGGGGGGCACGTTAACACCACCTCAACCCAGCGTGGCACTCTCAGGAGTACCTCGAAGGGTATGACAAGCCAGAATAGACCAATCCAGACATCAAGGCATCTATTCCAGAAAGGACAGGCTCCTCGGCATGCTAGGGCAAATCCACGCCAAATCAGTGCCTGAGGCAAAGGAGAAAAATAACTTTTTCCCAAAAAAATTGAACTTAGAAGCAATGCCCATTATTCTGAGATAATATTCTTCCTGACTCTGGAGGGGGTAAAGAGGTGTTTAAAATCTCATACTTACATTTTTAAATGTTGGCTTTTTGTTTTTAATGACATAGGAAAACAAGGAAATGACAACCCATAATTTTATTTTATTTTTTATTATATTCTTATTGATTTCAGAGAGAATATGAGAGAGAGAGAGAAAGAGAGAGAGAGAGAGAGAGAAACACCAACGATGAGAGAGAATCAGTGACTGGCTGCCTCCTGCACACCCCCACCTGGGGACTGAGCCTGAAATCCAGGCATGTGCCCTGATCAGGAATGGAACTGTGACCTCCTGGTTTGTAGGTCAATGTTCAACCACGGACCCACACAGGCTGGGCCAACTCTGTAATTTTAATGTTGCCAATCTGTGAGATCCAAAACACTAGGAATGGTGGTGCTAGGATGTCACACCCACTCACTTGTGCGAACAACTCACCAGTGACTACCTCAGACCTTGGACTGGCCTAACCTGATCACTGCGGGGACAGAGGGAAAAAGAGGACTAACAGGTTTAGGAGGTGCACCGGAAGGCTGCATCTGGCTATCAATCTGGAGTCTGACATGAGGAACAATGTCCAGATTGGAGAACTCTCATGCCTTCCCATAAAAAGTGAACTTTGGACCCACGGCCTCCATTGCTAACTAGGGCCATTCTTATCAGTCAAGTGTCCCAGAGGGGAGGACAGCTGACGGCACTGCTCCAGGGCGTGTGCAGCCGTATCCGGTGGAAGGTGGAACCCCTGACGGCTGAGAAGGCACATCTTACAGGACGCCTAGCAGCTCTCAGGATAGAAAGTGGCTCCCAAGGTGGTTTTTAAGGGGGCAATTTGAGAATGAGTAATTAACAGTTACTTTTTTTGAATTTCTTTTAGTTCTGGTTCTAGAAATAAATATATATTTATTAAGTAAAATAAATATATATTTGACATATTTATGCATTTCAGTTCTCTATTATGTTTTGAAACTTTATTTGCTATTTTTCCACATCACTTCATATTATTATTTTTTTAAACAATTTCTTAATGATTTCTTCCTCAGTATTTCAACTGTCCTTTCGTTCTTTTATTTTTCTCTTACATGAATGCCATGTTCTTTGGGAGCTTGTTAGACCAAGTTAATGGCCTTTTAGGCTTTAGGGAAAAAGTGACCCGAATAGGAGTCACTTTTTGAATAATAGGAATTCTGTGTCATGGGGCGGGGGGGGGGGGGGGGGGGGGGTGAGCGGCGCACCAGAATTTTAGAGATGACTAGGTGGGGCGTGACCAGAAAAAGGTTGGGAACCACTGGCCTAAGTATTCTTATCTCAACTCTGCGGTTAGCCATCAAGTAGAAGTTTCGCTCTTTGTAAAAAGAACTCTTCAAATTTCACTGAAGACAAAAGGCTGAATACAAGGACACTCTGGGGCGGGGTAGGGGCATCGCTGCTCCAGTGTCAGGCTTTCTTGTCCTGGATATTTCGAGGTCATCGCAGCCCGCTGGTCTCTGATACGGGCGGAGCCCATGCTGAAGTGGCCGGAGAAGGACAAGGAGGTGCTGTGTGCAGTCAGGGCTGAGAAAACCGAGCCGCTCTTAACCTGAACGCCTCCCCCCGTGGCTCCCACACCCAGCCCGCTCGCTTCCTCCTCTAGCAGGACCAGACGGCCAGCTGTGTACGCAGTTTGGGTCCAGGACCAGAGAAGATGAAGCAGGAGCGTTATTCTAGCCCAGTGGTCAGCAAACTCATTAGCCAACAGAGCCAAATATCAACAGCACAACGATTGAAATTTCTTTTGAGAGCCAACTTTTTTAAACTTAAACTTCTTCTAACGCCACTTCTTCAAAATAGACTCGCCCAGGTCATGGTATTTTGTGGAAGAGCCACACTCAAGGCGCCAAAGAGCCGCATGTTCTAGCCTCACAGAGAAGAAATATCCAGTTAAAAGGAAAAAAGATTTGCCCTGACATGGAGAGTGTAACAGGGTACGGAGATGAACAGACTAGCTCTTACTGTCAAGCCTCAACTGAGCACCAAGCATAGCTGCTAATCCCATTACTAGGAACGAGGCTTTCATCCCTCCCCTCCGAAGGAACAGACCTCACTGAGCCCGTGCAGAGGTCTGCGCTATGTCACGGGGCCTCCTGTACTCCGCCTGGTCCTGCATCCATTCCGAGGAGAACCAGAACGCAAGTTAGGTTAAAGCAGACACCAGACGGGGCTGGTCTCCTGTGCAGA
Source organism: Nyctalus aviator (assembly GCA_036971965.1). Classification (NCBI taxonomy): domain Eukaryota; kingdom Metazoa; phylum Chordata; class Mammalia; order Chiroptera; family Vespertilionidae; genus Nyctalus; species Nyctalus aviator. Next base: position 5,113,540 of record CM072935.1, on the reverse strand, counting down.
TTCCCAGAGCGGTCAGCCTGGGCAGCCACCTTGCAGGTGGGCCTTGGACACCCCTGCTGGACTGACATTTGTCAAGGCCCCAGGGAAGGAGGCAGTGAGCTGCCTGTGCCTCCCCCACGGCCCCCCCTCAGGAGCAGGTCACCTCCAGTTCCCCCCACTCTGACCCCCACCCACAGGCCACGCCCTCCGCCCTCCGGGGCCTGCAGGAGCCAGGCCCACTGTCACCCAGCCCAGGCCTGAGACGCGGCTGGGCCTGCCCTCCTACGCAGCTCAGCCCGGCGCCCACTGTCCTCAGCGGTGCCGGCCCCAGCTTTCCGGACCTGCCCCCTGTGCCGGCCCCAGCTTTCCGGACCTGCCCCCTGTGCTGGCCTCAGGCACAGGGAACCCGATCCGGAGGCCTGCTCTCCAGGCAGCGCTGAGATTAAGAGTCTGGCTGCTGACTTATGGGGGTGCTCGGGGAGATGGAGGGGGGGAGCAAGTACTAGTGAGCAAACACAGCCAGCCTGCCTTGGTTTTCACTTTCATTCGAACGAGGTTATATTTCCATCAGTGTGGAATTATTTAATTAACATGCATATTCAGAGACATGCATACTCAGATGCTTAAGGGGCAGGAGGGGGAAGGGTGCTTACGATTCCAAGGTCACCAGGCTCTTACTAAAAAGAAGTGTTTATTCATGTTTCTCCACTCAGATTACGTTTAGCTTATCCCGCACCCCCTCAAAAAAAAAAAAAAAAAAAAAGATAAGAATTACCGCAAACCACTAACTTCAGTGAGCACTGAAGTACACTAACTTCAGTGAGCACAGCTGCTTCACACACGCCAGTACCTGGAGGGGCTCAATGACGGCCACAATTGCTTCCCCAAAAACAAACACCAAAGTGTGGTGGCCGCTCGGGATGCTGCTGAGTACAGGGACCAAATAAGGGGTTCACCGCCCACAATCACGTGGCTGGAGCCAGGACCCAGGAGGCCGCGGGAAGGGCGGTGTCACCAGCAAATTCCGTCTTTCCCGCACGCACGCACGATGGTGGAAAGAGCGAGGGGCCTCACTCCTCAAAGCCGAAAGCCCACTCCTGAACACCGCACCGCCCCTGCTTCCTACCTTCACCCCTCCAGCTCTACAGAAAGGTGGCAGGACTGTCCTCTGCGAAGGACACAATGACGTTTTCCTCTGTTCGGCTCAGAGGACATGAATGCAGCGTGTGGTGTTAATGGGAAAAGCCCACATGAGAAATTCCCCAGAGCACGAGGGGATGGCAGATGGGCAGGTGGGCAGAAGCGGGTGGGCCTGGGTGCCTGCTCTGACCTGTGGGCAAGTGTCCTGAGGGTCCGAGGCCAGGGGGGGGCGGCCAGCAGCCTCGCCCGCGGCCAGGGAGGACCAGCACCTGGACCAGTGTCAGCGCAGGGACAATGTGACAGTTCCGTCCAGGCATGGCAACGGATTCGAAAGGAACATCAGGTTTCCTCTTCATCTCCTAACACTTCTAAAAATCACATGGCCTCCAAGTGTTTCTACTCTACCCAGAATTATACAGAAACCCAAAGAGTTAAACTGATAAAGTATGGTTTTTGAAAATTTCCAATTAATAATTTGAAATATTTTTCCAATCTTTGAGTCATTACACACACACACACACAGAGAGAGAGAGAGAGAGAGAGAGAGAGAGACCTAAATTAGCTTTGCAATAGCAATGTATTTAATTAATAATAAATGGGGGGAAGGAAATACATTTTCAGAGTTTTTTTTAATTATTACTGGAAAATTTTTAATACTAATAAGAAACATACATTACAGTATATTGAATGAGTCCCTAAATCCCTTCAATAAAAGCAAAGCAAAAACAACTTTCTGGTCCAAGTGGGGAAAGAGAAAGAAGAAACTAGAATTCGGTGGGAAAAAAAGACAGGTAGGGAGAGAGAGGCTGCGGGCGGGAGGAAGTTGAGAAGCGAGGCCACAGACCGAGCCCATGGACAGAGCTGACTGGTGTGCCGCGCAGGTCTGCGGCTCAGATGTTGGGATCATCAGTTGTCTAGTGCCCTCGGCAAGCTGGTTGTCGCACCAGCACTCACTGCCGGTTAGGGTTAGGGTTTGGGTTAGGGTAAGGGTTAGGGTTTGAGTTAGGGTTAGAGGTTAGGGTTAGGGTTAGGGTTAGGGTTAGGGTTAGGGTTTGTGTTAGGGTTAGGGTTAGGGTTTGGGTTAGGGTTAGGGTTAGGGTTTGGGTTAGGGTAAGGGTTAGGGTTAGGGTTAGGGTTAGGGTTAGGGTTTGTGTTAGGGTTAGGGTTAGGGTTTGGGTTTGGGTTTGGGTTAGGGTTTGGGTTAGGGTTAGGGTTTGGGTTAGGGTAAGGGTTAGGGTTAGGGGTTAGGGTTAGGGTTAGGGTTTGTGTTAGGGTTAGGATTAGGGTTTGGGTTTGGGTTTGGGTTTGGGTTTGGGTTAGGGTTAGGGTAAGGGTTAGGGTTAGGGTTAGGGCTCTTCGATGTAACATCATAGCTGCATGACGCACAGGGTACGCCCGGGAACACCACCAGATCTTCTGCTGGAGCCCAGTGCAGCGGAGGCCGCCACCAGGCAGGGAACCTGGGCCTGAGCCCCTGCCAGGGCTGGCAGAGGAAGTGAGCTGGGGAAGGGGCTGTCACCTGGGAAAACAGGCTCCCAGACCGGGGGGAACCTGCCGAGTCATCCTCCTCCAGCCCAGAGCATGGAGTAGTTGCAACCATTTCTCAATCAGCAGAACAGGCCTCGGAGGTCAGCCTGTCTCTCAACCACGACCAAGGACATGGCTGACTGACTCGCCAGTCTGGAGTGGCCACAGGGAGTGAAAACTCCCAAGTGCAAGAAGCCAAGACAAATCATCACCACTAGTCAGTCCCACGGCCACCTCACGTCGCCCTGAGAAACCACAGCGGGGAAAACATCGCAGCATGCCCAGGATTTGGCTCAAATGTCAGCTCTCGGCTCCCCTGCGTCTCACCCAGGCTCACCCCCTAATGTTTAACAAGCTCTTGCTGTCTGCAAGGCTCTTACACGTTTAAGTGAATTGTTGCTTAGAGACTTGAGTTGCTTGAAGATCAAAGCCTAGATATAACTACTCAAATACATTTGGCATTAAACGCATCTTTGATAAAATCAGTGGCCTATACTTTAGGAACTGTAAGCCCCATTACTCCCCCTCGCCTCCACTTTCTTCGCTAATTTCACAAACACACACAAATGTCAAGCACAGGCAAGCAAGTCACCAACACTTACCCCAAACGTCCCTTCCAAACACCACCGGGCTTCTGGAAAGAGCAGCCTGGCCTTCTGCATTGCCTCCATTTACCACAGGCCCCGAATCCACCAGGCCTTCCCTCCTTCTCCCCACCCCCACCCGGTCTATGGGCTTGCATCTCAGCATTATCCCGACTGTCCTCGTCACCAAGGCCAAGAGCTACATTCCCCTTCAATGTGCTTGGCCTCTCCCCTCCCCTCCCTGAAATGTCCTGTTTGCTCCACTTTTTCCTCAAAGTCATCTCAGCAACTTAAAACTTCAAACATCGCCTGTGCTAAGGTCCCCACACCATGACATTCTGCTCTCCGCTCTTAGACCCAGATTTCACTCCATGCACATGCGCACAGGACCTGGCGTGGCCATAAAACGTGCACAGTCGACCCTTCTCCCACCAACAGTGGGGTCTAATCCCCCTCCCTGAATCGGGCCCTTTGTGACCCATTTCTAACAGAAGGAGAGAAAAGTGACGCCACGTGACTTGGAGACAGGTCATAAAAAGCCACACAGCTGCCCACTGCCTCTCTCTTGGGGACACTACCCTCCTCTCCCCACCACCACACCCCCGGAGCCCTGAGCTAACTTCCTGAGCGGCCTGCTGCTGGGCCAACAGCATGGTCTCCAGAGAAAACACTCAACGCAGGCAAGCAAACAGCCCTCACCAAACAGCTGTGCGGACCGTAGACCACGGGGGAGCAGGTGCCTGACCTCCAACCGTCCGTGTCTTCCCAGAACAACCGGCCCTCGCCTGGTGTTTGGATGGTCCCAGCCGCAGGCTGCAAGCGGTCCCACCTGAGGCCGAGTGGCCCAGCCAAGCTGCCCCTGCTGAGCCCAGCACCTTACAGACCTGTGACCACAATCCATGCTGCCGTTTTAGACCACGAGGGCGGTTCGTTATGCAGCTCCGAGCACCAATGGGACAGACCCCACCTACCCACAGACCCGCCCTCCTGCATCCGCTCCTCTTCTCCTAAATTCTATCCCAGTTCCAACCCCTTTGTCCTCAGTCCACACCCCAGATCTCACCCCCAACTCCCTTCCATGCCGTTTTCCCTTACGAAGATTTCCTCTTTAGCCTTCAAGTCCACGTTCAAAGATCACCCACTTTCCTTACAGAGGCCCGGCCTAGCTGTCCACTGCCTCCGCGGCCCTGGTCACGCGGCCATAAACACCCATTTCACTGGAGTGGCCTCCTTGTACGCTTGCACTTGCTGCTGAAGAAGTGAAGTGTTTAATTTGAAATGGGAACCACTGGCTAGCATTTTACAGAAATAGCTTATCTTCAGTTTCACAATAAGTATGTATTGACTTGAATGTCTGAGTAGAAAATTCAGCTTCATCATTTTCTGGTTATAAGATACTGAGATATTCTAGTGATAGTCCTAGTGCTATAGTCACAGATTTGTCCTTGATTTCCAAAATATGTGAGTGTGGACGAGAAGGGGTCACCTGCTAACCTGGCCAGCTCAAGGCAGGTCTGCTGGCGGCCTTGAAACTCAGAGACCTAAAGGAACCACAAAGGATGGTCTGAAATGAAAATGTTTTAACTAAAAGCAGTATATGGTGGGTAGTCATGTCCTAGGCCAGAACCTCCCTGACAAATCTGCCCTAGCTGAGCCTGTCTATTGTCTCTTTGTATCTATAATTACATACCACGGGAAGGTCACCCCTCAGAGGCACCACTCTGCGGAGACCACAGCTCCCCTCACTGTTACTGAGCTCCTTGCTGACTGTTAACTATCCTACACCCACCTAAGCAAAAGAGGCATGTGTCCATCATTTTACTTTTTATCCAGTCCCAGAGGTTTCCCCACTTTGCTTTCTCCCGCCTCCCTGATCTATCCCCAATGGATTTCATGTAACCCTCCTTTACTGTGATGTATAAGACAAGGTGCAAAACTGCCACTCTCCGGAGCATTCTCTCAGTCCCTTGAGGTTCTGCTTCCCAGCATTTGTCAACAGTTTGGCTCAAGTCAACTCACAAAAATTCTTCACAGGTTCGAATGTTTCTTACATTATCATGAGATATTGTCAGCCTCAGACAGGTTTAGAGACTTATCCAGTATCTCATAACCAGAAAATGCTGAATCTCAATTTTCCATCCAGACATAACTTCAAGTCTAGCATTCTTCGCCCTAAACATGCATATAACTAGTTCCGCTCCACAAGGACAGACACACGGCCACATTCTGATGGACACACTCCCTTCCATCCCTTCCCACGGCGCTACCACAGCCTGCTGCTTTTAAAGGAAAAGGGAGAGCGTATATAACTCTTCCAGACACATCACACTTTTTATCAAAATAAACTCCAGCCAGGCCAGTGTAGCTCAGTAGATTGAGCATAATCCCATGCACCAAGAGGACACTGGTTCAATTCCCAGAGGGGGCACACGCCCGGGCTGCGGGCTTGGTCCTCAGTAAGGGACCTGCAGGAGGCAGCTGATCCGTGTTCCCCTCTCATCGATGTTTTATTAACTCCAGATGGATGAAAGATTTAAATGTAAAAACTAAAACCATACACACCAAGTGAGGATGGCATTTCTGGGAATGAGTCAAAAGCTAGAAGCTAAAGATAAAAACCCATCAATTGGTATTTCTGCTTGGGGGGGGGGGGAACAACACACATATAAAGTCAAAAGAGGAGCAACGAACTAGGAGAAAAAAAATATTAGTAATTAATATCATGGACAGGGACCACATTTACAAATCAAGAAGAATAAGACCAATAACACAATAGTAAAATTGGTCTTTCATAGAAAATGAAACACAGGTCTTAAGCCTATCAAACGAAATACAAGCACCGTCACGTTAAGGAAAATACATAATTAAACATATACCTGCTCCCCTACGAGAGAAGCAAAGATGACAAAGGGTGACAACTCCGGGCGGGAGGCGGGGAAGCTGGGGCTGGCACGTCGCTGGGATGTATAATTGGCAGCGCTTCTTCGAAGCAGGACTGCACACTGCCAAACCGAACAGTCACGTTCTTCTGAGCACTTCGCACAGGCACAGCGCACACTTACGGGATGGCGTGGACACACAGCTATTGCTGCGGCTTTGTTTAAGGCCCAGGGGACACCTCCACCTCCATCAGTAGGGAACAACTTAAATATCACCCTCACGGTACATAATGTGGGGACACAAAAAATCACTTTCCTTCCATCTTCCAAGTTCTAGCCGTGCTGATCATCAAATTTATATGAGACAGATCAGCAGGAGAGAGTGTCCAAGGTTTACAGCGGATGTGCATGTGGGGTGCAGTAAGACTACGGGACCCAGCCGAGACCGGTTTGGCTCAATGGATAGAGGTCGGCTTGGGAACTGAAGGGTCCCAGGTTCGATTCTGGTCAAGGGCATATCCCCAGTAGGGGGTGTGCAAGAGGCAGCTGATCGATGACTCTCTCTCATCGATGTTTCTAACTCTCTATCTCTCTCCCTTCCTCTCTGTACAAAATCAATAAAATATATTAAAAAAAAAAAAAAAAAGACTACGGGACCCAAAGATGTTGCATTGGGCAGCTGCAGCTTATATACCACTTTGGACAAAAGAGGAGGGGACAGGGGCCGGGGATTTCAAAAGGAAAGCAGGTAATTTATACACAGATGACTAAGAGCAAGAAAGCAAACTTTCTCTGGGCCACCCAGAAACAATGGGACCTGGAAGGAAGTTCAACCAACAGGCTGGACGAGGTGATGCTCCCTCCTTTAAGCAGGTTTTTCCACCTGAATGTCTGTAGGCAGGTGGGGGAGGGTCAGAGCGCTTTAGAGTCTTTTTTTTTTTTTTTGGCATACTGTTTTTATTTTAACACAGACTGTCACGGTGGGTAGAGAAGACACTGGTAACAGTGGTGACATTGCCATCCAAGGGACATAACCCAGGAGACAGGACTGGCAGGGAGGTTTACCTTTTGCAATCTTTTAATCATTTTGAATTTTGTGTCATGTGCATTAATTACCTGGCCGTGCTAGTCAAAATGATGCTGGAGAGTGCTTTTAAAATATAATGAGGGGTTTTTAAGGCAAGGAATAGAATGAAAAAGTCAAAGGAGATTACTTAGGGAGTTGCTGAGAAATCTAGATAGGTGGACAGCTATAAACCAATATGCTCTCAGTGGCTTTTCAGAGTAGGATTACAAGTGATTTTCTTTTCTTTTTCTCCATCTGTATTTACTGATTTCTCTAAAATGAACAATTCTCAACCACCAAAAAAGTACTTTTAACTCAGACATTTTTTAACTTCCACTAAACATAAGTCCCTTGGACATTTATTAATAAAAATACATCGCTAAGATTATGGTTTCTGTACAGCTAGTCCCCACCCAGTTTAAGTAACATCTGGCAGAGTCTCTGGAGGGAGGTTAAATGCAGCCAACAATTAAAGCATAAATAATGAACCCCCACAGGAAAATAAAACGATCTGCACCAACAACAAAAGGCTCAGCAGCACAGAAGGTCGGGGGTTGGGTGTTCTTTTTGCTCTGAACCAGGAGCTATCCGTTTAGATGGTGTGCATGAATTATTCCACGCTGAGATCTTACTAACCACTCATGACCCCTCCTCCTACCACTTAAGCTTTTCCCTGGGGACCAGGCTGGCTTCCGCACAAAAATAAATGCAGGAAGTGAGTGTGAGCTAACAAAGACATCAGCACCATATGGAACACGAGACTTGACCAAAGAAACCGAGAACCGGGGCTGCTCACACCTAGATCGTGAGCAGACCGTCCCTGTTACCCGGTGTCTCCGTATTGTTTTACCTCGCAGTAAGCAACGCCTCCCAGTTTTGTTCTCTGCCAGGCTTAATTACAATGCTGAAGTCACAGTGACATCTTACTGTGTCACCGCTTTCTCTCGGCCTTCCCCCTACTCCCCGTTTTCTTTGGCCTTCCTTCCCCCCTTAAAATAAAGTGCGTGTGTGTGTGTGTGTGTGTGTGTGTGTATGTGTAATTCAAACAAAAACGCTTAGTGACTAGCTATCACTTCCATATAATGGTGCCAAACTAGAAGTTATTACTAACAGAGTAGTGAACATAAATATTTATTCAGCCCCATAAAAAGCAGTAGGGAGGCTTTTACCATGTTTGCACTAGTTAGCACAGAACAGGAAATACCACACACATTAGACGTGCTGTGCGGGGCTTAACACGCTGAAATTCTCGACAGGCACCAGCAGGTTCAGGTATATTTTAAATCACTTGACATTGACTGAGCTCTCAATTTAAGCAGAGCGTTTTATACAAAGTCCTGGTACCGAGGATGGTGAGAACTACTAGAATTGGAGCCTGACACTGTTGCGTATTAGAACGTGCCACTAAAGACACAAAGAAAACTGTTCATTTCCAAACTCTACAGCTCTGCTGACTAACACAAAGGATACATTTTGACAGCTTCATATAGGGAAGAAGGTAAAGGAGTCACTTTCAGTAGAGAAATGCACTAAGACAGGGCATTTGATTTCGCATCTAGAGGTGTTTTTTTTTTTAAAGGGACAGATAAATGCAACGACGTCCACATGTATTCAGTAAAAGTGTTCTGATTTGGTTTTAAAAACTATGCAAAATAATCACAATTCAAGAGCCAAGCAGAGTGTGATAAGCCAGCATTATTTGCTAGTGAGCAGGAGGGTTTGCAATCCTAGGCTCCGCCTCCACGCTAAGCCAGGCATCCATCTCCTGAGTCACTGAAGATTGAGCCATCCACTCCACCAGCTCAAACCTCCCATTAACTCACCCCTCCCCCAAGCCCTGCTCAGCCTCATCAGCAACTTTCTCCACCTAACCGCACAGCTCCATTTCCTTTAAAACTGCAGAGGAAAAAAGAGCAGGAGACAGGAGGAAGGAAGAATCCAGAGTCCAACTTGGAAAGTCACTAGGTGCTGACAGCTGGAAGGGGCCCCTGCATTTCCCCTCCCATTGCAGGTAACCCCCAGACATTTCTGAGCACCTACTGTGCGCCGGGAACATAAAGATAAAAAGGCCAGAGAGCCAGGCAGAGGGAACCAGCAGCGTGAGGCAAGGCCCCGGGGCGGACACCAGCACAGCGGCTCAGGGCGCCAGCTGGCCTTCCCGGCAGGTGCCTCGCCCGTCGTTCTGAGCCCCGTCTCCATCCCTCCACTTGAAGAGGAGGAAGACGATGAAAAGCAAGGATTAACAGTGTGGCTCAGTGGTTGAGGGTCCACCTATGAACCAGGAGGTCACAGTTCGACTACTGGTCAGGGCACACGCCCTGGTTGCGGGCCCAACCCCCAGCATGTAGGAGGCAGCTGATCAATTAATTTTCTCTCATCACTGATGTTTCTCTCTCTCTCTCCCTCACCCTTCCTCTCTGAGATCAATAAAAATATATTTAAAAACACACACACACAAAAAAAAAAAAACCCACAAAGACTAACATAACTATGTCTAACACACACACACACACACACACACACACATACGTCCTACAAAAACCAAGCAGAGTCGGCAGCCAGTTGGAATACTGCGTCTCACCAATGGCTGATTCTTACCAGAGGAGCTGGACCACAAAATCCAATCAAGTTAGTCCCTCCACTCACCTAAATCGGACACAGCTACTGACAAGCACCAAGCACGGTCCTTCCAAACACTTCGTGTTAACGATGGCAATGGAAGTCAGGGACAAAAGTGCATGCCGAGGTCTGACACCCCAACTGTCCCCATTCAAAATTAGGACCGTGCTGGCTTACATGGTGGCCCTGCCTCCTCCTCACCACACTCACCAGGCTGGTGATGAGTTTTCTGACTAAATCTGAATGGCTGCTATGTGCAAACCACCATGTTACCCAACCCTGGGTAAAGATATAGGACATGCCTCTCCCCTCACGAAGTTAAAAACATAGACAGTATGTGTGCGTGTGTATATACATATCTGTATATACATATCTGTATATGTAAAGTACATATTATATGTTACAAGTGCTCAGTGTAAGAGTGATTTGAGGGATGGGTGAGAAAGTAAGGGTTGGAAGGCTCCAAAGGATCTTACAATTTCTCAAAAGTAACATACAAAACTGTATCCATGAAATACGGTTTTACTCACATAAAACATGTAAGCCTGAAGGAAAACACTGGAGGGTAACAAGCAAAAAATGGAAACTGTTGAGTTGAGGCTCAAAACAACAGTCCTCTCTACCCCAACTTTCTAAATGTGCCCGGTTGTTCTCGGTTGTGCTTTTTAGCATTTCTGCATCTTTTTGGAGCGAGCTGCGCACGTAGCAGCACCTCCGGGAGGTAGCAGCCCGGAGAGCTGGACCTGCCCTGCCAGGCCCCACGCCGCAAACAAGGACCCCGCGGCACCGGCCGCACCCCGCGTTCGGAGCCGCGCGCCCAGGGCCGTGGGGCAGGCTGGGCTTTGTGCGGTGGAGCTGCATCCTGAGGGGAAAAGACGACCCTTCCTATGCAAAGCCGCCTCCCCCCTCACCCCCAAATAAGCCCACAGACTCCACCCCACGGCTGCGGACAGCTGCGTGTTAAAAGTCTGCGTCCCGACCATCGCCAGGAGACCAAAGGCCAACCAAACCCCAGGTCCACCAGGGACGGAGACGGGTCCTGCTGCCACGCCGACAGGCGGAGGGCCCGGCCCCGGTGCCTCAGTTTCCACCCGGTACGAGAGCCAGCTGTGCGGCCCTCGCTCCGCGCCGCCTTCCACCCGAAACGCACCGCCTCCCTCTGCCTCGGCCGCTCCGCCGCCGGCGCCCTCCTCCACCGGTCACTGCAGGAAGCGCCACCGGACCCGGGGCGGCCGCCCGCGGTGCACCTGCTGGGCCCGCGCCCCCCACCCGGGCCCGGGACCGCCCACGACCGAGACCCGCGCCCTCACCTGGCTCGCCGCGCTCCATCGCCGCCGCCTCCCGTTCCCCGCGCCGTCGCCCGCTCCGACCACGCCGCCGCTCCTCCTCGCTCCGCCGCCGCCCGCGCCGAGTCCCCGCCCCGCAGGCGTCCGGCGCCTCCCCACCACCTGACCGCCGCCCGGTGCGCCGCCACGTAGCGGGGCGGGGGGCGGGGCCGCGGAGGGGGGCGGGCCCGGGGGAGGCGGCGGGGGCGGGGCCGCGGGAGGCGGCGGGCGGGGCGGGGCCTCGGGAGGTGGCGGGGGCGTGGCCTCGGGAGGCGGAGGGCGGAAGGCGGGGCCACGGGGCCGAGGCGCCCCACCCGGGAGTTATTCCTACGTGGTCTCCTCCGAGGCGGCTGCGCTGCCCTCCCGCCCCCCGGGCACCCACGCTCAGGTGGAGAAGGACGCTCGGAAGGGTCTGGAGAGAAGCCTTTGCCCTGCCATCTCCGTAGGCCCTCGGATGGAAACCATCCCCGTCCAACCTCAGCAGGTCCCAAAGGCGAAAACGACACCGAATCTCCAAATTTCATGTCCTCCCATCTTTTCACAGAAAGCGCGCGTTTTCCTGCGACAAATCAGGAAGGTTTTCCAGCAATAAGAACTGTTCTGAGTGCAGGGTTAAGTGCATTAAAGTAGCCAGCCGGCAGCACTCCGGCAGGCAGGGTCTGTTGGAAATGCACTCTGAGGTTCGGTGTCCACTGGCCAAGCGGACCGTTTAAGGCCTGCAGCAGGACGTGTGGTTACTGCCATTAGCACTGCAGTTACTCTCCTCCATGAAGGCACTTCGGTTCTGTCACTTCAAGGCTGCACCTCGGCTTCATAAGCCAGCTGAGTCTGTGGGTGATACAACTTCTTCCGGTGTTACCTGGAGACACTGCCTTGGCCTTGACCTTGACCTTGACCTTCAGCCGGCAGTGTGGCCTAGCTCTCCAGGCACAGCGGCTCTTCCTGGGTGTTTAGTTGTCACAGTCAGCTGAAGACCATGCGGCTGCCCCCTGCAAACGCAGGAGCCCTCCCTCCGATTCCTGCGCCCACTGCACCCGCCTCCTGCCGGGTGCCACTCACGCCTGGCACCCATCAGGCCACTGCTACAGCCAGACGCCCTACTAGGTCAAGATGGCCCTTGACCCTTGACCAGCGGGTCAAGGGCCATCTTGGCCTTGTTTTCATGCCTTTATGAGAGCATGCATTGAACAATACTGTAAGTTTAGCTTTCATATTTGCATTTTAAAAAGAGGTATATTGTGTCTGCTAACAACCCAGTGTTTGTAACAAAGATGCACAATACTCTGCTTTTTAAAAACTTACTTTTGAAGTGTAATGGTACAGTAAATTTTGGCATTGGCAGGAATTCCATTATGTAAAGAACTTTTGACAAGCTGTTGCTCAGATCTACCATATAGTGGTAACAGCTAGAAAGACTATCTCCCAGCCTATGGGCTAACTTGTGGACAAATCAATAGCACTGATGTGGGTTAGAAATATTATTTTTTAAAGATATTTTTATTGATTTCAGAGAGGAAGAGAGAGGGATAGAGGGACAGAAACATCCATGATGAGAGAGAATCACTGATCGGCTGCCTCCTGCACGCTCCACACTGGGGATAGAGCCAGAAACCCAGGCATGTGCCCCAAATGGGAATCAAACTGCGACCTGGTTCATAGGTTGACGCCCAATCACTGAGCCATGTCAGCTGGGCTAGAAATATTATTTATTCTACTCATATCTATTTAAAGTGCTGTGTGGAAATGGGCTTGCCTGTTATGTATGTTGGAAGGAAAAATGCCTCATTTTTTAAAGAATGCATTTGCTGTCCACCAGTGGCAGAGAAGGCTAACGGCCTACCCCAGTATCTTGCTTTCCACTGTCCTTTCTGAGAGGTCCCAGACATTGTTTGGGCGAGCAGTGTCCAGCAGAAAGACTGGCCACTCAGCCTCCCTTGCAGCGGGGGTTGGCTCTCTCACACATTAGAGGCTAGTGTGATATGAGCAAAGTTAGTTAGTCACAACCTCCAAGAAATCATTTAAGAAGAAGACAGTGTTGGCAACATCATTTTACCCTTCACCTTCCCCCTTCCTGTCTAGAAGCCAGCGGCCACATTGCTAGCAGAGGATGAAAGCAAAGCCCTCTGCAGAGGAGACACCTAGAAAGAAGCTGGGTCCTCAGGGGCATCGGGAGGAAATTGACATTTTGGTTTTTTAAATTGACTTGAGAGCCGAAACCGGTTTGGCTCAGCGGTAGAGCGTCGGTCTGCGGACTGAAAGGTCCCAGGTTCGATTCCGGCCAGAGGCATGTATGTTGGTTGCGGGCACATCCCCGGGTAGGGGGTGTGCAAGAGGCAGCTGGTCAATGTTCCTCTCTCATCCACGTTTCTAGCTCTCTATCTCTCTCCCTTCCTCTCTGTAAAAAAAATCAATAAAAATATATTTTTAAAAAATAAAAATAAATAAATTGACTTGGGGGGGTGGGGGGAGAGGGACATTGGTTTGTTATTCCATTTCTTTAGGCATTCGGTGGTTGATTCTCATATGTGCCCTGACCAGGGACTGAATCCCCCTCCTCGGTGTATCGGGATGACACTCCAGCCAGCCCAGCCCCGGGCCAGGGCAGCCCCTGACGGCTTGAAGCCGCTCTAGTTGGCTTCCAGTTACATGGAGCCAAATGCAATCCTAATAAACAGCAAGCCATCTTTCAAAAATCCCTTCTTGTTATGTGCCAGCACAGGTACGCCCATGCCACACCCCCAGCCGCGGGTAAATATTAACTTACTCTCTCTATGACGTTAAGTAAGCACTGTCCACACCGCGAACAGCCAGAGCAGGGAATTTCCACAGAAGCCTGCTTTTCTCTTGTGCCTTCCGCTACTTAATTTTCTTTTTTTCCTGACAAACCAGAAACTGCACGTACCTCTGGGGCTGTGTTCCTTCTGAAACCACCAGACCGGGGTCTGCCCCTCGGGGGGCTGGAGGATGGCCAGCACTACCCCCATCACCGGGCAGAGCTGAGCCCCCCTCAAAGGCCCGGGATGGGGCAAGACACTAGATTCACTTTGCAGCGTCCTTGCCGTTCATGGCGGCATGGATTCCTTTCTCAGTTTCTTTTTACAAACACCCATTTGTTGATAGAATGTCTGCATGGAAATTCCCCCCAACGCAGATGAGTCGAAACAAATGGAAATTTTCAAGGGGCTAGAGGACGTGGAAGCTGTACGTGGGAAGTGGAAACCGTCTCTGCCCTCACGGGGCCCACCCCTGACAGCCAGCAGAAACCACACAGAGGGTGCCGGCGGCTGGTGCCATCAGCTGGTGGAGGGCTGTCCTGTGCAATCCTCAAGGTTGCCGGTCCCATTCCTGGTCCAGGCACAAACCTGGGTTGTCAGTTTGATTCCCCATTCAGGACACTTCCAGCCTCTCTCTTTCTCTCTCTTCCTCTCTCTAAACATGTCTTCTAAACATGTCCTCAGGTACATGTCCTCAGGTGAGAATAAAAATAAAAAGAACTCCCTTCATTAAGAACATGCACACAGCCCTGGCTGGCATTGCTCAGTGGTTAGAGCGGCAGCCTGCACACCGAAGGGAAGTAGGTTCAATCCTGAGTGAAGCCCAGGGACCTGGATTGCTGTGTCTCTCTCACATTGATGTTTCTCTCCCCCTGTCCCCCACCACCACTCCCACCCTTTTTACTCTCTCTAAAAATCAATGAAAAAAAGTATCCTTGGGTGAGAATTAACAAAACAAACAAACAAAAAAAAACTTTGTCCTGGGAAAAAAGGCCAAAGCAGACGTCCAAAGGGAGGGAGGTTTGGGAGTTAGTTGCAGGTTTCCCGTGCAGGGTATAAGGAGGGGGTAGGGATGAGTGAGCGTGTCCTTTTGGCCCCAAGGACTGCTCACCCATAGAGGCGCAGGTGGGCAGGTTCTGAAGCCTGGGCCCAGCCCAGGGGCGCCCAGGAGCCTGAGTCTGGGGTTGCCAGGTAACATCTAGGACACCCAGTTCAATTTGAATCTTACGTGAACAAGAAATACTTTTTTAGTGTAAGTATAGCCCCTGCAATGTTCGCAACATACAAATTCTTCAGGGTCACTGTGTTTTCATTTGCTGACTGGCCACCCTGTCAGGCAGTTCTGGCTGTCTGGTCACAATTTTGAAAAAGTTATCACCCAAAGTTAGAAGGTCCAAGAAACCAAAGCAGGTTTTGGATAATTACCTGATTTAAGGTCAGGTAATTAGCATGTAATTGCTAAGGAAAACATTACAGCCTTGCATTCTCTCGGCTTTGAAGACTGTGAAGGTGACATAAACAGCCTGGGAAGGTGTGAAGATGGTATGGCAGGGAAGCGCACTGCACGCTAATGCAAGTCAGACGTGGAGATCCCGCAACCATCAGAGGAAGTGGCTCCCGGCATTGATTTTGTTAAGAAAGCCATATACCACTTCATTTCCTTGTGTGTGTTTAAGCCACTTTGAATTGTGTCCATTAGATTACGTCATGGGAGCTGAACAAGTTTGAGGAAGATGCTAAATGCTTAAAATCTCTTAGCAAGCCATGTTCCGAGGGCAGCTCTTGATGGAACATAACTTCAAAGTCTCTTTAATGAAATAAGGGATTTCATGTTCCAATGAAGACATGATTTTAAGAAATGTCTAACCTGGGAGAATCCAAGATGGCTGCACAGGTAAACACCTAGCCGCAGCCGCACACAACAATTTCAATAAAATACAACTAAAATATAAAATGGACATTACCCAGAACTACAGGAAAGTCGACTGACTGGAAATTCTACAATGAGAAGCAAGGAGAAAACCAGAAGGAAGAGCAGAGGAGCTGGAAAAGCCTAAGGTACAGAGACACGCAGCGCACGCGTGGAGAGGATGGAGCCGGAGAGGAGGGAGGCTGAGTGCCTGGCTGGCGTTCCCTAGCGGAAAGGAGATAAAAGCTCCGACTGTGCTGAACCCCAGACCCGACAGCGCTGAACCCCAGTTCTAGGCCAGACCCTAGGGACCCAGGCTCAAACAGAGGGGCTGTGAGGCGGAATCCCAGGGGAGCTGCGAAAGGCAGAGCCCCTGGAGGCGCGCACATTGCACGCAGAGAAGGGACAGGCGGCTGTGCCGCGGGAGTGCCCTGGCAGGAAGAAGACAAAAGCTCCAGACTGCTCTGAACGCCACCTCCAACTCCACTTCCAACTGAACTGAACCCCAATACCGGGCTCATTGGGGGAGAGCCTAGACTGTTTGGTAGCAGTCAAAAATCGAGGGCACCTTTCTCTCAGAGGTGCTTGTAGTGAGTACTGAAGGACCCTGGGGAATACTGAGACTCAGGAGCCACATAGGGCGGGGCTGACGGAAGCCAAGGCTGTAGGCTCCACCCTGAAACCCTGCCCCATTCAAGTAGACCACAGAGACTTTTAAGGCTACCAACTCAGGGAAGCTGCAAAAATGCCAAGACAAGAAAATAGATCACAAACGAAAGAAATGGAGGACAAAAAGCGACTGGATATAGAGTTCAAATCTACGCTTATATGGTTTTTCAAGAATTTCCTAGAAAAGGTTGATAAGACCTATGAGGATATGAAAAGGGATCAACTAGAATTAATAGGGAATCAACGAGAAATATCTAACCCTAGCCAGGTGGCTCAGTTGGTTGGAGTGTTGTCCTGTGTACTGAAGGGTCGTAGGTTTGATTCTTAGTTAGGGCACATGCCCAGGTTGTGGGTTCGATCTCCAGTCATGGCAGAAACCAGTCGATGTTTCTCTCCCACCTCTCTTCTTCTTCTTCTTCTTCTTCTTCTTCTTCTTCTTCTTCTTCTTCTTCTTCTTTCTCTCTCTCTCTCTCTCTCTCTCTCTCTCAAAAAAAAAAAAAAATTATAAATAAAACATATCCTCTGGTTAGGATTAAAAAGAAAAGTAATGTTTGATTCTGCAAAAGGGCATGAGCAAAGTAGGATAACGTGGTTCCCCTGTGCAAAATACTTTGGTCCTTGTGACTGAGAGGGCAGGGCGGGGCGAGGATGAGCTCCCGACTCCGCCCTGCAGGGCGGAGTTATCCCTAGCCCTCACCCAACCAGGGTTAATAGTTACCACTGGATTCCCTGGGAAATGAACTGTGAGCCCGAGGGCGGTTTGTGTGCAGGAAGCTTTCTGGGGATAAACCTGTGGGTAGGGAAGCAAGCGAGATTAAGCTGGGCGTGGCCTTCCGTGCAGTCACACAGACCCCCGCCCCTCCGGCAGCTGTGGGGCTGCGTGCCGCCCAGAGTTGTACCAAATTGAAGCAAGGAGCCCTGCCTTTATACCCTACACTGACCCATCCTAAGAAGGAGGCTGCCCTCAGGAAATAATTTTGGGCAAGGTGGCCTGCTCCCACTGCGGGCAAGTCTCCAAGGGAGCACAGCGGACAGCCATCAACTGCCGACAGCCCAGGCCTGC
Organism: Nyctalus aviator; assembly: GCA_036971965.1. Classification (NCBI taxonomy): domain Eukaryota; kingdom Metazoa; phylum Chordata; class Mammalia; order Chiroptera; family Vespertilionidae; genus Nyctalus; species Nyctalus aviator. The sequence continues at coordinate 5,096,006 of CM072935.1, read as the reverse complement.
AGGGCTCAGCGGGTGGTACCGCTTAGCATCCTCTCCCTCACATTCGGTGAACCGCTTGGGCTTTTCTACCTATATTATAAATTATTACTATGCATCAGAGTAGAACTGTCAAGCAAGGAAATAAAAACTAAACCTGCCTTCCAATGAGAATGGAGTTCCAGAAAGATGTTTCCCTGCCCAGATGACAGGCTCTCAGCCCAGAACCTTCCTCAAAGGAGCAAAGACTCCGATGACATTGGGGTGACATGCTATGTCGATACCACTGAAGTGTTTCCAAAGAAAATGTCGCTCATGCTATTTTTAAGCCTAGTTCTGAGAGAGAGAGAGAGAGAGAGAGAGAGAAACAGAGACAGAGAAACAGAGACAGAAACAGAGAGAAACAGAGAGAGAGAGAAACAGAGAGAAACAGAGACAGAAACAGAGACAGAGAAACAGAAAGAGAGGAACAGAGAGAGAGAGAGAAACAGAGAGAGAGAGAAACAGAGAGAGAAACAGAGAGAGAGAGAAACAGAGAGAGAGAGAGAGAGAGAGAGAGAGAGAGAAACAGAGAGAGAGTGAGAGAAACAGAGAGAGAGAGAGAAACAGAGAGAGAAACAGAGAGAAACAGAGAGAGAAACAGAGAGAGAAACAGAGAGAGAGAGAGAGAAACAGAGAGAGACAGAGAGAGGAGGAGGAGGAGGGAGGGGAATGGAGGGAGGGGCCAGCTCATGGATCTGTCCTAAAGCCCAAGCTATACAGCAGGGTAAGTGCCTCCTCCACAGATGTACCAAATGAAAAGGATGGGTCACTGAGAGCATCTCCTCCCCTCGCTTATCTTCTCTGGCTTCTTCCCCAGGGAAAAGTCGAGAAGCGAAGGCTCCTGAAGTAGGCCATTAGTGCAGAAGTGAAACCACCCGCCAGAGCTACTGTGTCTGAACCAGGAGAGAAACATTCTCTTCAGTCTCCACATATAAGCCTGAGGGTCCCCTGGTCACGGGATACAGGCGCCCACTCGCTGGCCTGGGGGTGAACTGCCTGCAGAACACCTCCTGTGCTCCCGACATTTGCTAAGTCTTAAACACTGCACCGGAAAACAAACCCAGCTGTTTCCTCCCATTCACACTTCATTATAGTCAATGCTGGGCTTTTAATAAGATAAAATCAGCTGGCACCGGTTTGGCTCAGTGGATAGAGCGTCGGCCTGCGGACTGAAAGGTCCCGGGTTCGATTCCGGTCAAGGGCATGTACCTTGGTTGCGGGCACATCCCCAATAGGGGGTGTGCAAGAGGCACCTGGTCGATGATTCTCTCATCGATGTTTCTATCCCTCTCTCTTCCTCTCTCTAAAAAAAAAAAATCAATAAAAAAATATATTTAAAAAATAAGATAAAATCAATGTGAGGGTACATTAATACTCTGACTTCCCCCCAACCTCAGGCAACAGAATGGCTTCTTGCCAATGAAGAGCTGAGACACCAAGATCGTAAGAAATGTACTCAGAATCACAGACCTCTTAAGTGTCGGAGCTTAGAGACCTGTCTGCCACGCCCTCACAGCACAATGGCCTGAGGATACATTGGCACAGCGCCCCACCTCACTGCGGGAGAGCCCGCATGGGCATTGCAGGCACACCCCCACCAGTGCCCTCCGGTGGCCAGGCCGAGGATCAAACATCTGCAGCACGTCGCCCACTCAAGACTTGTCTGCTCTCTCGGAACGGCCGCCTCCTCCTCATAGGAGCAGCCAGAGCAAGGTGTTCCACGTGGAAGCCCATACAAATGAAAGGGCTGTGGCAAACATTTTACCAGCTCTGGCGGACGTTACGGCAGCACCACTCTGCCCATGATGGGACACAGGTCAGCCTGTGGCATGAGTAGGACAGACAACAGCATGGCTCCCGAGTCCCTGCTCACTGGTCCTGGGCATTGTGATCACCGTTAATACTTCTTGCTGAACTTGGATGAAGAAAGCAGGCTAGACGATCAATGATTCTCTCCCATCAATGTTTCTCTCTCTCTCTCTCTTCCTGTCTGAAATCAATAAAAATATATTTAACAAAAAGAAAGAAAGAAAGGAAGGAAGGAAGGAAGGAAGGAAGGAAGGAAGGAAGGAAGGAAAAGAAAGAAAGAAAGAAAGAAAGAAAGAAAGAAAGAAAGAAAGGGAGGAAGGGAGGAAGGGAAGAAGGAAGGAAGGAAGGAAGGGAGGGAGGAAGGAAGGAAGGGAGGAAGGAAGGAAGGAAGAAAAGAAGGAAGGAAGGAAGAAAGGAAGAAAGGAAAAGAGACCGTGCCCCATCTGAAGGAATGAAGCTGGTTGGCTTGCTTACCTTGAGCCTCCAAGCCTGTGGGATTGATTTCCTGTCCTGGGTTGGGCCGTAGGGTTCCTGGTTTTGAAGCACAGGTGAGGGCGGATGTTCTGGGTTTTGTCACGGTGGCCATGATATGGTGCACTGTGTTCTCTCTGCTCAGTCACACTCTCGCTGGTGGTCATCATGATGACAGAAAAGCCAAGGAGATCTCTCAGCACTGGGCTGTGGAGACAGCTGGACAGCCCCCAAGAATCAGACATCTAGATCTCAGTTGTCCCCTGAGTTGGTCAATTCCTCAAAGGTCAGAAAACGACCAAGAGAGGGTCCCAAAATACTCAGGAAGGAAGGAAGACATGGGTGATGGCCAGGCCCACTGGGACAAGACACCCTGAGCCACCGCCAGCGAGAGCCGCCCACAGCCCCTGGGGCAGAGAGCCCAGGACACACAGGACTTGGGCAGCGATGACCAGCTTCCTTATTTTTCCTCCTGCTTCCAACTCAGGACCAGCCAGAGAAAGCCAAATGCGCTGACCATGTCACTCACGTGATTAAAATCTTGTGCTTGTGATGACACTGGACTTTCAAGGTTTAAACAATAGTTCTTAGCTCATCTTGTAAGTCTGCTGTATTCATCAGTACTCTTTTTAAATGTGTGTGTGTGTGTGTGTGTGTGTGTGTGTGTGTTTTAAATTGATTTGAGAGAGAGAGGAAGAGAGAGGGAGGGAGAGAGACATCAACCAAGAGGACATCTTGGGCATATCCTCTGATGGGGAATCAAACCGGCCACCCTTCGGTGCACGGGACAATGCCCACACTGTCCAGGGCTTCATCAATACTCTTGATTTTAAGTGATGGAAACTCAATTTGAACTAAAGAGAAAAAGGGGGGGTTACCGGTTCAGATAACTGGAAATAGTAAGGGTGAGGTAGCGTTTGGGGGGTCTAGATTAAGCTGATGGGGCTTGGGCATGGTAAGAGGCGGGAAAGTCAGCTAACGGGGTCTTTGGAGGGGGACCTATGCCACGTGTGCTCCTGGGTGACTTCTAACTGGTATATGCTTCCCGTGCTGGCACCTCTCTTCCCAATTCTGTGTGCAATGACTTCCTGTCGGTGCCTGGCTGCTGGCCACACTGAGTCTTTGTGCCGTGGGAGTTAGGAATCGAAGCTCCCTCCTGCCCCGGCTGGCTGTCCTCAGCCTGCCGCAGCCCAGCCCGTGAAGGAGCCGACAGGCAGCGGGGCGCTCCCTCCCTCCAGGCCCTGTTCTGGGAAGTGCGGGGAACAATGGCACCTCCGCCACCGGACTGCTCGGAGGGTTACATGAGATTGTCTGCCCAACATGTGGACAGTCCTTATAGCAATTGTCTTTACTCGGGTCTACGGTGCTACCCTCTTAACGATGCAGCATCCGTGTCTATCAGACGCCAAGAAAGAAAAGCCGTGGGAATCCACACTGGCTGTAAGGCCGATCTCAGTCTCAGGAATGGTAAAATGTGGGAAGACATCTCTTAGAACAAAGTAAGTCGCTTGCTTATAAATACTCCGCTAACAGTGTGTTCTCACTGTGGCCGGCTGTGTGTGTGTAGTAGACAACCATGTGTCTCATTCTACCATTTAAGCACCAATTCATTCAAAATTTCAAGCAATGAAAATGCTCAGAAATCAGATCCTTTATATTTGTGAATGCACAGCAGGTAAGGTGAGTAGAAGGGGAGGAGGAGACTAGAAATATGAGTCGTTGTGTTTTGTTTTGTTTTGTTTTCAAAATAAAACTTAAGCACAAAATTCAATGAGTTTTGCATTTCAAAATAGTGAAATAAACAAATCATGGCCCTGGCTGGTTTGGCTCAGTGGATAGACCCTCAGCCTGCAGACTGAAGGGTCCTGGGTTTGATTCAGGTCAAGGGCACCTGCCGGGTTTCGGGCTCGATCCCCAGTAGGGGTGTGCAGGAGGCAGCCCATCAATGATTCTCATCATTGATGCTTCTACCTCTTTCTCTTCCTCTCCCTTCCTCTCTGAATCCAATAAAAATATATTTAAAAACAAACAAACAAACAAACAAACATAAAGATGTAAATATACAGGAAACACCGATGGGACCTTAAAGTAACACCTGAAATCATAAACAAGTAAATGCAAAACTCGGGGTTCCCTGGACAATCTGTGCACGTTTCAGAAAAGCATGTAGACTTACGGGAACAGCGAGGGGGTGGTCAGTGCGTTTGCTTGACTGGTTGCGGGTGTCCCCAGGGGAGGACCTAAATCCAAAGGAAGGGGCTGGCCGCTGTGGACTTACCTCCCGGCTGTGGGAATGAGCTTATATTGTGTAAAGAAAAATTCCTGGAAATGAGTGAACACAGGCTACCCCGCTTGGAGGGAGAAGAGAAACTACGGCGTTTATACAAAAGAACTTCAAAAAGAAATGTGGTTGTTTGGTGTTTTTTACACCATTAGAAGTAAAACGCCAGCGCCTTCCATAAGCCTGTGTGCTTGCCAGCACACAGGATACAGGAGGAAGCAGGTCACAGGACACCACGGCCTCCGGCAGAACTGCTCTGGGCCAGGGAGGCGGCCCCCAAGCCTTCCGCGGGGCCTCCCGCAGCCTGGGAAGGACTGGCTCTTGACTTCAAAATAACTCCCAAGCTCAGCACACGGCTTCCGGGCTCATTTGCCTAAATGCCTACTTGCCAGCTGACCACAGCCCAGTTCCTGCCCGGGAAGATGTTTGCAAATCACACAGCCCAGTTCCTGCCCGGGAAGATGTTTGCACACCATTATGTAAACTGCCCAGCTCCATAAACTATGTCTTTCTCCCTATGTTCTCTCTCTTTTTAAAAAAAGTGATTTGAGAGAGAGAGCAACATTGATTTGTTGTTCCACCTATTTATGCACTTATTAATTGATTCTTTTTTGTTTTAATTTTTTTATTGATTCTAGATAGCAAGGTACAGTGAGAGAGAGAAAAAAACATGAGAGAGAGAGAGATCATGGATTTCCTGCCTCCTATACACATGCCACGATGGGAAGGACCATGATGGGCCATGATGGGAAGGACACGCCCAGAGACCAGCGCCATGGCCTGGAGTGAAAGGCGGAGCCGGGAGCAGCTTTCCGTGTCCTCAGACCCGGGCTGTGAGCTCAGAGCTCTCGTCAGAGGAAAGGAGGGGGACAAGCCCGGCCTTCTGGACCCCCCAGAAGGGTTACGGTGCAGTTTGTGAAAGTGCTTCACAAACATAATAAATAGACCAGGACCGCAGAGTGGCAGCCGCCAGCCACTGCACTGTGAACTGTGGACAGTATTTCACACAGAAAGATTATTTGATAATAAAGATATACTATATGAAGTGTCTTCTTAAGCCAAACTAGTGTTTCAAGATAGAAATTTCTTTTATAAAGTCTAAAGGAATGCTGGAAAAATCATGAGCTTTTAAGTCAGACAAACAGGGATTTAAATCTCGACTGAGTATCTTCCTAGCTATGTGATGGTGGGCAGGTTACCTAACCTCTCTGAGCTGAGGGAGCCCACCTCCCACGCTTGTCATGGGCACACCATTATGTAAACTGCCCAGCTCCATAAACTATGTCTTTCTCCCTATGTTCTCTCTCTTTTTAAAAAAGTGATTTGAGAGAGAGAGCAACATTGATTTGTTGTTCCACCTATTTATGCACTTATTAATTGATTCTTTTTTGTTTTAATTTTTTTATTGATTCTAGATAGCAAGGTACAGTGAGAGAGAGAAAAAAACATGAATGATGAGAGAGATCATGGATTTCCTGCCTCCTATACGCATGCCACACCCCCACACCCTACTGGGGATCAAGTCAGCAACCCAGGCATGTGCCCTGACCAGGAATCGAACCATGACCTACTGGCTCCTAGGTCGATGCTTAACCACTGGGCCACACCGGCCGGATGCATTGGCTGATTCTTGCATGGCCGGGGATTGAACCCACAACCTTGGCTTAGTGGGACCATGCTCTAACCAACTGGACTCCCTGGCCAGGCCCTCTCCCTATGCGCTGAAATCCTTATCTTTTCCCTTCCACGTGCTCAGGTGGAGGTTAGGACGTGGACATCTGTGAGGAGTCATCATTCCATCCATCCACGTGCCTGTTTAACAAATGAGGGGACTATTCCGACGGTACCCCTCTCATCTGTATACCCAGAAGCAATTCTGCCCGAGAGGAACAGATGTGCTTCAGGGAGGGCGTGGTTGTTACTGATTATGCTGACAATGTCTGATAAACAGGGAGTGGGCGTGAGTTCACTCTGTGCACGATGACTCCAGCAGCCATGTTCATTCTGTCACCCACCTGATCAGGTTGAGAAAAGTGTAGTTAGTACCTCGTTAGCGTGTACTAGTCCCTTCAGAGAATTAAAGACCCCATTCACTGTTCCTGAGGGGATTTCCGAGACAAACAGGCCAAAGTCCAGCAGTGAACGTGAGAGACCTACCGCGGGGACTGCGCCCACAGTCAGCCCCGCTGATTGGGGTGTTTGGGGTCCTCTGTAGTGAAGCTGGCTCGCTCCCCTCCCACTGTTCAAGTGAGGCCGGTGTCCGCTTCACTGTGACTCCCTGGGAGCCCCGGAAGCATGGCGGCCTTGCTTCGGATTTGCGGAGTGGAGGTGAAGACTCCTCATGGGAATACCCGCAGTGTGACCGCCTGCTGTGACTGCCCCCAAGCACAGGCTCTGCCCTAGCTCCCAGGCTCCAGGGACACAGACACGCGCCCACTGACGCTCCATTCTCTCTCACGGCTCCCTTTGCCTGACCTTAAAGCAGCTCTCCTCCTGGTGAACGTGTTAATGTTGTTTATTCACATCCTGTGGGAGGAAACCTGGAGGGAACACAGGGGTTGGAGATTCCAGCAACTGTAAACCCCAGGAACAGGAAACTCAGAGAAAGAGAGGGAAGGAGAGAGGAAAGACAGAGGCCGCGGGGAGGGGGTGACATACGTGGGGAGGGGAGCAGGAGGCAGCAGAACTCCCCCTCTACACCACCCCCCCCATTTCCATTAGTGAGAAACGGGGGATCACAGTCTCCACCCCCCTTTGAGCACTTAGTTTGTTTTAATCCAGGAGAAGCCAGAATGAGAGACTTAGTGGCCAGGTCCTCATGCGGGACAGCGATGTCACTGCCGAGGCAAGGTACCCGCCTCTCAGGCTGCGCTCTGGCTCCTGAGGTTGGGATGAGAATGTATTTGGAAGGAGGGAGGGACAGGAGGGAGGGAAAGGAAGAAGGAGGGGAGAGAAGAGAGAGGACTGCCTTGCTGGAGCTGCCAGTCAGGTGCTGAGCTGGCTATGTGGCCTTTGACCTTTGGCCTTGGGAGGTCCTGAGTCATTGCTGCCACGCCGATTCTGGAATGTCCAGGTTGCACGCACAGATGCTAAAGTGCACAGAACGTGTGCAGCTGTGGCAGGAAATGTGCCTTTGGCCTGGAGCTCTGAAACCACGTGTCACTCAAGGGCACAGAAAAGTAAGCCTCAGACCAGGGGGAGACACTGAGTCCCAGAAGCCCGTGGGCTCCTGCCACTGCCTGGGGGCTGCCCCGTCTTTGGTGGGGACCCCCGAGAGGAGAGGGCCTGGAAAGCGTGTGAGAAGGGAGCCCTCTGCAGCGGCTGCCCACGGTGCGGGGCCACTGGGCGCTTATCCGCTCCCATGGAAGCCTCGCTCGCTCTGTCCAGCTCCTCCTGTCCGGCTCGTCCTCGCTTATGGTCTGAAGATGAGCCATCATGCCTGTTTCTATACGGCCCACGCTGAGAGGTGATATTCATACTTGATCAAAGTAGCATATTGCTTCTGTTCACATAATTCAATAGCCATAGATTATCTGTCGGGGCCGTAATAGAGCACTCAGCTCTGCGGCCACCCGCACGCATCGCGCCAGATCTCCTGTCCCGCACTGCCCCTGGCCGCACTGGGATAAACCGCTCGGGGCCATGGCAATGTGTAAACACCAAATCCCCAGACTTATACAAGAGTATGCCAATTGTATCTCAACCAAAAAATTTATTATTGAAGATTTCCCCATGCATTCATTGAGGTAGTGCCTATAACACGAATATAAATATATACTAAGGTATTTATTAGTATGACTATTAGTGGGACTTGCCTGTATATATCATTTTCCCAGTTAAATATGTCTGAATGCAATGTATCCATGCATTTTTTTCAGAAGCCATTAACACCTGCTTCCCAGCATGCTTTGCTCTGGGTGGGGAGAGGCAGCAGTGGATGATGCGTCCCCAGCATCCTTGTTCACAAGCAGAAGGGCATAGAGAAAGCAAACAAGCAAATAGGTGAGTAGTAAGTGCCTCAAAGGAGACAAACCCAGTGGGCGGGAAAGGCTAGGAGAAGTTTTATTCTTGGTTGTACACGAGCGAATCTCCTCAAGAGAATGAACCGGGCAGTAAGTAAACTCTCAGAAGCTTGGATGAGGGATGCCCGGAGGGCATTCAGGGGAGGAAGAGCTGGTGCTCAGGGCCAGGTATGGGACGGGAGCTTGGCTTGCTGAGGAACCAGAGTGGTCTACAACTTATCCTAGGGGCAGCGGGAAATCCCTAAAGGTATTTGTTCATTTTTATATTTTTAGTCCCGAAAGGTTTTGGTAGGGATAAGAGGAGACGTGGGGGAAAGGAAGAGCTCTGATGGCAAGGCTGGGTGACCGATCGGACATCACCGTGGACAAGTTGAGGTGGTGGAGTTCTCCCAGGGGTGATGAGAGGGTTGGGCTTACAACTTAGAAGTCTTCAACACGTGATGTGTTTACAGCCACGGGAGGGGTGGTGCTTGGAAGAGGATACAAGTTCTGAGGAGGAGAGGGCCTTGGTCCCAGGGCTCTCCACCCCCAGCAGGGGGGAAGGGCAGGACAGTGTGAAGAAGAGCCGTCATTAGGAATAATGGGAATGGGTCTCCCAAAGGTCTTCCCAGCCCAACACTTTGCACAGAAAGTGAGAGAGGACCGGAAACTGCTATTGGAGGTGAAGGTCAATGGTTAGGGTTAGGCCCCGAGAGTGGCGGGGACAGAAACTGGAGTCGGGTGTTAACGAGAAGATGGGAGTCATGGCAATAGAAACATCTGGAAGAGAAAACTGACGGAGAGGTTTTCTCGAAGCTGAGCAAAACGATGGAGCAACTGGACAAAGTCTAGGAAGAACCTTGCTTTGCTTTTGTTTGTGTTTTAATGACGATGACATCATGCTTCACACTGATGTGAATTGGTCCAGTGGAGAGAGAAATGGTGACTTATAATGAGGTAACAGGAGGAGCAAAGTCCTTGACAGCCTGACAGGGGACGGGCTCTGGGGCAGAGGTGAAGTGCCGAGGCTGAGCCAGGGATTTAATTGCTTGGAGGAGTTCAGATTGTGTCTCATTTTTCATTTTTAAATATAATGCTGCTTTGGATGCCCGTGAACACACATCTTTAGGTACTCGTGTGACTCCTCCGGAAGGATAAAGTCTAAGCAGCGTGTTTCTGAGCCAAAGGGTATGAACTGCTAAAATATTATTAGATATTGGAAAATCGCCTTCCAAAGTATTTTACATTTTTATTCTTGAATTTGGAAATATTAGCTCTGACCATCTCATCTATCGTCTTTTTAGCCTCTCACGGGTCTCCTTTGAGATGTTGGTGGTTTCATCTCTTTAATTTCTTTCTCTCCCTCTATAGTCCTGTTTTTCATCATTATACTATTTGCCCAGAACCGGAGGAGTGGGAGCCCCGAGGGTTTGCGTGGTAAACAAGAGGCTCCTCCAGTGCTCGGAGCCTGCGCCTCGGCCTCCTGTGGAACAGGCCCCTGGAGCGCTCCCCGCCCCTCGCCCAAGCACTTCCTCTGGGGAAACGTGCAGACTCCAGGGTTAAGGCTCCTCGGGGCCATAGTCCCACAGTGAGGACAGCATGTCTGATTGGCTGGAAAAGTCTTACTTATTGAACGTTCCACTATTGGTTGTTTCTGTCGAATGGCTTGTCCTGACCCCAGCTCTACAGCTGGAGTTCAGGCAAACTGCCAAGACTCCGCCTGAGACCGGGTGGTGGCGGCGGGCAGGGCTGCTCCGTGCTGGCCTGGGCCTTGTAGTTGTCCCTCCACAAACAATTGCCCGGGCTCCTCACGCCCCGAACCGGTTAACTGCAGGGTGGAACTCCTCTGCCCGGGGTAGCCGAGCCGTTGGAACCAGCCTTAGCTCCAAGCCGGCTCTCTGGAGGTGAGAAGCATCGTGTGTATCTACACATGCTGTTACACGCGTGCCAACATGTGGAAAGCTTAGCACGTTCTGCCTTTCAGAGCTCAGCTTCTCTCCAGGTGGCTGCCCTGTGAAGCCTGGGGAACACCCAGCGAAGTCGCTCTGGCTTGTCCCACAGGGCCCAGAGGCAGCACAGCGGGACAGGGCCTGTGCCCTAAACATCACAGGGCCGCCCCAGCTCGCCTGTGCCTGAACTACTGCTGTCACTGTGTGGCCAGAGGCTCCGTGTGGCTGCCTGCCCAGCTGGACCCCAGGCAGCCTCCCGGACCCGCTGCTGATGCTGTGTCAGTTCACTCTTTGCACACAGAGAGGTCCCACCCTCCACGCCGACTGCTGTTACAGGCGGTCCACCCTGCAGCAGCTCTCAGGTGCGCTGGCGGGCCTTCTCCCCAGGGCTCCAGTTTGCCACCCGTTTGTTACCAACCTTCCAAGCGTGGCCTCTCTCAGACCCCGAGCCAATAATGACCCTCTCTGCCCTCCAGCCCACAGCCCAGAAGCCAGCCCGCCTGTCCTGGGTCCGCCTGTGCTCGGGCTGCGTTGTCTCTCCAGATCTCACCTCTCGCCCTTGCCCGCTCTCGCCTTCCCCGGTCCACCTGGCTTGTTCAGAGAGAACTCGCTCAGCGGTGGGCCTTCCACCCCGGGCCTGGGACACAGTTACCGCGGCTGGAGAGCAGCCACGGTTGGATTATTCGAGGTTGGAGTTCGGGGCTTTTGACTGTGGGTTTGGGGACATGTGTAGGCTAAGTGGCAGGTTCTGCCTGTAGGAACCTGGAACTGCTCTGAGATTTAGGGTCAAAGAGGAGAGAGTTGTGAGCAGGTCCTAAGACTTTCCAGTGAGTTATGGAGAGAATCTTACCAGCTGCAAGAGAAAAGCAGTTATCTAGAAGGGAGTGCCCATGGGACTGTCAGTTGATCTCTCAACAGAAACTTTGCAGGCCAGAAGGGAGTGGCAAGAAATATCCAAAGTGATAAAAGGAAGGACTTACAACCAATATTACTGATGGTAAGTCCTCTCATTTAGAAGCTCTCATTTAGAATTGAAAGTCAGTCAAACCTGTATTGCATGAAATGTTGAAGGGTATGTTTTAAGAAGAGGAGGAGGAAGGAGAGGAAGAAGAAATATGAACAATAAAATGGCAATAAATACATATCTATCAACAATTGAATCTAAAAGTCAAAATAAATGAACAAGAAATCTAATGTACAAAATAAACTGGTGAATTAAATAGAATCAGAGGTGTGGAAACATAGAAAGACTGACCAATCTCAGAGGGATGGGCGGGTGGGGTGGGTGGGAAGAGATTAACCGAAGATTTTACCTATGGGCACAGATAATAGGGTGGTGAAGGCTTGTGGTGGGGTTGGAACCAGGTGGAGGGGGACAGCCGTAATACAAAAATAAAGATTTTTTTTTTTTAAAGTGCTACTAAGGAAAATAAAGCAGAGGAGAGAAATAAGGCAAGCGTGTGTCTGTGCGCGAGCCTGCGTACACAGGCATGATGTGGGACACAGTTATAATACTTTTCCTTGGGTCACAGAAAACCTTAATATGTTAAAACTAGTGAGCTAGACTCCATTAGGCAATCGCAGCTTTGCCGACAGCATCCAAAGCACCATGGGGGGCTGGCGTCCGGACGGCTGCTCTGCCCCCAGGTGCTGACCTCGGCACATCAGGGTGTGCAGAGCTTCTGCACAGCTCGCCCCGCCCTCGATAACCACACTGAACACGTGTGTTGTTGCTTTCCGCTTGTGCATGGCCCACCTGGAAGTCATGGATAACCGGAGGGCAGCACAGAGGTCAAACGTAGTCCTCGTTGGATCATTCTTCTGGAGGGACATGGCCTGCCTTGGTGTCCTGGCCACTGGAAGGTGAGAAAGGGGTGACTCTTTTTCTCCTTTTAGCTGTCGACTTCTCTCTGCATGGCTTTCTCAGCTTTGAATTAAGCCTTCTCTTTTGCTTCAATTTTGGGAATATTTCTTTCCTTTTTATTATTTCCTTGTATTTTATTTTATTATTTACTAGAGGCCTGTTGCAGGAAGATTCCTGCAAGAATAGGGCTTCCTGTGGCCGCCTTGCTCCCTCCCTTCGCTGCCACCTCACTCCCTTCTCTGCCACCTCACTCTCTTCTGCAGTGCGTGGCTTCTTTTCTACACTGTCTTCAGTCTTTGCTCCATGCCCGTGTATGCAAATTAACTGCCATATTTGTTGGGTTTATTTGCATATTCACTCCTAATTGGCTAGTGGGCATAGTAGAGGGATGGTCAATTTGCATGTTTCTCTTTTATTAGTGTAGATATTGATTTCCTAAAGTGTTTTTTTTTTTTTTTTTTTTTTTTTAGAAAAGGGCCATTGTACTTTCAGATAAGGTAGTTAATGAAGGCTTGTAGAGAATGTACTTTTTAAACAGAGACTTGAAGGGAGGGAGAGAGCTAGGCCTGAAGATCTGTGGGGCAAGCGCAAATGCCCTAGGGTAGGAGTCCGCCTGGTGTGTTAAAAGTAGGTGAGACAGCCGAAACGGGTTTGGCTCAGGGGATGAAGCATTGGCCTTTGGACTGAAAGGTCCCAGGTTTGATTCTGGTCAAGGGCATGTACCTTGGTTGCAGGCACATCCCCAGTAGGAAATGTGCAGGAGGTAGCTGATCGATGTTTCTCTCTCATCGAAATTTCTAACTCTCTATCCCTCTCCCTTCCTCTCTGTAAAAAAATCAATAAAGTATATTTAAAGAAAGAAAAAGAAAGAATTAATTTTAAAAAAGTAGGTGAGACAAACATCAAAATACACTTGTGATAAATAGTACTTGTGGTAAAGAAAATACTCCCATGAAAGGAACACTTAGATTTGTCTTCGTGTGAGTGACCCATTAGAAGCACTTTTACTTTAAGGATCTCAACTATATTTGCATTCAGTGACTAACCAATGCGATAGCAAGGCAGACATGCTTATTATGTCCATTTCATGCACCGGAAAACAGAAGACGGTAAAGGAGAGGCAGGCACACTTAGGCAAAATGAGCAAGGCTGTGGGTATGGAAGCAACTCTGCACTGGGCAAGTTACCCAACTTCTCTTTGCCTCAGTTTACCACTTTACAATTGAGATAATCACACCTTGGTTTGGGGACGATTATGGGGATTTAATAAGGTCATACGTAGCAGAAAAGTGCCTCAGAAGCATTAATGTGCATCCAGATCTCTCTGAAATGCAGATTCTGAGTCCGGGGGTCTGGGGTGCCCCTGAGAGCCTGCATGTAACAGCAGCTCCGGGGAGCGGATGCTGTTACATCAAAGCTGGAAAGCGTTTAGCACGGTGCCCGGAGCGCGCCTGCGCTGAATAAACCCGGCTCTATTATGCTCTCACGCAGTGGGGTTGGCAGGAAAACTGGATTAAGAAGCCAACAAGCCCTCCCACCCCCCTTTCTGTCAGACAGTCCCTGACTGACCAAAGTCCCATGTTGCGTTCAGGGGATGAGTGTGCGTGCGGGCAGCGCGGTTTTCCTTTTTAGGATCCATGGACAGCAGCGCGCGTTGGAAAGCCGGCTTTCGGCTGCACCAGAACACCTCCTCAGTGCCCGTGCAGACATTTCCATCCCTCACACGCACACCCGATGGAAGAGATGCCCAGACGGCCCGCAGATCACCCCTCCAGGAACGCACTGCTGAGGATCGGTTTTATTTTCATACAGTGGAACGGGTGCCAAATCATTGTTTCAAGATGTGCCAGGTCATTATTTCAAGATGTGCCGATTGTGTTCCAGATGCAAAGCCTGTGATTCTTGGCTGATTGCTCAGATGCAATCTCGCAACGCCGCCCACTCATCCAGCCACTTCCTGCTGGGCGCCTCCGCGCAGACTTCCCGTGCTCACAGCGCCCTCTGCTGTTCGCCCAAGGCCGTGCTCCCGAGGCCCGCAGCCGCCAAGGGGAAGCACGCTGGGTCGCGGACTAGGTGGGGAGGAGGAGGTGTCATCCGCATGAAAGGAGGGAGGGTGATGTCCAGTGGCCGGCCAGTGGCTGTCCAGCGGCTTCCCGAGAGACGGGGGGGCCTGGGCTCCAGGTCAGCCGCTGGCTGCACCCGCGCGAAGCTCACCGGTTTCCCCAGAGAGGAGACCAAAGCACTGACTTTCTCCACTCACCTCCTTCTTTCCACACTTCCCCATCTCACTCTTCATCCTCCTGCTCCTCAAGATTCGTTAGCTCAGCTCTTCTCACCCATCCCTTATCCCTCCTTTGGAGAAACCCAGGAGAGCAAGCCGCCCCCGTCCCCACCCCTTTTAGAGCCCCTGCCCACTCACTGAGCATGAGTTTAGGCCCACGTGATTAGGCCCCTTAACTTTTCTGGTGCTTTTCAGCCTTCCCACAGAGCGGGGCAATCATCACCACAATCTAATTTTAGGACATTTTCATCATATCAGAAAGAAATGTCTTACCCATCAGCATTCCCTCCCAATTGCCCTGCCCCCACAGTGCCAGGCAGCCATTAATCCATTAACTGTCTATAAATCTCTTCTAGACATTTCATAGAAAGGGAATCATCCACTGTGGGGCCTCTTGTGAATGACGGGTTTTGCTAACATGTTTTCAGCTTGTAACCTACATCAGTACTCTGTTCCTTTTTATTGCTGGACAATATGTACGGATATCCCACATTTACTTACCAAGCTGCCAGTTTATGGATATTGGGGTTGATTCCACTTTTGGGCTGTCATAAAAAATGCTATTTATCAGAGAAAGACAAATATCACATGATCTCAATCTAAGGAACTAAATAAACTGACGAACAAAATAGGTCCAGAAACACAGAAGCACGGGACAGACTGTCGAGTCTCAGAGGGAAGGAAGGAGTGGGTAGGTGGGAAGAGATCAGCCGAAGACCTTGTCTGCATCTATGCATAATCCCCCCGCCCCCCCACACACACACACAGACAATGGGGTGGTTAGGGCCTGGGGCGGGGGGCGGGTGCAAGCTAGACTGAGTCAATGGGGAAAAAGGGACATCAGTAATAGTTTCAATAATAAAGTTATGGTTATCTGTAGAAAAGCCCTGGCTGGTGTGGCTTCGTTGGTTGAACAAACTCCAGTACACCTAAGGGTTTCCAGTTTGATTCCTGATCAGGGCATAGGCACAGGAGGCAGCCATAGATTTTTCACTTTCTCTGACGTTTCTTTCTCTCTTCCTCTCCCTCCTTCTCTCTCTAAAAATCAATAGAAAACATATTTTAAAAAATAAACATTTATAGACAGGTGTTTGTGCGGACGTGTGGCTCCGTCTCAGTGGGGTGGGTTCCTCGGAATGGAACTTCTGATCACGCACTGACTTCGTGCTGCGCAGTCCCTCGCTGTGAGTGGATCCTCAGCACCACCCCCGCCCGAGAAGGAGAGAGAGCAGTAAGGCGAGTGCTGCTCTCCTGTGACTAAGTAAATGTTCCTAGAAAGATGACGGGCGGGTCTCTAACATGCAGATGAGTCAGCCTTGATTTCTCAAGAGCAAAGGCAGGTCTGGGCCCAGAGGGGCTGTTTCTGTTATTCACCCCGGCAGAACCTCGGCTCTTCCCTCTCTCGTCAGCTCCGTGCTCGGCCAGCAGCATGCCCGCGGCCCCGTTTTTCAGAGCCTGGTTTTCCGAGCCACGACTTGGCTGGTTTCACTCACGTCTGAATTCCCGCCCGCCGCTGGCTGTCCTGAGACGCTGCCGGGAAGAAAAGGAACGTGCGTGATGTGAAGAATTTTCACGGGTGTGTTTTTTCTGAGCTCCCTACTCTTACAGCCAGAAACCAAGACGCCATTTAAAAGCCAGCTGGTCCTCTCCCTGGCTGTCTTGCGTCATGCGGGTGTGACGTCACCCCTGTCCACGTCACCTCATAATTTAAGATTAAAAAAAAAAAGGAAGCATCTCCATCCCTAAGGGCTGGAGTCAACTGCGTGCCTGAGCTGAGTTCACACACTTCAGCAGAAAGCCCAGGGAAATGAGGAGGGGAGGCAGGCTTTCACAGCATCCTCCTGCGGGCACACAGACAGGCGGGCAGAGGCAGGTGCAGAGCACGGCATTGTGGGGGATGGCTCACCCCCGCTGGGCCCGCCGGCTCAGGGCTCGGCCCTCGCGTGGGGGGTTGGATGACGCAATCCTCGCAGACCAGCGTCGTTTGCTTTCTCCAATTAACAGCTAATTAAATGCCTACTTCACTGCACAGCTGATTTCCCATAATCCGCACAGCTGTTTACGCCAAAGAAAGCTCAGTATCCACACATATACCGGCACTCCCGTGCTTCGCTCGTCCCCCTCCTCAGGATGGAAGGATGGCTTTGAAAAGGTTCTGGTATCCGTTTACGAATGCGTGGCTGTGGAGGCTGTCGGAGAGGCACAGCGTGTAACACAATCTCCCCCACAGCGTCATCACATCCGGGGGGCAGGGTGTTAGTGTTCATCAGAAGCCGAGGGTGAAAGGTATGGCTGCAATCACAGGGGCAGGAAGGCGCTTGGGGGCAGATGAAGCTGACGGTACAGATTGTGGAGATGGCTCCCCCCCACACACACACACATGGTCTTCCAGCCGGCCGAGCTGCCTACATCAATTACATACAGCTTTCTGTACGCAAAAAAAGTCAGTGTAAAAATTATAAAAATTATAAAATGATTTTTGCCCTCCCAAAAGGGCAGAGGTGTGTGGGGTGGGGAGGGGGGGTGAGGCGGTGGGTCTTACATTTCAAGGTTGCTAAGCACAGGGAGTGGCCTATGTCTCAGGCCCCCGCCTCGTCCTGCACCCCTCGTCGCCCACCCCACGCCTGCCCCCCACCCCAGTTGAGTTTCTCAAATCCGCCTGCCTCGGCTGCCTGACGGTCCTCGCCCCACGCCCTCACTGCCCCTCTCCACAGCCGGCTCTCCCCAGCTGCCGCCCGGACACGGCCCAGAGGAAACATCATAGTCACAGTCAACACGCAGCTCTAGACGGAGGTGACAGGCTGGTCACCCAGGCCCGCACGGAAGACCCACGACAATAAAATAGAAGCAGGAGTCACGCGGAACGTGCCGAGTGTCCGGGCAGGTGGGGGCTTCCAGGAAGAGGACTTCCCCTCATCAGGGCTCCCTCCGGGGCCCGGGCTGTGGGCTGTACCACCTCACCCGCACCCAGGAGGACAAGTGACAGGGAACTCCATCTCGGGCTGGAGCGCTCAGGAGGATGCTGTGAAAGCACAGTCCCCACGCTCTGCCGGGAAGGTCCCCTCAGGGGCCCACCGTGGGGAGCATTCAGGGCCCATCGTCACGGATGCGAGCAGGATGCAGACACCCCAGTCGCCAGGAGGCCGCGGGGGGAGTAGAAAGGGGGGCGTTAAAAGCCCTGAGCGCCGGCCTGGCTGTGCTCTGGCTCCTGATGGGCCATTTCCTCGTGTGCTGGGGCTGGGGCACGGTCAGTGGGCGCTCCGGGCGCGGAGCTGGCTTTCGGAAGCAGGGCGGGCTCTGGGCGGCGAGGGGGTCTGCGCTGGTCCCTCTGCCGTCCACGGTGCCCGTGGCACACCCAGGGCCGGAGTGTGGCTGACACGCGGCCCGTCCTCCGTGGGTCCCAGGACAGCGGGCTGTGCCCCTCGGCGGGCAGGGGGCTCGGTGGACTCCACCTCCTGTCTGTCTGAGCTCGGCTGCAGGGCCCACCCCCCTGTGCTGGGAAACCCCCATCAATCCTCAGCCCCATCCGGCACAGTACGGAGGGTCTCAGCGCCCGCTCACCTCATCCGTGACCCCGGCCTGGCCCCGCAGGAGAGGAAACACATGGCCTTCCGGCTTCCGCAGCCGGCGGGGCCGGGCCACGGGGAGACCCGCCTGGGGTGTGAGGCGGTGGGACATCCTCCCAGCTCACACCTCCCAGCTCGAGGCCTCCCGAATCCCGTCCTCCCTTCCCTTCCCCCCGAGTCTGGCCCGACACCCCAGAGGCCCCGGGAAACGGCAGTTTGAGGGGCAGGCAAGGAAGCCGCGTGTCCCCCAGCGCGGGCTCACGTAATGAAAAAGTCCCACCGGGTTCTGGATGCAGAGAGTGGTGGCAGCCCCGTGGCGGATGCACAGCTGATGTTTACCTCCGCAGCCCTGGCCGGAGCCCGCCGGGCCCCAGAGGCACGAGCTGTAACCCCGCCAGCCCCCCTAGCACCCTCGCCCCCTCTCCACGCACTCACCTGGCCTCTGGGCCTGCAGAGCGCAGTAACGTCATCTTAGGAGTCATTTTAGGAGACCGTTGTGGCTGCTAACCGTACACCGCTCTGCCCCTGCGTTCTGGTTTCATTGTCATTCGGTCTGAAATGACTGGGAGGCTTGTTCATTTTCCCTCAGGGCCTCCCCTGCCCCCCCTCCTGTGAGCTCCTGGCGGCGGGCAGGACGAGGGGCTGTGCTCCCTGTCGGGTGCTTGGCACAGTACGGCTCAGCCATTATGGCTAAATGAGTGGCGATGCCATGGGCGTCTCGGAAAGGCACACACAGAAACTCGTCCCCGTGGGGTTTCTTCCCCCCCACGCCCCCACCCCCCAAGAGCTCGCTGCGTGGAGTGTGACCCTGGCCTGGATGGGAGCCTGCCCAGGCCAGGCTCAGAAGCCAGCAGAGTCCTCAGGGCTGGGGACCAGCAGGGCTTGACCTCCAACCTCTTCCCAGGACGGCTGCCTAAGCTCCTCGCTGCCGCCTGGCCTGGAAAGAATGTGGCTTCCAGCTCAGACCCCGTGCGGGGGATCGGCCTCCCGGCCTTCCCCGGCCCTCCCTGAAGCCCAGCCTCCCTCCTCCCTCCGCCCTCCTCTGCAGCGCGTCCCGGTGAACCTCTCCCGTTTGCCGGCACGCAGTAGGTGGCGCTCTCGGCCCCCACACGTGGTTCCCGGCCGGAGGCGCTCTGATTAATCATTACAGGACGGCTGGCCGAACCCGGGCAGCAGCTCCAGGATCGCCACGCTGACTCTTCTGTAAGTCTCCCCTCCCACAGGCCACACCCACTGCCTGCTCTCGCTCTCTCCGTTCCTTGAGAACCTAACAGTGCCGTACAACCTTGGACCTCCAGGAGACACGCTGTCCCCTTTCCCGAGGGAGCAGGGACGGGCGGAGACACTCAGGCTGGCTCTGATTGTTCTTTCCGTCCATTCACTCGCTCGTGAGTTCATGCATCCAGCGCTGACTGTGGCCCACGCACCCCGCTGCTGAGAAGCACGGATGGGGTGCTGGTAGGCGGCCGGGCTGGCAGCGTGCATCTCCACTGATTACCTTTGGGGACGTTCCTTAACCCCTCAGCGCCTCCCTTTCTTGGTCTGTAACATGGGAGACAACAGTACTGACCTCACACGGTTGCTTCGAGTATTAAATTATTACTTACGAAGAGCCAGGAGCCCTGGACACCGGCTTGTCAGATACACACGAGCGATCTGACCCTTGGCTGGTCACGGCTGACCTCCCACGTGGGCTCGGCAGGGCCTGTTTCTGCTGACGATGCTGCATCTCTGCCCCTGGGCCTCCACCTGGGGAATCAGAATGAGACGTTGTAACGTGGCAACCGTCTTTCTCCAGCGTGATCTACAAAACAGCCACTCGTCTTAGAATTGACGGCATATCGTGTTTGGCTAAATATGGCGCTTACAAGTGGCCTCTCTCCTTTTCGGCTGGTCCTTGCCATCCGGGCTGCTGTGTGCTCCAGTTTTCCATCTGAAGAAGAGAGGCAGAGAGAGCCCCTGACTCTCCCTCTTCAAAAAGCACCCTTGGCATTCGTCCATCTGTCCGTTCGTCCGTCCGCAGAGCACAGCCTGCAGGGCTGAAGGGAGAGGACCCTTCGCTGGGTGACTGCGCGTGGAGGTAGAGGCTCAGGGAAAGATGCCCTTTGACCTCTCGTCCTCCCAGTCGCCCCACACGATGGATCCTGCTGACACCCTCTCTCAGTTCACTTAGGCACACACTATCTCTTCTTTTTATTCTGAAATGCTCTCCCAACTTCCTGCCCACCGAGAGGGTGCTGAGCTCCTCCCTCTCCCCCAGCCATTCCTCCTGGGTGCTCACCGTGCCCGCCCAGCCACGTGGGCACCCACGCAGGCATGCCCCGCCACCCAGGCGTGCTCAGGTACGGCCTCTCGCTCACAACCCACTTCACACACGTTGCCTGGTCTAAGCTGAGGCCATCCAGCCACTGACACGGGCACCTGCTGCTCATGGTTTACAGACAAGACGCAGGGGAGGCGGGGTTAAATGACGTCCTCAAGGCCAGGGCAAAGCCAGGGTAGTTCCAGGGACGTAAACTAGATGTGATGCCTGCTCTCAGGGACCCTGTCCTCACCCTCAGCACCCGGAATTCGTGCTCCTCCTCCACCCCCGCTCACCCCGTCCTCCCTCTCGGAGCTCGGAATCCGTCTCCGGGCTGTGGCCTCGGTCCCCCTCCCCTGCAGCAGCCTCGGCTACGTTTAGAGTCCTCGGAACACACCCCCGCCTGCACCCCAGCCCCAGCCCCTCAGCACTCAGGCCTGCTTCCTCTCCGGACTCTCGCTTTGTGCCCGGTGTGGGGCTGGGGCCAGCCCACCGTCAGTAAACACTGCCGAGCCACAAACGCCTCCGGGCTCCGGGGATGCACCTTGAGCTCACCTCACGGCAGAGTGGGAGGATGTTAATACCAAAAACCCTCTGAGCAGGAAGTTATCATAGAGCCTCTCTGTCCTGTGCTCATGTGTTTGGAAGACAGACAGCAGAGTGTCTATTTGGTTTTCTATTTGTAACTGTTACGTTTTTATATGAGGGCTGTCCGAGCTGAGGTCTGGGCGGAAGGCCCTTTGGAACTGGGAAGGTACGAGGCCACCCATCTGAGGCCTCATCCACTGTGGGGTGGAGGGGAGCCAGGGCTTCAAACAAAGCCCAGCCCCACTGTGCGCCCTCCACAGCCCCAGGCGCCTGCTGAGTCCTGCCCCTCACCCCCACAGTCCCACTGTGTGCCCTCCACAGCCCCACTGTGTGCCCCCCACAGCCCCACTGTGTGCCCCCCACAGCCCCACTGTGTGCCCCCCACAGCCCCACTGTGTGCCCCCCACAGCCCCACTGTGTGCCCCCCACAGCCCCACTGTGTGCCCCCCACAGCCCCACTGTGTGCCCTCCACAGCCCCACTGTGCGCCCCCCACAGCCCCACTGTGTGCCCTCCACAGCCCCACTGTGTGCCCCCCACAGCCCCACTGTGTGCCCCCCACAGCCCCACTGTGTGCCCCCCACAGCTCCACTGTGTGCCCCCCACAGCCCCACTGTGTGCCCCCCACAGCCCCACTGTGTGCCCTCCACAGCCCCACTGTGTGCCCTCCACAGCCCCACTGTGTGCCCTCCACAGCCCCACTGTGTGCCCTCCACAGCCCCACTGTGTGCCCTCCACAGCCCCACTGTGTGCCCTCCACAGCCCCACTGTGTGCCCCCCACAGCCCCACTGTGTGCCCTCCACAGCCCCACTGTGTGCCCCCCACAGCCCCACTGTGTGCCCTCCACAGCCCCACTGTGTGCCCTCCACAGCCCCACTGTGTGCCCTCCACAGCCCCACAGTGTGCCCACCCCAGCCACCCTGTGCCCCCCCCACAGCCCCACTGTGTGCCCCCCGCAGCCCCACTGTGTGCCCCCCACAGCCCGACTGTGTGCCCCCCACAGCGCCACTGTGTGCCCTCCACAGCCCCACTGTGTGCCCCCCCCAGCCCCACTGTGCGCCCTCCACAGCCCCACTGTGTGCCCTCCACAGCCCCACTGTGCGCCCCCCACAGCCCCACTGTGCGCCCCCCACAGCCCCACTGTGCGCCCTCCACAGCCCCACTGTGTGCCCCCCACAGCGCCACTGTGCGCCCCACACAGCCCCACTGTGTGCCCTCCACAGCCCCACTGTGTGCCCCCCACAGCCCCACTGTGTGCCCTCCACAGCCCCACTGTGTGCCCTCCACAGCCCCACTGTGTGCCCTCCACAGCCCCACTGTGTGCCCTCTACCCCCAGGCGCCTGCTGGGTCATGGCCCCCCCCCTCCACAGCCCCACTGTGCGCCCTCCACCCCCAGGCGCCTGCTGGGTCATGGCCCCCCCATGGTGGGGAAGGTGCTCCTTGAAGTGACTGCTGTTGCACTGTGTTCCTGACAGAGTTGGTTCTGGAGGAAGAAGGGGGCCGGGGGCGGGTCATCTGAACATGTATTATCCTCACTGGGTTTGGAGACAACGTGGACTCGTGTGCGTGTGTGTGTGTGTGTGTGTGTCTGTGTGCACACGCGTGTATGTGGTACGATGGGGGCGGGTGGGTGAGTGGTGTCGGGGATGGCCCGGCCGTCACAATGCTGGCGCCCTGCTGCTTGTGTCTGGCGTAAGCACACGAGCCCTCCTGGTCAGTGGCTGAGCCCCTCCTGGTCAGTGGCTGAGCCCCTCCTGGGTCAGTGGCTGAGCCCCTCCTGGTCCGTGGCTGAGCCCCTCCTGGTCAGTGGCTGAGCCCCTCCTGGGTCAGTGGCTGAGCCCCTCCTGGTCCCTGGCTGAGCCCTCCTGGTCCGTGGCTGAGCCCCTCCTGGTCCCTGGCTGAGCCCCTCCTGGCCCGTGGCTGAGCCCCTCCTGGTCCGTGGCTGAGCCCCTCCTGGTCCGTGGCTGAGCCCCTCCTGGTCCGTGGCTGAGCCCCTCCTGGTCAGTGGCTGAGCCCTCCTGGTCCGTGGCTGAGCCCCTCCTGGTCCGTGGCTGAGCCCCTCCTGGTCAGTGGCTGAGCCCCTCCTGGGTCAGTGGCTGAGCCCCTCCCGGGCCCGTGGCTGAGCCCCTCCCGGGCCCGTGGCTGAGCCCCTCCCGGGTCCGTGGCTGAGCCCCTCCCGGGTCCGTGGCTGAGCCCCTCCTGGTCCGTGGCTGAGCCCCTCCCGGGTCCGTGGCTGAGCCCCTCCTGGTCCGTGGCTGAGCCCCCCCGGGCCCGTGGCTGAGCCCCCCCCCGGGCCCGTGGCTGAGCCCCTCCTGGTCCGTGGCTGAGCCCTCCTGGTCCGTGGCTGAGCCCCTCCTGGTCCGTGGCTGAGCCCCTCCTGGTCCGTGGCTGAGCCCCTCCTGGTCCGTGGCTGAGCCCCTCCTGGTCCGTGGCTGAGCCCCCCCGGGCCCGTGGCTGAGCCCCTCCTGGTCCGTGGCTGAGCCCCTCCCGGGCCCGTGGCTGAGCCCCTCCTGGTCCGTGGCTGAGCCCCTCCTGGTCCGTGGCTGAGCCCCCCCGGGCCCGTGGCTGAGCCCCTCCTGGTCCGTGGCTGAGCCCCTCCTGGTCAGTGGCTGAGCCCCTCCCGGGTCAGTGGCTGAGCCCTCCTGGTCCGTGGCTGAGCCCCTCCCGGGTCCGTGGCTGAGCCCCTCCCGGGTCCGTGGCTGAGCCCCTCCCGGGTCAGTGGCTGAGCCCCTCCTGGTCCGTGGCTGAGCCCCTCCCGGGTCCGTGGCTGAGCCCCTCCTGGTCCGTGGCTGAGCCCCCCCGGGCCCGTGGCTGAGCCCCCCCCCGGGCCCGTGGCTGAGCCCCTCCTGGTCCGTGGCTGAGCCCTCCTGGTCCGTGGCTGAGCCCCTCCTGGTCCGTGGCTGAGCCCCCCGGCCCTGCTTTCTGCCTGAGACAAGGAGACCCTTGGCCGGTGCAGAGGGCGGCTGTGGGTGGGAGGAAGTGGCCCACCTCTCAGTAAACTGCAAGGTTCTAACAAAGGAGATTGTTCCGACTCCTCCTTTATTCCCTGTGTGCAGTGTGACGGCATGTGCTTCCGCTCTGTGCCGCACTGTGTGAGCCGGTCAGGGCCCTGCCGGCCGGCGCTGCCCTTCCCGCTCCACCCAGGGGAGGACACTGCGGTGCGGGGAGATGCCCTCTGCGGAGGGGAAGGGCGTCCCCCCGCCCCGCCCTGTCCAGGGCTCCCTCAGCTCAGCCCGGCTCCCAGCTCCCCGCTGGCCCCGCTCCAACCCCGTCCGCACCTCCAGCTGGAGGTAAACATGCCGGGAAGCCGGGAGATGGGAAGGCGATACGGAGCGCCCCGCCCGCCCGGAGAGGTCACCTGGTGCGCTGTGTCACCGGGGCCCGGGGCCATGCTCCCTCCTCGGTGACTGCACAGGGCGCCGGCCGCAGGGCCCGGGCGGGGTGGGCGGCCGGGTGGGCGGCTCTGCCCCAGGAGGTCTCACCACGGCCTCCGTGGAGGCAAAGCTGTGCTCGGGCCCTGCCTCCATCCCTCCAAACCCCTCAAACAACAAGGACTTGCTTTCCAGGGTGACAGTAACACAGTCCAGTTCCAAGAACTACTCCCCCCCCCCCCCCCCGCTCCTCCCCCCGAGAAAAACAACCACAAATCGCTCCTGTGACTCACCGGAGTCTCCTGTCCGCCCTCGCAGCCTCCCTGGCCCCGTCCTGGCTCCCAACGCCGCTCCCCCCTCCCCTCTGCCTCCCTCCGGACCGCGGGTGCTGAATGCCGTGTGTGTGTGAGGACGACGGGTGGCGGCCGGGAGGGCCCCGTGGCAGAGCGTCAGCCCACCGAGCAGCAGGCCACGGCTCAGTCCCGGTCCGGGCCCGTGCCTGGGGTGGGGGTTAGCTCCCCGGGAGGGTGCATGCAGGGGGCACCAATCCATGTTTCTCTCTCCTCACCTGTGTTTCTGTCTCTCTCTCCCGCTCCCTTCCTCTGACATCAGTAAAAACGTATTTCAAAAACACTGAGGCGGCCTGTGCGGACGGCCCTTTAGACACTAAAACATGCGCGTGAACCTGTCCTCCCCCAGGTGGAAGGAAAACATCATCTCTGACCACGAGCAGCCACAGCACTTCCCTCCCACAGACCTAGTGGGTCCACAGTCACGTCCCAGGAGGGCCTCTGGGTTCGGGGTTCGCCCTCACCAGGCAGGGGCCCTCCCCGCACCGCCTGCCCATCTCAGTCCCCGGCCTCACCCTCCTCCCCATGCACTCTGAGCGCAGCACCTCCTTCATTGCTGTGTCAGGGACCAGCCCGTGGAGAACTGCACCAGCTCCTCAGAGGGACGGGGACCCGGTGGCCTGGGGTCTGTGCGTCTGTGCGTCTGTGTGTCTGTGTCTGTGCGTCTGTGCATCTGTGTGTCTGTGTCTGTGCGTCTGTGTGTCTGTGTCTGTGCGTCTGTGTGTCTGTGCATCTGTGTCTGTGCATCTGTGTGTCTGTGCATCTGAGGGGAACAGACAAGGGGACTCGGAGGAGAGGAGGGCTAAGAACCGGGCTGGGGCTCCTGCCTCTGCCTCTGGCCCCTGTTGTTGCATGGCTGCCCCGTGCCCGCCCTCAGGTGGAAACAGCATGGCTACGGGTGCCCGCAGTGGGCAGCCCTCCCTGGTGCCAGGGCTGGGGCGGGGGAGGCGGAGCAGGGCCTGGAAGGCCCAGCCCACAGACCACCCGCATCCCCGCTGGGCTGGGCCAATTCCTCCCTCTTCACCCAACAAGGATGTATCTCGTGATCCCCAGACGGACCCTCCCCTCACACAGAAACGGGGTCTGTGCTCAGGCCGATCATGAAGCAGCAAACACTGTGCCATGAGCCCACTCCCCGCAGCGCGAGGCCCTCCAGTGTGTGTGAGTGTGTGGGGGGGCTGGGCTATTGACTTGGCCACCCGGTCCTGCACGGCCCGCCCCCCGCCCCCCCCCCCGCCAGGCGGTGACTCAGCCTGCTGGAACCGCTCCCTCCTGTGACCAGATGACGATGCTGAGGGTGGCCGCTCACCAGCGGGGAGCGTCCTGGGACATGTGGGGCCCGGGGAGGACCAGCCTCAGCAGGACGTGGACGGGGGCACGCGGGCAGAGGCCGAGGGGCCTTCGAGGGCAGGTGGGTGGCATCGATGCCGCTCTGCAGGACGAGGAGGTGTTGGCCAGGCAGAGGAGGCAGGAGCAGAGCCCCAGCCACTGGACCACTGAGGCCAGACCTGGCCTTACGTCTCTGAACTTGAGGGGTCCAGTCCTGGCCAACAGGAGTGTCAGAGGGCAGGGGGCTGCTGCTGCTCCTGTCCCCACACGCCTCCTGCTCCCCCTCACTCCTCACAGTCCTGCTCAGAGGACACCCTGACCTTCTCGTACCCAAGGACAGGGCCCTCCCCCACCCGGCTGGCCCCCTCCCTGCTCCGAGGACCGAGGTCAGAGCCGGTACCGGTGGTGCTGGTTCTTAGGGTCCGTCCCTCCCTCCACAGAACAGGCGCAGGGCCAGGTGGACGGGAAGCCGTATGTCCACCACATGCGTGTCTGCCTGCTGCCTACACAGCGTGGCGGGGGCTGGCTGACGGGCTGTTGGTTCCAGTGGCCTTTCTCCCCCCTCCATCTCCCCCTCCCCCGGGCTTCCCGCGGGCACACCCTCCTGGGGCAGCGTCTGCGCGGGCACATTGGCGCGCAGGGCGGGCGCCTGGGCTGGAGCGGCTCCGGGAATCCGAGCAGAATGCCAGGCGCCTGGGGGAGGAGATGTGGAAAGGCCAGGTGGGGGTTCAGGAATGGAGGCGCCCAGAGACACGTAGCCTCTTTCACAATCCCGCCCGGGGCTGTCCCTGGGAATGGGCGTCTCGGCCAAGAATGTCCCCAGAATTCCAGGTCATCTCGAGATACGGCTTCCTCGTCCTGCGTCCGGGAGCCTCCGGGAGCCAGCGCCAGGTCTGGGAGGAGGGCGGCGGCCTAAGCTCCTCTGGGGCCGGAGGGCCACTCTTCTCCCTGGTGTTCTTCATGGCTGTTCTAGAAAACAGCCCACAACATCGGGAAGAATAACTATAACCGAAAATCTAGCAAACACTCTGTTTACCCGCCCAATGCCCATTTACCTCGTTTGCTTTTTTTCTTAAAAAAAAAAACAAAACAAAAAAAAACCACATTTAAAGCCAAAAATAATTATACAACCAAACAACAGATAACACCAGGAAAAAAATTAGGACAGTCCACAAACTGTAACCTTCTAATTACCCCGAATGCTCAGACAGCTCCACAGATGGTAAGCCAAAGAGGACCCCTCTGGTTACCTTGGCAACGGCAAACCTCCCCCTCCGGCCCCCGACTCCCCTGCTTTTCGCAGGCTGAGGGCAGGGGTCTGGAAGAGAAACTACTCTGGCCCCACACCCTCTCCTGGTAGCAGGACCCAGACAAGACAAGTTGCTATGGAGATCTTAAATGCCTCTTCTCTTTCCCTTCCACCTTTTCCTGACAGGGAACAAGAATCCTGGCTCAATGCCCGCTGTCACTGAGCAATAAGAAATATCTTTAAAAATAAGAAATTAAACAAGAGAGTTGGTTTGTTCCTTGTGTGACCGTGTGAAATACGTTTTGCAGGGGTCTTTTGTAACTTCTCAGCAACTACCAGGCAGGTGTCATATTTCCATTGTACCGGTCAAAACCCGAGCCCAGAGGGTCCAGTCCCCTCCGATCTCACGCAGGGAGGACGGGAGCCCAGGACCTCGGACTCCGAAGCGCAAGCTTCTCCCTCTGCACGAGGACGCTTCTAAGAGCATCACAATCGCATCTTGGCTTCAAGAAATTAATGTAGCTGGCCTGGCCCAGTGTGTGAGTGTCGACCTAGGAACCAGGAGGTCACGGTTCCATCCTGGTCAGGGCACTTGCCCGGGTTGCAGGCTCCATCCCTTGTGTGGGGTGTGCAGGAGGCAGCCAATCAGTGATTGTCTCATCATTGATGTCTCTCTCTCTCTCTCTCTCTCTCTCTCTCTCTCTCTCTCTATCTCTCTCTCTCTCTCTGTCTCCCTCCCCCTTCCTCTCTGAAATCAATTTTTAACAAAAGGAGTGAGTGTGTCTGACCCCAAGACAAGGTCCTGTGGTAAGTGGTGGGAGCGAGGACAAGGCCGGACCCAGGAGGGACAGACCAGCTGCGGGCATCAGGCACCGGAAGTGACTGGTCCTAACTGCTTCCCCTACACATCCCTCTCCCAGGGAGTGGCATCGGAGACGGATGTGGTGGGGGCAGCCTGGGATTCGATCCCCGCTCTGCTTCTTGGCAGCTGTGTGATCTCTTGAAGCCTCTAAGCCTCATGTTTTTATCTGCAAGGTGGGACTG
This sequence comes from Nyctalus aviator, assembly GCA_036971965.1. NCBI lineage: Eukaryota > Metazoa > Chordata > Mammalia > Chiroptera > Vespertilionidae > Nyctalus > Nyctalus aviator. The sequence goes on along the minus strand of CM072935.1, from coordinate 5,067,532 downwards.
ATAACCTGCTTCCCCGAAAGTAAGACAGTGTCTTGTATTAATTTTTTCTCCCAAAGTTGCGCTAGGTCTTATTTTCAGGGGATGTCTTATCTTTCGATGTGCTAGGTCTTATTTTCGGGGAAACACGGTAGCTCTGTGCGGGGTGGCTGAAGCAGGAAAGGAAGTGAGCCTGGGCCGGGGTGGCTCAGTGTTGCCAGCCCTCAGTAAAGAGCAGCCATGTCTGCTTCATCATGAGGGTCGTCTCGCGGCAGGCCGGGCCTAGGAGAGGCAGGAATTCCCTCATTTCTTCCGCAGCCAGTGTTTGCACACCCGGCGGCGCAGGCACCCTTTGGTGAGCTCCCGTGGCCGGCACAGACTGGGCTCTGCTCGCCCCGAGCCGCAGGCTGCGTGGGGACACGGCCAGTGAACAAAGTCCAGGAGTGAGCTCTCTGCCGTGCTGAAGGGTGCTGCGCTGGGGGAGACACACACCGGCTCTGCCTGCCGTCAGTGCGGGCTGCCATTGGCCGGGGACGTGCCTGGAGAGCATGCTGGTGCTGGAGTCTGACGTCTTTTACGGCGCGCTGTACATTGTGTTCTTCCTAGTCATCCCGGTGTCCCAGATCCACAACTTCCTCACCCACTGACATGCAACGCTCCCTTGGAAATTCTAGATGCTGCTTCCAGATAAATGGTTTCTTCCCAACGGCTGTTTTGTTGGCAACAAGAGTAGCATCCGGTGGCCAAGTCTCTGGCTGCATTATTGAGAAACGAAAGCAAAATTCCAAAGCTGCAGGTATCACGGATGGCGTTGGCCGTGTGATGGTTAAGGAGAAAAGCAACTCATGACTTGAGAAAAAAAAACCCTCTGAAAAAAGAAGGAGCCTGACAAACTCCAGTTGGAAGGGACCTCTGGGGTTAGGCTCTTGTTCCAAAGAGGGACATGGTTTAGTTGTGACTGGTTGGACTCGACCCGTGGTGGACTGGAGCTCTGTCCCGGAATTACAGGTTGATGGACACTGGTAGTCAAGAAAGGGAAGATACGGTTGTCAATAGAGTTTCTTGAGAACAGTTGCCATGAGGGAAAAGGAGATGTTCCTTCCTCAAGATGCTCCTAAGCAGACACTTGGCGAGTCATGGTGGTTATCTTCTTCTGTCAAATATCCCAAGGATAGCTGGGAGAGATGCTACGAGGACCAGGGCTGGCCAGTCCAGAAGGGTGGACCTCAGTCTCAATAATTAGATTGCTGTTGACTATAAAAAGTTTCAACAGAATAGCCATCCCAATGCCAACTTCACACATTTCATCTACTTCCCTTACCTGTGTAAGGTCTCCATGTAACATGGATGTGTAGTAAATAGACTCATGTCATTGATGTCCCCTCCCTACTCTTCCTCAGCCCCACTCTCTTGCCCAGAAGCATCCGTCATCCTGAGGTTAGTGCATATGCTTCCTGACCATGCATCTATATGTTTATTAATATACTAGAGGGCTGATGCATGGATTCGTGCACCAGGGGGGTCCCTCGGCCTGGCCTGTACCTTCTTGCAATCCAGGACCTCAGGGGATGTCAGACTGACAGTTTCAGCCCGATCCCCACAGGCTGAGGGACCCCCCATTGCATAAATTCTTGCACCAGGCCTCTAGTATGCATATAAGATCTTTGGTTAATCTCTTCTTACCCTCTCCTTCCCCCCTTCCCTCTGAGATTCATCAGTCTGTTCCATGTTTCCATGCCTGTGCATTGAGTGTCTGCTTCCTGGTGGTCAGTGCACATCATAGCTACCGGTTAAATGGTTGAATGGTTAATGGCATATATATATATATATATATATATATATATATATATATGATTCTGCCATCGAAATACAGCATCATATGCATGCTTTTAAAGTTTGCAGAAATGGTCTAAAGTGGCCTGTGTGTTATCTTTCAGGATCTCTCTGAGATCTGTCCATGTTATTAGTTATACATCTAGGAGTTTTCCTGAAAGAGGACTGATGGGATGCTGACCCCTGGGGCACATTTGGAAGGACAGCAACATGGATTATTCCCGAGAGTCTCTCTGACAGATTCTGTAGCTCATCCAGCCAATGGTCATCTTCCTGAGACCAAAATGCCAGGACAGGAGGTACAAACTGCTACTTGAGCAAACTGGCTGAACAGCAAACCAAGCCAGCATCATGCTGCTGAGACACCCATGGCTCATTCCTGGTTTCCTCTGTACAATAGTCTGTTTTAGGAATACACCACAGCCTTGGTCTTTTTATCCGTTGTCTTATTTATGGGCACTGGGCGATGTCTAGTTTTTGGTCATTATATAATTCATGCTCATGTTTTTATGTGGACATATGTTTTCATGGGGCTTAACTAAATCATTTTCCTCCCACCTTACAAGTCCCTCTGGACGGGCTAATAACCAAATTAACAGAGACAGATCAACAGGAGAAAAAGCCCAAGGTTGATGATTATGCCTGCACACAGGAGGGTGGGGAGTGTCGTAAAACCGAGACCTGAAACGCACTGGCTGGTTGGGGCTCACAGGCCACTGTGGACAAAGAAGGTGGACAGGTTCTGGAATTTCAAAGGGGAAACAGGCAAATCACAGGGAGCTGAGCAAGAGCAGAACACTCTTGGCAATCAGGCTCCTGCTAGACAACCAGAAACAACGGGCCAGTGGGGGAGGCAGCTAAGAGGCCGGGCTTGGATGCTCCCCATCTGCCTTACCCAATCACATCGGAGAAGGCAAACTCCTTCCGAGAATCAGCGAATGATTGATGACCTGGGGCAGGAAAGGGGAAGGGTCAAAGTTTTCTGAGTCTTCTGTTTTGTTTTTTGTTTTTTTAAAATATATTTTATTGATTTCAGAGAGGATGAGAGAGATAGAAACACCAATGATGAGAGAGAATCATTGATCGGCTGCCTCCTGCATGCCCCCTACTGGGGATCAAGCTCGCAACCCGGGGGTGGTCCTTGACCGGTATTGAACCTGTCCGTCTTCGGGCCAACGCTTTATCCACTGAGCCCAACCAGCTAAGGCTGAGTCTTCTGTTTTTAATAGCCAGGTTATGATGAATATCCCAAAGGAATTTTTGTGGAAGGCAAAACTTCGTTTTCATTTCACGTGGATTAATTACCTAGACGCAGGATTGCCGGGTCATAGGCTCTCCGTATCTTTCACTTTACCGGGCACTGCGATGCTGTTCTCCAAACTGCTGTGCCCGTGGTGTGTCCACCGGCATTGAGCGAGCCCCAAGGGCTTCCTGTCCTCGCCAATATTTGCTACTGTCCATCTTTTTAATTTTTAGCCATCGGACAGGCATTGATTTTCTTACTAAACATTTCTGTTAGTTAAAACTAATTTTAAAATCATAAACAAGATTACATGTAGCAAACATAATCTAAATATATCTGTATATACTTAAAATTTAATAAATATTATTCTGAGAATATATTTACAACATTGGGTACAATTGTCCAAAATTAAAGAATGATGCCATTACCTATAACAATTCTAAGCTTTTATGTATCTAATAATATAGCTTCAAAATAGCTCATTGTGGTTTTAACTTGCTTTTCTCTGATGACTAGAGCTGTTGAACATCTTTTCTTGTTTTTATTTGTTATTCACATGTTTTCTTTTTCTTTTTTAAATATATTTTATTGATTTTTTACAGAGAGGAAGGGAGAGAGATAGAGAGCTAGAAAGGTCTATGAGAGAGAGACATCGACCAGCCTACTGGGGATGTGCCCACAACCAACATACATGTCCCTGACCGGAATCGAACCTGGGACCTTTCAGTCCACAGACCGACGCTCTACCACTGAGCCAAACCGGTTTCAGCCACATGTTTTTTTTATGAAGTATTTGTTCCAATCTTTTGCCCCTCCCCCCTTTTTTTTAGTCTGTTGCCTACTTTTTATTGGATTGCTCATATTATTACTGATTTGGAAGTGTTCTTTATAAATTGAGTCAGATATATGTTTTGCAAAAATATATCTGGTTTTGTAGCTTACCTTTAAGAACACTAATTTTTAACCTTGATGAAGTCAATTTATCATTTTTTATTCATAGTTTGTGTTCTTGTGTCCTGCTTGCATTGCCTTTTCCCAGTCTAGTATTACAACACATTTCTTCTAAAAGTTTCATTAGTGTTAGCTCTTACACTTACGTCCATTTTGAGTTCATCTTTGACAGGCGTGAAGTGAGGGTCAAGGTTAATTTTTTCGATATAGAATGTTCAGTGGTTCCAGTATCTATTGTTGAAAAGACTATTTTTTTCCCCAATAAATTATCTAACTTGGCACCTTTGTCAAAAATTAAGTGACCATGTAAGTGTGGGTCTATTTTTTGGAAGCTGTATTCTGTTCCAAATAAAAGTCATTTTCTTTTTCCTCTTCCTGCCAGCATTTTGAAATTACACTGTTTAACGGGCATTGTGTTCATATTTATTCTTGCATCTCCGAGAGCCATCCCCTCACCTTGTCACCATCCATGGCAATGGGAGGGGTGGGCATTTGGTCTTCTCATCCAGCCTTTCTCCGCCTCTACCAACACCTCGGCACAGACCTCAGCTGCCAAGGCTTTAAATGAATTACAAATGTGCAGGCCTGAGGTTCTCATCCTTAGTGGGTAACGAAGAATGAATAAGAGCCCCGGACACTGGCGCTGGTCAGCATACCTAACCCCGCCAGCCTGTGCTGAGGAGCTGGTGCTGGGAAGGCCACCAGGAGCGAAGGGCCTGACCCCTATTCATGTTCTTTCTCAGCAAGATCATCAGTTTCCACAAGTCGTGGCACTTCTTGAATAATCAAACTCAACACGGTCCGTGAGCAGATTTCATGGATTCATGCAGAAGAAGAGGCTTTAGTTGACAGGGAGAGAGCCTCCTCAGAGACTAATGTAATATACCCGTTCTCTCATCCACGCATCCCTCACCAGCTGTCACCGGCTGTCCGCAGTGTTCTCCGCTAGGCCGCATGTGAGAGGCTGGAGACATAAGCGTGGAGGTTACTCTTGGATGGCCCTAGTTCGTAGCTCAGGTGGTGAGAGTGTCGTCTCCATACACCAAAGTTTTGGGTTCCATCCCTGGTCAGAGCACATACGAGAATCAACCAATAAATGCATAAATAAGTGGGACAACAAATGATATTTCTCTCTCTCTCTCTCAAGTCAATAAATAAATGAAATAAAAACTCTTGGAGGGCCCGAGGCAGTTTGGTTCAATGGGTAGAGCATTGGCATCTGGATTGAAGGCCCTGAGTTTGATTCCAGTCAAGGCTATGTACCTCGGTTGCAGGCTGCTCCCCTAGCCTGGGCCTGGTCAGGAGGCAACCAGTCAATGTGTTTCTCTCTGTCTTTTCCTCTCTTGTTCCCTCTCTCTAAAAACCAACGGAAAAATAACGTCAGGTGAGTATTAAAAACAAAAATTGCATTAAATTATATTAGCACTAAGGATTAAAATAAAACAAAGCACCTCTTGGAGGGGCTGGAGGAGGTAGTTAATCCATTCGAGTATTCCTCAGCCATGAAAAAGAAGCAAGTCTTGTCGTTTGTGACAACGTGGATGGACCTGGAGAACATGCTGAGAAAAACAGGTCAGAGAAGGACAAATGTCCCTACATGGTCCCACTTATGTGTGGATTCTAAGCAACAAAATAAGTGAACCAACAAGAGAGACCCACGGATACGGAGAGTGAGCTGCTGATGGCCAAAGGGGAGGGGTAGGAGGATGGGAGAAAGTGAAAAGATGCTCAATAAAATATTGCTGTTCTTAGAATTAAAACAAAAAAAGTACTTTCCTATCCTGTTTCATTTGATGTAATGAAAACAAGAATGGAAAATGAAACAATTCTCATTTTACAGATGAGAAAATCAACAGAGAGAAGTTACCCAAGTCACATGCTGTGTAGAAACCAGTGGGAATTAAAAGCAGTTTTCTGACTCTTCGTTAAAGGTACTTTTCCAGTACTAATCTGTTATCGAGCTGATACGAACACTGTCGGACAGCTCCGGACCTGCCTCTCCAATGGCCCTCTTCCCCGGGGCCTATGTTTCCATCTGTCACACAGGGAGGGCTGAGCGCGGCGCCACTGGAAGTGGACAAGTAAGAACACGAATTGTGTTCTGGGACCCAAGGGCTCATAGTTTCAGTGGCTGTAATTACAGGCCAGCTGCATTCTTAGGTCAGAATCTTGCAGTTTTGGCAACGGTTGAGTGAAGGGCTTGGGCTACAGGGTGCCGACATCTGAGGATTAGTTTTTATATCAAATAGATATTATTTTATTTTATTTTTAATTTATTTTTGACAGTATTGCTGATGCCCCCCCGATTCTCCCCCATTAAGCCCCCCACCCTGTAGAATGAATATGATTTTATTTTATTTTTAATTTATCTTTATTGTTGAAGTATTTCAGGTGTTTCTCTCCCCCTCCCCACTATTGAGTCCCTCCGCCCTGCAAAATGAGTATGATTTTAAAGTACAGGTACCCTACAGATGTCTAAGGTAATCCCTTCTCTGCTTCATGCCGTTACTAAAGGTTTTACAGTCACTCAAATAGCAGGGAAACTTGTGTTCGTTAAGAGTTGATACACACACACATACACACACACACGAAGTATAGACAACTACCTGCCAAACTATTAATAATCACTATCACTGGGTAGTTGGATCATATTTCCTTTTTCCCCCTTCTTTTTGCTTAAGCGTGTACCTTTTTATCCCCGGTAAGCATGGAGAGCTTATATAGGTAATAGCTACAGCATTCTACTTAGTGCTAAACAGCCAAAAACGTTGTCAGCGGTTGGCAAAAGGTAGCAGACTTACAGAGCAGTTTCAACAAGATCACACTAGCGATTTCAAGCTCCTTTTACTGAGACCAAATAGCACCAGCTTTTGACAGCTGTATGCTCACTCCATCCATGTGACATGCGGCCGAGGAGAAGGACGGAGGAGAGTGCTGGCTGGTGCCCGAGGTCTGGAGCACGCCTGTCCGGTGACAGACCGCACCTCGGGGACAGGACGCGGCTTTGCCTGGAAGTGTCCACCGTGGGGCGGAGTGTGACTTGATGGGGTGGTATAGCAGGATCTGAAAGTAAAAACTGTACAAAGTCACCATACGCCTACACATGTTTGAAATCATTTTCTAAATACAGTATGCACTGATATGCCACACAAAGCATTTATGTGGAGCGAGGGCCTGCGGACGCTGAGCGGGTTTTCTGAAGCTCTCGGTTAATTCTGTTTCCTGGCGAGGCCACCACTGCCCGTCCTCCGGCTCTCCGTGCCTCCAGCCGCCCCTCCTGGCTCAGGCCGTCCTCAGTGACTGGCTCGCTCACGCTCCGGAGCATGCCGCTCACTAGCGTGCTCACTCCCTTCCTCCTCATTTAACGCCTAAACCCACACACGCACACTGTGTGCGCCCAGTGCCAGCGAAGAGGGCACATTTATTCACAAATGGCCACCGAACTGGACCGACTGAGTTGTGTTCCAAGAGACCAGCAGCTGAGGTCTGTTAAGGAAAATGGAGCTGAAAGCGGTGTGGCTCAGTGGATAGTGTCAGCCTGTGGACTGAAGGGTCCCAGGTTCAATTCCGGTCAAGGGCATGTCATTGGTTGCTGGCACATCCCCGGTAGGGTGTGTGCAGGAGGCAGCTGGTCGATGTTTCTAGTTCTTTATCCCTCTCCCTTCCTCTCTGTAAAAAATCAATAAAATGTTTTTTTTTTTAAAGAAAAATGGAAAAGGTGACATGTCACCCAGGCCTGTGTTCTCTGAAATGTATTTTTTTTATCACCCATCACGCGTGTAAGGCCCCAGCTGGAGGCCTTCCAACAGCGCCTTCATGGAACGTGGGGGACAGCTGCCCGTCCATCTGACAATCATATCAACACCCAGAGAATGGTCAGCATGGAGGACGGGCAGGAGGTGTGTATGTGTGTAGGGGGAGGAGGGGCAGTGCTGAGCACAGCTGTGGACTTCAGCAAATGGGCCATTTCAGGAAAGTGCTGGTACATTTAAGAATAAGTCATTCAACGGATAGATCCATTACAGGCCCACTGGGCGGACACAGCACTTTCATTTTCTGCTGGGCCGGGCTGGGCCGGGCCGGGCCAGGCTGAATGAGCCAACCCTCACTCCAGCACAGGGACCTTCAGGAGCCGGGCGAGCTCGGCCGGACTGGCCATGGAGTTAAAGTGAAGAAGAGGCTCCGAGAGGCGATTGAATCCCCCTGGAAAGACCCTGCTGCAGGCCGGGCTGCAGGACGTGGGGCGGCGAGATGGGAGTTGGGGAGCTGCGAAGGCTTCTGGCAAGGGGGTGGCCGGAGGGCAAGGGCGGGAAGGTAGACTGAGGCAGGAAAGGGAAGACCTGGCTAACTCATCAGGAGCCGCCTCCCCGCTAGCGGGCAGCACAGCCTCCGAGGAAGAGCGAGGGGTGGGGAGGTCACAAGAATATTTTATTATTTAAATTCCCAGTGCACAGAATAATGTAACGTAGTAAAATGCGCCCACCCCGAGGCCTCAAGCTGCTGCTAAATGTTGTAGCTTACAAAGTAAAAATGTTTAAAATTCTACCCTCGAAGACAGAATTGAAGTCAGATATGGATAAAAGAAAAGGCATAGAACAGGCCACAATCATTGTGTATGTACTTGTAAAACACAGTTAACCGATTGCTAGTGTTTAAGGATAAATAATTCCTCCACCTTACATGACAGTCTTTGGCCTTTGTTGTACCTTCAACGCTGGGCTGCCCTACACCGGCCTGTCCTCCCCAGCTGGGGTGACCCTGGGTACCCAGGAGAAAAGCCACGCCGCAGGGGTGTGTGTGTGGGGCCTGACCCCTTAGCCCCCCTTCCCTAGCCTGCCCAGTGCTGCACCCCAACACCCCCACCCCCCACCGCCCCTCCCCCTGGGGCCCCAGCAGGCAGGCCCTGCGCGGCCCTGGGGCGCAGGGGCAGGAATGTGGGTGCGGAGCCCAGCCCTGCACTGTCCTGAGGGCCGCAGGCTGGAGCAGGCCCCCAAGGCCCCCCAGGCGGCCCATCCCCCGAGCCCTCTCCCCCCCTCCCCCGGCTGGCCCAGCCCCCCAGGCGTGCGCAGTTGCTGGTGAAACTGTTGAATGTCTGGTCCAGGACCCCAGCCCAGAGCCTCTGGCCTAGGCATGCACCCTGCTCCGGTTTGCAGGAAACCGCCCCACTGGTGTTTGCCCTCCCTGGGGGCTCCTCCCCCAGCCTCCCAGGGCCCCCTCCCCCAGCCAGGGGCCCAGGCAGCCCCCCAGGCCCTGCCCTGAGCCACCCCGGAGCCGGGAGGGGCGGGAAGGCAGGGGAAGAACTCAGACCCCATAAAAAGCGCATCAGAAGGTCAAAGGGTGGATCCTGGCCACCTGGTTACATTTCTGAAAATGCAGCAAAGGAGGGTGTATCTCTTAAAAGCAAATAATCTCTGTATTTACAACAAACAAGACTCAAGGTGCAGGTGACACCCCCTCCCGCTCCGCCCCGCAGGGAGTACTTCTCTGCCCTGGGGACCCAGGAAGAGAATGTGGAAGCCACCCGAGGTCCCGGAACTCCAGACAAAAAGCGCTTTCTGAGAATCGGATAACACTCCTGCTGGAGGCCTGAAGGGGAGCCATGGGGGTGAATGAGGACTCGAGGGGGGGGGCGGGGGGGCTGCCCAGGGCCCCTCTCCGGGCTCAGCCGCTCCTGCCCACCGGGCTGTGGTGTCGCCGGCCCGACTGCGCAGCCCTGCGGGAGTCACTCCTGTCGGGGAGCCCCTGGCTTCCAGGCGAGGAGCCCCGGCCCGCCTCCCCTCAGCCCCCCCCCCACCCCGGCTGGCTGCTTGCTGGGGACACGGTTACCCTCGGGGTCCCCGCCCCGCAGTGCTGGCACCGGAGGGGTCACTCTCCACATCCTCCCCAGGCCTGAGCGGACCCTCCTGCTCCAGGGGCTTTGGGCACGGGGACGAGCCAGTGAATCGGGGCTGAGAGCGTCCCCGGAAGAAGCACTGGGAGCCCGGAGCCCAGGGCAACGGCGGGTGGAGGCCTTGGTCTCAGACCCGTGGTTCTCCCCCTTCCTAACGCCGCGGCCCTTTCTCACACTCCTCACGGCGCGGTGACCCCCGCCGTAAAGTTGTTTTCATCGCTACTTCCTAACTGTAATGTCGCTACTGTTATGGCTGTAACATAAATGTCTGTGTTTTCCGATGGTCTTAGGCTCCTCAGCAGCGGTTCTCAGCCCGTGGGCCGCAGTTTTGGTAGGTGCCCTGTCGCACCCACAGGTTGAGAACCGCTAGCAGGGTCGCCTAAGACCATCGGAAAACACAGATATTTACGTTATGATTCATAACGGTAGCAAAATCACAGTATGAAGTAGCAACGAAGATAATGTTATGGTTGGGGGTCACCACAGCATGAGGAGCTGTATTAAAGGGTCACGGTGTTAGGAAGGTTGAGAACCACTATTTTAAGTGAAGCGTGTGTGTGTGTGTGTGTGTGTGTGTGTGTGTGAAGTGGAACCTGGAGAGGTCCTTCCTGGGCTTCCCCCACCTCTGGTCCCTCTACCGTGCCCTGGGGCCCGCTCCTCAGCTCCCCCACCCCTGTGCCTGTAACACGCCCTGGGGCCCCCTCCTCAGCTCCCCCACCCCTGTGCCTGTAACATGCCCTGGGACCCCCTCCTCAGCTCCCCCACCCCTGTGCCTGTAACATGCCCTGGGGGGTCTCATGTAGGCACTGTCCCCCAGAGGCCCTCTCGCTCCTAAGGAAAAGCCTGTTCTTTGGGACTCACCAGGAAGCAGGCAGTAGATGCTCAGCGCCAACATCGGTGGGCGAACAGCTGCCAACCCGCACCTCTGTTAAGGTTCCAGCTAACACTACTGCAGTTACTGGGGCCTGTCTCGGACACACTGAGTTTTAGGTCCGGAAAGCTGTCTCCACGCGGTGTTTCAGAGTCTCTTTAAGGTAGGGTCTGGGAGGTGCCCTCTGGAAAGCATTCCGGGGGCAGGGGGACAGCGCCAGGACCCCAGGGAGCAAAGGCCAAGGTGTGCCCGCTGCTTACCGGGAGAGGACTGGGGAGAGGGCAGGTCTGCCGGGAGGGTCACCTGGGTGCCCGGGGGGAAGCCCTGCGCCCCGCCCTGCCCCCTCTTGGGTACCACGCCCAGTGGGGCCTGAGGTGTTTGCTGGGGAGTGGGCTGGAGCCTTCAGGGCAGAGATAGGTGAGGGCGGGGAACAGGGAGGTTCTGGGAAGAAAGCAGCCTTGCTCAGGTGACCCTAAGAAGCTCCAGCTCTCAGGAGGCCCCTCCTGCGGACCATTGTTCTGCGATCCCCCAGGTGGTTGGGCTCCAGGCTTATCTAAGCCCGGGCCTGGGGCGGGGTGCAGGGAAGAGGAGGACAAAGCTCACACAACAAAAGCTTTGTTTTGAATGACTGAAATGTAAATGCTTTAAATATACACACTGCCCACTGGAGAGAGGTTTGACTCTGCTTTGAACCAGTTCCCCTAACCCCGTGGTCGGCAAACTGTGGCTCATGAGTCACATGAGGCTCTTTGGCCCCCTGAGTGTGGCTCCTCCACAAAATACTATGGCCTGGGCGAGTCTATTTTGAAGAAGTGACGTTAGAAAACATTTTAAGTTTAAAAAATTTGGCTCTCAAAAGAAATTTCAATCGTCGTCCTGTTGCTATTTGGCTCCGTTGACCCATGAGTTTGCCGACCACTGACCTACCCCATCCCCAGCAGGTACAGAACGGGGCTCCTTTAAGCCCATGAGAGCATAAAAGAGAATTATGCTCACCCATTCCTGGCCTGGGGGGGAGGAGCCGTCTTCCACATGTGGACTGTGTGCCAAACACGGAGACTGGACAGTTTAATGGGACGGAGGGAGCGGGCTTCTTGCTGAAGGAACGTGTTTTCCGTGAGGAGTGCGTTAGGACGCATCCTCTGACGATGCTCTGTGCTCCGGTTTCCTCTTTTGGAAAAGGGAGTCCCAGCCCCTCACGCTGCTCCTCCGGAGGAGGACATGTGGTGCGGCTTGGGATGTAAGGTTGGAGGCGCAGGAAACTGACCACCAAGGAGTTTTAAAGTAAAGTTTATTCCCCAGTAATGAGCGGGACTCATTACGGAGGTAGAGAAATCAGAATTGAAGGAGTTGGGAGGGGGGGTGGACCCAGCCGGGCTGCCGCCTGGACATGGAGGATCAGCAGCACGTGGCTGGTCTGGGGGTCTTTTTAAGGGGAGGAACAGGAGAGGGTTGGACCCAGGGCAGAACAGGAAGGGGTGGGCTCCAGGACACTTTGGCAGGCGCTGATTGATAGCTCAATGTCTTGGAGATGTCTCTGTGACAGGTGCCAGTAATGTCATAACTCCGCCCACCAGTTGAGAGGAGGGAGAACCTTACAGGAGATGTTTCGCGGGGGGCCGTGGGCAGTGGGGGCTGGAGGACTACTAAGCGCCCAGTCACGCCTGCTCCCCGGGCAGCACGCTGGGCCATGGGCCCCGGGGGGAGAGACTGCCCAGCCCGGAGGAGCGGGGCCTGGTGGCGCAGACAGACGTGTGGACAGACAGTGCGCTGTGGGGCCTGGCGGGAGCTCTGGCTTTCCCGGCCTCTGACTCCGGCAATTGGAAGGGGCCGCCTCGGGACTGTGTGTCCCACACCCCGCACAGCGCCTGCTGTGTGGGAGCGGAAAGACATGACTGAACTGAGTGGAACTAACGTAGACTCTTCTCTTAGTTCAGAAAAAACCTGAGCTACAACGTTGGTGTAACGTAAAGCTGAGCAGAGGCGGAGGGAGGGCAGGCCCACTGGCAGGCAGCAGGCACCGCTGTCCTGGTGGGCCCTCCTGTCCTGGAATGGGGCGAGCACTGGGGAAAGGAGAGGAAGGGGTCTCAGAGCCCAGAGGAGGAGACGGGATGGCACACCCTGATGGGAGGGTGTGAGCTGGGGGGTGGGGAAACTGAGGGCTCGTGGGGAGCTGGAGGGAGAGCTGGCAAAGCAGGCCGGGCCCCCTGAGGAGCTGGATTCTTCAGGTGTGTGTTGGGGGAGGCAAACAGTGTGAGGCGGGCAGCAGCTGTCAGACCAGGGTCATCTCAGAGCTGGACTGGGTTTTATTTCATTTCCTCCCAAACCTCACTGGGCCTGTTTTCTTCTCCCCTCCTCACCAGCATGGAGTGGAGGTTAGGGGCACACTCCCTGCAGTCATGGTGCCCACCCCAGTCCCAGCAACTCTGTGTCCTTTGTAAGTGACTAATCTTCCGTGCCTCAGTTTCCCCAACTGTGTGTGGGGTTGGTGATAACTGTGAGAGCTGAGCTGATTCACGTAGAGGGAGCGAAGCCCAGCGTGCAGTAAGTGCCGATTACACCCCGCCGTTAACCTGCCGCCGGGCAGCCTGCCCGCGTTCTGGAAGTGAGGTGCCCGCCCCACCCTCACTCCTGGGCTGCAGAGCGTGGTGCATGGAGGCAGACGCCTGGGGCCCTGTGTGCCTTTTGGAGAGAGGAGGACTGAGAGGAGGGGCACGCCGTGAGGAGGCCAGGAGCCAGGGAGCAGGAGGCTGTGGCAGAGCCTGTGTCAGCGACAGGAGGCCTGAACCCGGGATCAGAGAGTGAGGAGTAGGAAGAAGTGGCAAAGGTTCTGAGGGGTACAGGTGGGCACTGGAGGTGGTGCCCCAGTTTCCAGTCTAGGGCCTGGGAAGGGGGTGGGGGAAGAGGGGGGCAGAGCTGAGACGGAGAATGTGGGAGAGGCTGGCTTGGAGTGGGGCCTAATGATGACTCCATGTTTCAAGCGGGGACATCTGCTCAGACGGATTTCCTGCTCAAAACTCCCCAAGGAGCGACGTAGTGTTAGGTAAAGGGAGTCGAGCAGTGCTCACTCCCTTGGAGGCTTGCAGAGGTTTGCCCACGCAGATCAGACGCTGAAGACCCGGTCCGCGCACAGAGTAGTGCCTGTGAGTGTTGCTGCCGTGAGTAACGGTGACCCTGTGACCCTGTAAGTCACTCACACGCCTTCCAGGGCGCCTGCCGGTCCGCAGTCCGTGTCCCGACTCACCGGGCCCCACTCCTGCTTCCCGTCCTCAGAGAACACGGCCGCCCGCCCTGCAGACCTGAGAGCGCTCCTCCCTCCCCTTGTTCTTGCCCTGCACCCCTCCTTCGTGCCTCAGCTCAGCTGTCACTCCCTCCAGAGAGGGTTCCTGACCTCCTGGCGCCTGGGCGGGGGGCAGGGCAGAGAGGGCCTCCTGGGTGTGACAGTCTTTACGATCCTGTCTGCCAAATCCCGGGGCGTTGGGAGCTGCTGGGGGGCCAGACCACGGGATCCGGTGGAGCAAGCACAGTGTCACCCAGAGGGGAGTCTATACGTTGTATTTAGATGGATGGGCGAATGGGATGGACTTCGGAGGTGAGGTCTGGATGGGAGATACGGAGCAGGGTCACCAGCATGTGGTGAAATAGGATGAATTCAAATTCCAAGCAAGGTTTCAGGCAGCACTTCCTTTTTTAATTAAAGAGCCAGCCCTATGTGCACTTAGTGGTTATCTCCATGCTGGCCTTGAAAACAATACAGTTCTATCCAATTGAGAAAGTGCACCTGGCATGGTATTGAGATTGTGGGCATATCTGGTCTCTGGCCTACAAGGTCAGACAGCTAAGTTTATCTTCATCATTCTTCAAACGGGCTAAAGCAAACTAGAAAGCAACATTTTATCTAGGAAGAACAGCAGAAAATTCCAAACAACAGTTTGTTACAAAATAGGGGTTTTCCTTCTCAGAACCTTTAAATAGAACTACCTGCCCCTGAAGCAGTGCAGTCATGTGGAGTCTGCCTGCGTGTGGTACTCTTGCAGCTGTCCTGGCCAGATATTTCAATAAACCTTTGCCTGCTTTTTTTTTTTTTTTTTTTTTAAATAAATCATCAGCCTCCGGTGGTCTTATTTTGAACCCAGGGTTTGACCCCACAACATGTGGGTGACTTTTAGATCACACGAAAGAGATGAAATTATTGACTGGAGCATTCTTCATGCTTGACCTCTCACTTTTGACCTCGTGTATTTTTCTGGAAACGGAGGGCTCCGCGACATCATTCTGTCCTATTTGTGCTGCTGCTTGCACAATGGACCCCTCCAGTGTCTCTCGTCACGTCCTTTCACCCCGGCGCTCTGTCATGGGTTTTCCCCATAATTGATCTCCACATCCAGCTTCATCTTTGCTTCTGAACTTCTGACCTGTATTTTGCTGCTCGTAAATACCCCAACTGCATCTTTCACAGCGAGCCAAAGGGAGCAGGCGACCTCAAACCCAGCACAGTCTCCAAACTTAGTCTTAGAGTTTCAGTTCCTCCTTTCTTCCCCACATCCTTCCTCTTCTATCTTGCCATTTCTGATTCTGGAACACTGGGATTTGACTTCTCATTTCACTTTCACTGTCACCATTCTACCTCTGGCTTTCATGATCTGACTATAGAGTGTCCCAATAAATGCAGACACACACTTTGAATAATTATAAAGGCAGTGTTTATTAAAATACATGTCATTTTCAAAATTGAGCTATGAGCTGATAAAGTGTGTGTACATTTTGGGGGGACACTCTGTATTATAATAGCTTCTTACTGGGCCTGCCTGTCTCCAGGTAACCTTCTAAAACACACACCTGATCAGGCCCCTCTCCCACTCAAAGACAGTCAAAGGCTGCACAGCCGTGGAGTACAGTCCAAGCCCCGGACGATGGCGCTCAATGTCCCCACAGTCCGGCCCAGCATTTTCCCAGGCTCATCTCTCCTCCCCTGCCCCTGAGCTCTTCAACTCTCCACGTTGTACTGGAAATGGCTGTTAAACTCCTCTCACTCCATGTGTCAGGACCAGCCCTGTGACCCTGCAGCTCTGGGGCGCACAGACAGATCAGAGGAGGAACTGGATTGTCTGGCATCGGGGCAGGAACTTGGGGGCGGCTTTCTCCCAGACCAAGGTGCTCACAGGGACCATTGTTTCTGTGCTGGGACCTCCTTGGTCACAGGGGTGACAGGCAGCCATTTCTCTTTGCTCCACTCTGGTGATTCCCTAAAACCTCACTTCATCCAATTTACAACCCCATCTAAGCTGCCTGCAGCAGCTTTAGCATATGAAAGGCCTGTCCTTGCTCAGGTTAAAATCTCTCAAACAAATTACAGTTGAGTCAGAGAATCCCAAACCTATCAATAAAAGGCCCAAGTCCTGGTACCAACACCCAGCCTGCCTTGCTTTATAGCTGAGCATTATATGGGCACTTCTAAACCTGATACAAAGAGGATGAATCTGCATTCACTCTGTAGGTCCTGCTGGGTGGCCCCAGGCAGTGGCTGACTTTGCACCTCCCTGGAGACCTAAGAGCCAGTGTACCCAGTGGGCAGTGTCAGACCATCCAGATTACAACTCTTCACATTCCTCAGTGACATACTCAAGGGGCAGACTCTGAGCACCAAAGCCCCACTGAAGCAGGTTCTGTTCGATAACAGTGTCTCCTGCACAGCAGCTGTCGCACTGTAGTAGCTGGTCCTCACAACCAGTTGGCCTGGAGATCAATTCCTCCCAGTGACACCAATAGCAATCAAGTCTCAACTACAACAAGACTGTGCACACAGCCCACAAAGGGGTGCACCTAGAGCTCCCTGGGCCACTGGGCCCTACAGGACACCTACTGCACAAGGCTACCCTACCAGCTCAAGGAGACATGGCAGCTCTACCCAACACAGAAACAAACTCAGGGAAGCAGCCAAAATGCAGAGACAATGAAACATGCCACAGATGAAGAAATAGAAGAAAGCAAATTACTGGATATAGAGTTCAAGACCATGGTTATAAAGTTACTCAAGAATCTTCTAGAAAGCTCCAAAAAAGAGGAAAAGGACCAGCCAGAAATTAAGCATATACCAACTAAAATAAAGAATGATACATAGGATTCAACAGTAAAGGATTCCAAGAATCAAATAAACAATTTGGAATATGAGAAAGTGAAAAACACCCAACCAAAAGAGCAAAAAGAAAAAAGAATCAAAAAATATGAAGATAGTATAAGGAGCCTCTGGGACAACTTCAAGCATACCAACATTCACATTATAGGGGTGCCTAAATAAGAGAGAAAGCAAGATAGTAAAAAACTATTTGAAGAAATAATAACAGAAAACTTTTCCTACCTGATAAAAGAAATAGACTTAAAAGTCCAGGAGGCATAGAGAATCCCAAATAAGAGGAAAATACCAAGATACATCATAATTAAAATGCCAAGGGGTAAAGACAAAAAGAGAATCTTAAAAGCAGTAAGAGAAAAGCAGTTAGTTACCTACTAGTACAAGGGCATGCCCATAGGACTCTCAGCTGATTCCTCAACAGAAACTATGCAGGCCAGAAGGGAGTTGCAAGAAATATTTAAAGTGATGAACAGCAAGGTTACTCTACCCAGCAAAGCTATCATTTAGAATTGAAGGTCAGATAAAGAACCTCACAGACAAGAAAAAGCTAAAGGAGTCCATCACCATTAAACCAGTATTATATGAAATGTTGAAGGATATACTTTAAGAAGAGGAAAAAGAGGGAAAGATAAAAAAATATGAACAAAAAAAATGGCAACAAATACATACCTATCAACAATTGAATCTAAAAATCAAAATAAACAAATGAGAAATCTAATAAACAGAATTAACTGGTGGATAAAATAGAATCAGAGGCATGGAAATGAAACAGACTGATGATTCTCAGAGGGAATTAAACAAAGATCATATGTGCATTACCTATGGACACAGACAATAAGGTGGCAAAGATCTGGAATAGGGCGTGAACCGGGTGGAGGGGGCGGTGAGGAGGAAAATAGGGCATCTGTAATAATCTCAATAATAAAGATGTAAAAAAAATCCATTGGTGTTCGGTTAGGGAAGTGGGAGAAAGCAAAGTGGGAAAATCTCTGTGACTGGATCACAAGTAAAATGATGGACACATGCTTCTTTTACATAGGTGGATACAGGATAGTTAACAGTTGACAGTTAGCACCATAACAACAACAAGGAGGGAATTGGGGGTTTGCCCTGGTGCCATTTGTTGATCCCTGAGGAGTTCTGAAAAAAGGAAGGTACAAGTTACCCACACATTTCACAGGGGTGTCATCTTAGATGCAAAAGACAATAGGCTGGGTAAAGATCAGAAGTTGATCTTTGTCAGGGAAGATACTGGCCTAGGAAATGACTACCTACTATACACTGCTTTTAGTTAAATTTTTAATTTCAGACCGTCCTTTGTGGTTACTGTAGGTCTTTGAGTTTGCAAAACCGCCATGCAGGCCTTCCCTGACCTAGTCCGGTTAGCAAGTGGCCTTTTTTCCATCCATCCAGCACACAAACAAAACTATTCTTCCCCACGCCCTGAGCGGAACCCAGGCAGACCAATGTGGCTTAGCTTGAATTGAATTGTATTAATTTAATTAGCTCCTTCTAGCTCAGTCTTTGGGCAGTGAAAGATAATTTCCTGTCTCCTATGTGATAAGGTCAGGAGTAAAAATATAAAGAAGAAACATGTTGACAAATGGACTTGCAGGAAGCCTTTAGTTTCAGGCGGGGGCTACTTACTTACAGAATGAGAGGCATCGGTCCTTCTCCGGGTGGATCCATGTTAAATCCAGGCACTCCGACGAGTGGATTTCCGGCCCCACCGGATTCCCGGGGCGGCCTGGGCATCTGCATTTTCAGCAGGAGGCATTCCGCACTGGACAGTCTCCAGGCCTCCGGGACAGCGCTGAATACTTCTTCTAGTGCATGGGTGGTAGAGCCTTTCTATTCTCTCTCTTTTCTTTCTTCCTTTTTAGATTTATCTTTTATTTTCTAGTCTCTCTCTTTTATCGGCTGCTTTTTCTAATGGTTTTGGAGCCTCCTTCTTCCCTCCCCAAAGCCAACCATCACGTACACTGACTCTCTCCCCAGCTCCAGCGTCTCTGGGGTCCCCGGTGCTCATCGGTGCTCCGAACTTCAAGAGCAGTGTAATAGATACTTTTTTCTTGCTTTGGTGCTACTCCTTTCCTTCTTTTCACCCAAATCCCAACTGATTCAAAAGGAAACCAAGGGACACACATATCCAACATGTAATCCATCCTGACCAGTTTAGTGGCAGCTGTTACTTCAACGGTTGCAAAGCAATGGCTACGAAGTCCGATCATAAGACACTGTTAGTAAATATGACACACGGCGCACATTCAATGATAGGTATCCCTTTTCATTCATGTTTCCCGTGGATTGTGTATCTCCCAGAGCACAGACCCAGCCGAGGCTCAGGTCGGTCTGTAGTGCCTGGAGGGTAAGGCTGTAGCGAGGTCAACAGGTAAAAAGGAAGGAAAAGGAGACGGAGACCAAAGCCAGTCACGGGGGAGGCGCCGGCCAGCGATGCCTGTTAGGTACACGGGAGAATTCCCCGGCGGCTCCCCCTGGTCTCACCCCACGGGCACCGGAAACTCTGAGTCTGCAAACCACTAAGGCCAGCCGAACGAGGGCCTCAGCCACAGAGCAGGGGGAGCTCTCAGAGCGGCCAGCCCAGGCCAGACGCCCCCCGAAGTCCACGGCCCCCGAGGGGCTGGGCTCCAACTGTTCCCACCCTTCGGAGAGGCAGTGACGGAGACGCTGCCAATGGGAACAGAGGAGAAAGCGGCAGAAAACACCCAGATGCCTTCTGAGGGACGGGACCTGAACGTACACCGTTGAATCATTAATCTCACGGAGGCCCCCCATCCTGCAGGTGAGGACGAAGCCTCCCAGCAGTGAGGTCACTTCCTCTAGTTCAGTGTTTCCCAAAGTGTGGTACGCGTACCCCCAGGGGTACAGGAAGAGTTTGGTGGGGGTACGCATTGCACCGGAGTTTGGTGGGGATATGCACTGCACCGTGCTTAGCTGCGCCTGATTCTACGTTCTCATGAGTACGAGGGGTACTCAGCGTTACGAAAATTATAGAAGGGGTACACATATGTCAAAAGTTTGGGAAACACTGCTCTAGGTAACTCAGCTGGTCGGTAAGGAACAGTTAAGATTCAGGGCCTCACCTGCCGGCTCTGTACCCATGTCCTTGCCACTCTGTTTTGATGTCTTTCATATCAAAAGAGGAAGAACTAAACCCATTTGCCTGCCTTCTTGGGGTGTTCTGTGTGTCGGGAGGGAAGGTGTGGCTAGGGAGACGGAGGACCCGGTGAGTGCCTAAGAGGGTGAGTGTGTGGCTAAAGGAAAAGGGAGGTGGGAACCACGGCCGCTGAAGGCGGCTCTGCCGGGCGCTGCCCGGGGACAGGGAGGGCTTCAGAGCAGGTGAGGGCCCGCTGAAGGAGATGCCTCCCCTCTGCCCAGTGGGGCAGGGGAAGGCAGGCCTGCAGGGGAGGGGGTAGTGGGCCTGGAGACTCAGATTTGGGAAGGACCCCCAGACAGAGCAGCTGTGTTTACCTCCGCAGGAAGCAGAGGAGCTGGCTTCGGGTGTGTGAAGCGCAAGGTGAGGGGAGGAGGTGAAGAGGCACAGGAGGCGGATGACAACCCAGAAAGTGTCAGCTCAGAGGGCATCCCAGCAGGTCCGGCCTCCCAGTCGGGTTCAGCAGGAGGGCTGGAGCCTGAACTGTCCCCGTGGCGGGTCCCTGTTAAATGGTAACTGCACCAACGCCTCTAGGGGTGTGTGTGTGTGTGTGTGTGTGTGTTTGCAAAAAGTGGTATCAGAAAACATTGAGTAAAAAGAGTTTTAGAGTTACATCCGGTTAAATAAAGCACCAAGTTTCCTAGCAGGAAATAACTAAAAAGCTATTACACATTACTAAAAAGTTACTTAAAACTCAATTTTGAAATGCCGACTTTGAGAATTTTTCCTATAGATGCGGGGGGAGGGGGGGAGGAGCGGGGAGGGGTAAGAGGGGGCAAATAGGGGAGGATCATAATTACACTCAATTGCAGCCACGCTAGACTTCCTTCCTGGCATGCATTTTCCTCCTGGTTACTTTTCACACAATTAATTGGCCTAATCACCCGGGGTCTGTGTAATTACCACCCAGGCTGGAGCCTCTGTCCCAGGGAACGGTCTTTCCACACAGGCCCCTGGAAGGGAAGGAAATCTGACTATTCATGAGAGTCCCTCTAGAGGCTGCAAAAAATCGTCAGGCTTTCACATAAATGTATCATTCAGTTGTGTCGCTATTTGCAGCTAGAAAAGATGATACAAATAACGTAGTGCCTTTAAAAAGTTCCAATAGCCCCCATCTCACAAAGAGCTGTGCTTTCCTCCAGTTTGAAAATGTATGAGAGAAACGAAGAGAAATGAAAATTAGCACCAGACACGGTGTGTTTCTTTCTAATTCCTTGAAATGCTTGGAGTATAGGCCTCCTGTCAGTAGGTGTGAAAGTACTCTGGTGAAAGTTTCATCCAGCTTGTCAATGATTAATCCTGTTTCTTTGAAAAGTCTGACAATGTTAGAGTAACAATAACAGGCTGTAAACCACGCCCCCTAACTGGCTCCCCTCTCCCCCGCCCAGTCAGGGTGAACTGGAATGAAGTCACATTCCAGCACTTTCCGTGGGAGAACCCCCTGCCCCGCTCCCAGGACCCCAGAGGGAGTGGAGGAGAACCCTCTGCAGCAGAAGGAAGGTGGGACGGAAGGGGCTGGAGGAACTGTAGAGAAGGCGGTGGGGCAGGAAAAGGAAGGACAAACCAAGCCAAGAAAGTAAATAAAACAAGAGAGAGCCACTCCCAGTGAGGGAGGGAGGAGGGCAGAGTGGCACCCATCCCCAAGGCCAGAGAGGAGAGCAGGTCAGAAGCCCAACCAGTTCACCCACCGGCGCTCTCCTCTCTCTCCACCGAGAAAATAGAGCCGCAAATCCAGTGAAGCGTTCTTCATTGACCTAGGGCTGTGGTCAGCAAACTGCGGCTCGCGAGCCACATGGGGCTCTTTGGCCCCTTGAGTGTGGCTCTTCCACAAAATACCACGGCCTGGGCGAGTCTATTTTGAAGAAGTGGCGTTAGAAGAAGTTTAAGTTTAAAAAATGTGGCTCTCCAAAGAAATGTCAATCGTTGTCCTGCTGCTATGTGGCTCCTCTGTGGACTCATGAGTTTGCCGACCACTGACCTAGCGAATGACTGGACAAAACTTCAAAATGAATTTTTTTACTGAGATCTTTAAAACAAAGACAGGATTTTGTAACAAATCAAAAAGACTTTTTTCTAAGAACTTTTCACTTTGAAATTTTTTGTTTTAATTTGCTCGTGAGCGATGGGATTTGTTTTGAGAGTGAACTCTCAGAGACATCTCACCCCAAAGCCCGTACACTCTTTTCCTTAATAACGGTATTGAGGCACCGTAGCATGCCATGACAGTCGCCGGTTTAAAGGTACAACGCACAAACTGCCTTTGGTCAAATTGTACAACCATCGCCGTCATCCGGTTTTAGAATTTTGCCGTCACCCCGTGAAGACCTCACTGCCCGCCTGCCATTCATTTCCATTCCTCCCTCAACCCGAGGTAGCCACCGGCCTACTGCCTGTCTCTAACCGTGTGACTGCTCTGGACATTTCATACGAATGGGATTATACAATCTTTGGTCTTTTGTGTCTGGCTTCTTTCACTTTGCCAAGTTTTTGAGGCTCATCCGTGTGGTACAAGTCATTATTTCATTCTTTGGACTGCTGAGTGGCATTTCATTGTACGGCCGTCCCTCACTTGGCTCACCTAATCACCAGCTGACAGACATTTGGAACGGTTTCTACTTTTTGGTTATTATGAACAATGCTGCTGAGAACATTCCAAGTGCCAGTCTTCCTGTGGTCTGTGCTTTCATTTCTCTGAGTTAGATGCCTAGGAATAGAATTGCTGGGTCGAATGGTAATGTTTAATTTTAAGAAACTGCTATGATTTTCTAAATGGTTTGCACCATTTTACGTTCTCACCAACAAGATATAAAGGCACTAGAATATATGTGCCTATCTTTATATTCTGGCCATCCTATGTCATTGTCTGTCTTTAGGTGGTAGATTGTGTGTGTGTGTGTGTGTGTGTGTGTGTGTGTATGTGTGTGTGACATGTCACATTTTCGTTACCCACTCATCTGTTGACAAACACATAGGCTGCTTCCATACCTTGGCTATTGTAAATCATGCTGCAGTGAACAGAGGGATGAATCTATCTTTTTGAATTAGTGTTTTGGGTTTCTTTGAATAAATACCCAGAAGTGGAATTGCTGGGTCAAAAGTCCTCTTTTTAATTTTTATATATATATATTTTTATTGATTTTGTACAGAGAGGAAGGGAGAGAGATAGAGAGCCAGAAACATCGATGAGAGAGAGTCATCGATCAGCTGCCTCCTGCACACCCCCTACTGGGGATATGCCCGCAACCAAGGTACATGCCCTTGACCGGAATCGAACCCGGGACCCTTCAGTCCCCAAGCTGACGCTCTATCCATCGAGCCAAACCGGTCCCGGCCTCTTTTTAATTTTTAAAGAAAGTGCCATACTGTTTTCCACCGTGGCTGCACCAGTCTGCATTCCCACCAGCAGTGCCCGGGGCTCCCTGTTCTCCACATCCACGCCAGCACTTGCTGTTTGTTGATTTACTGGTAACAGCCATTCTGACAGGTGTGGGGGGTTATCCCATTGTGGTTTAATTTGAGCATCTTTCATATGTCTATTGGCCATCAGTATGTCTTCTTTTGAGAAATGTCTATTCAGAGCCTCTGCCTAGTTTTTTTTAAAATTCGCATTTCTCTGATGATTACTGATATTGAACACTTTTAAAATAACAATGTCTTCTCTGCAAAACTGTCTATTCTGGTCCTCTGTGCATTTTAAAAATTGGATTTTTGGGGGGAGGGTTGGTTTTTATTGTTTGTTTTGTTTTTCGAGAGAGTGGAAGAGAGGAAAAGACAGAAACATCGATGTGAGAGAAACGCATCGATTGGTCGCTTCCAGCATGTGCCCTGACTAGGGCCTGGGCCGGGGAGGAGCCTGCAATCGAGGTATGTGCTCTTGACCGCAATCAAACCGGGGACCCTTTGATCTGCAGGCCCACACTCTATCTACTGAGCCACACCAGCTAGGGAGGGAGTTGTTTGTTTTTTGTTTTTCTGTTTTATTGCTATCAAGTTGTATGAGTTCTTAATATATTTTGGATATTAACCCCTCATCATAGATATGATTTGCTAATATTTTCTCCCATTCAGTAGGTTGCTTTTTCACTTTGCTGATAGTTTCCTTTTCTGCATTAAACTAGGACCATTTCAGTTTGATGTCGTCTCACTTGTCTATTTTAATTCTGTAGCCTTTGCTCTTTGTGTCAAACCCAAAAAAGTCTCTGTCAAGACTGATATCAAGAAGCTTGCTGCCTATGTTTCCCTTCCTGCTGGGAGTTTCATGGCTTTAGGTCTTGCATTCAAGTCTTGAACGCATTTTGAGTTAGTTTTTGTTTATGGTGTAAGATAGTGGTCCAGTTCCATTCTTTTGCACATGACTGTCCAATTTTTGAAGAGACTGTCCTTTTCCCATTCTATACTACTGGTTCCTTTCTTATAAATTAATTTGCTATATATGTGCCATTGATCTATGCCAACACCATACAGTTTTGGTTACTATATCCTTGCAGTATAGTTTGAAATCAGGGGGAGAGATGCCTCAGATTGTTTTGGCTATTCAGGGTATGAGTAATTTTTTTTTAAGGGGGATTAAAAATCAAGTAGAAATAGGATGCTATTGTTTTTTGCCCTACTGTTTTTTGCCTACACTTTGTTACTTTTTACAACAAAACCACTATGAGTGAGATGACCCCCTGATTAACAACTGAATTTGTTCATATAGTGTATGCTCACTGTACTTTCTGGAAACAATGTTAAATAAGCAGACAAAATCCTCCTTCAAAAGTCATGGTGTAGCCTGGCTGGCGTGGCTCAGTGGTTGGGTGTCGACCTATGAACCAGGAGGTCAGGCTTTGATTCCTGGTCAGGGCACGTACCCATGTTGTGGGCCTGATCCCAATGTGGGGCGTGCAGGAGACAGCCAACCAATGATTCTTTCCATCACTGATGTTTTTATGACTCTCCCTCTCCCTTCCTTCCTTTCTGAAATCAATAAAAATATATTTTTTAAAAAATCACGATGTGGAATCATTTCTGATTTCTTCATTTTACTTGTCAGAATAGCTCTAAAAAGAATAACTGTAGCTGATCATTATGGTCAGAAAAGATATGATTTCAAGATTCTTTGATTTACTAAGAATTGTTTTGTGGCTATCATAGGATACCCTGGAGAATGTTCCGTGTGCACTTGAGAAGAATGTATCTTCTGCTGCTGTTGATGGAATGCTCTATTAATGTCTGTTAAGTCTACTCCCTAACATGTAGTTTAAGTCCAAAGTTTCCTTATTACTTTTGTCTGAAGGATCTTTGCATGGTTGAAAGTGGGTTATGAAAGTTCCTACTATTGTTATGTGTCTATTTCTCCTTTTAGGTCTGTTAATATTTGCCTTGATATAGTTCGGTGCTCCTATGTTGTAAATATTTATAAATGTTGTATCCTCTTGTTGGACTGAATCCTTTATCGTTCTATAATGACCTTCTTTATCTCTTATTACAGCCTTTGGCATAAAGCTCATTTTGTCTGACATGAGTTAAGCTGACCTAGCTTTCTTTTGGTTTCCATTTGTATGTAATGTCTTTTTCCACCCTTTTCCTTTCAGTCTGTGTGTGCCCTTGAAGCTAATATCAGTGTCTCATAGGCATCATATTCTTGGGTCTTGTTTATTTATTTATGTATTTATTGTCCATTCTGCTACTCTCTGTCTTT
Organism: Nyctalus aviator; assembly: GCA_036971965.1. NCBI lineage: Eukaryota > Metazoa > Chordata > Mammalia > Chiroptera > Vespertilionidae > Nyctalus > Nyctalus aviator. The sequence goes on along the minus strand of CM072935.1, from coordinate 5,041,777 downwards.
TGATTGGAGAATTGAGTCCATTTACACTTAAAATAATAATTGACAGGGATGGACTTACTATTGTGATTGTATTCAGTGCTTTCTGGCTGTTTTGTAATTCCTTTGTTTCTGTCTTGCTCAATTACTTTGTTATTTAATAATTTTCTGTAGTGGTATACATAGTTCCCTTTATCTTTCCTGAAACTACTATAGATTTTTGCTCTGTGGTTAACATTAGGCTTACATGAAACATCTTATATTTGTAACAGTCTGTTTTAAACTTAGAGCTCTGACCACACATTAGAGCTCTACATTTTGCTCTCGTCCATTTTACGATTTTGATATCCCAATTTATCTCTTTTTACTTTGTGTATCCATTAATAAATTAATGTAGTTACAGTTACATTTAATGCTTTGTTATTTAACCTCCATACTAAATTTGTAAGTGATTTACCCACCACTACTACAATAGCAGAGTATTCCAACTTTAATATTTACCAGTGAGATTTGTAATTTCATCTGTTTTCCTGTTATTAATTAGCATCCTTATGTTTTAGCTTGGAGAAGTCCCTTTAATATTTCTTTTAAGGACAATCTAGTGGTGCTGAATTCCTTCAACTTTTGCTTGTCTGGAAAACATATCTCTCTATTTCTGAAGGACAATTTTGCTAGATAGAGTATTCTTAAGAGAATACTTTTTATTTTATTTTATTGATTTTTTTACAGGAAGGAAAAGAGATAGAGAGCTAGAAATGTCAATGAGAGAGAAACATCGATCAGCTGCCTCTTGCACACCCCCTACCTGGGATGTGCCCGCAGTCAACATACATGCCCCTGACCGGAATCGAACCTGGGACCCCTCAGTCCGCAGACCACTGAGCCAAACTGGTTTCGGCAGATAGAGTGTTCTTAGTTGGCAGTTTTTCTTTCAGCATATCTGACTAAATGGACTGCTAGGGTGGTAAGTCAGTTAGGATCTAAATATATTTTTTCTTTGAGTATATCATGCCACTCCCTCCTGGCCTGCAAAGTTTCTGCTGAAAAATCTGCCCTCACTGGTGTTTCTCAGTGTTTTGAGCATTGGCCCACATACCAGAGGGTCACAGGTTCAATTACTGAACAAGGGCATGTACTTGGGTTATAGGTTGGCTCCCTATTCCCCATCAGAGCATGTGCATGAGGCAACCAGGCAATGACTCTCTCACACATTGATATTTCCCTCTCTCTCTGCCCCCCACTCCCTCCCACTCTCTCTAAAAAGCAATGGAAAAAAATATCCTCAGGTCAGGATTAACAACAGAAATCTGCTGAGAGTCTTAAGGGGGGTCCCTTCTATATAACATGGTAGTTTTCTCTTGCTGCTTTTAAGATTCTCTCCTTGCCTTTAACTTTGACAATTTAATTATGTGTTTCAGAATGGGTATCTGTCTTTTAAATTACAGCCTTTGTAGTGGTATTACAAGTGATTTGCATTTCCCTAATGACTAATGATGATAAGCATCTTTTCATGAACTTATTAGCTATTCATGTATCTTCTTTAGTGAAACATCCATTCAAGTATTTTGCCCATTTAAAAATTGGATTTTTTGAGAGATCCAAAATGGCAGTGTAGGTAAACATCTAAACTGCTGCTGTGAACCACAATTTCAAAACTACAACTAAGAGACAAAATGTCTATCACGGGAAAGACAGCTGAGTGGAAGTTCTACAACAACATGGAAAGAGAAAAGAACAATCAGGGTACAAGTGCTGAAAAACTGAGGTACAGGCTGTTAGCGGATCCCAGCTGGTGGCAAGCATTGCTTTCTTCAACCCAAAGAGAGATAAGCTCCTGATCTCTCTGAAATCCAGCTTCTGAGGAGAAACTGGACTGTCTGCCATCAGGTCGGAAAGTTAGGGTGGCTTGCTTACAGAGCTGCGTGCAAGAACAATTGTTTGCTGTGCTGGGGCAAGAAACATGGAGACACAGTTGGAGAGACAGAGAGGGCTCACTGCCATTCATCGCTGTTTGCCACATTATAACCTAGTGATGCCCTGAGACTTTGCCCTAGACTCGGTCCCACACAATCTACAAACACACCCAAGCTCCAAACAGCGGCTTTTGCATATGAATAGCCTTCTCTATTGCAGTTTAACCTAGCAAACTTGAAACCTGGTGCAGACAGCTCCAAAGCTTCCAAGCTCCAAGCAGGGAGGAGAGGACTGTGGTTCTCATTGTAGTTCCTACAGGGTGGTCTCAGACAGTAGCTGAACAGCACCTCATTGGAGATCCAGAAGCCAGTGTAACTAGTGGTCAGTGTGAGACACCAGATTTCAACTCCTCACATCCATAAGTGACAAATTCGGGAGGTGGACTCAGTGAGCACCAAAGCCCCATTGAAACAAGGCCTGCATCATAAGTGTGTCTCCAGCATAACAGTTCTTCCATTATAGACACAGCAGGTCCTCATAGCCAATTGGCCTGGAGGTCAATTCCTCCCAGTGTACCAACAGCAATCAAGGCTTAATTACACCAAGACTTTGCACTCAGCCCACAAAGGGGTGTACCAAGAGCGATCACCTTGGGTGATTGGGTCACCGATCACACAAAGCCACTCCATCAACACAGGGAGGCAAACAAAATGCGGAGACACAGAAGCATGTCACAAATGGGAGAGATGGAGGAAAGTAAACTAAAGTTCAGAATCACATTTATAAGGTTACTCAATAATCTTCTAAAAACCTTTGAGAAACTTGATGAGACCTTCAAGGACCTTAATGAGAATGCCAAAAAAAAAAAAAAAGGAAAAGAACCAGTCAGAAATTAAGCATACACTGTATGAAATAAAGAATATACAGAAACTCAACTGTAGATCAACATACCCCAAGAGTCAAACCAAAGATCTGGAATATGAGGAAGCAAAAGACACCCAACCAGAGAGGCAGAAAGAAAGAAGAATCCAGAAGTGTGAGGACAGTGTAAGGAGCCTCTGGGATGGCTTTCAGTGTGAGGACAGTGTAAGGAGCCTCTGGGACGGCTTTAAGTGTACCAACATCTGGATTTTTGGGGTGCCAGAAGAAGAGAGCGAGCAGGATATTGAAGGCCTATTGGAAGAAATAACGACAGAAGAAATAGACTTTCAAGATTAGGAAGCACACAGAACCCCAAACGAGAGAATCCAAAGAGGAACACACCAAGACACATCATAATTAAAATTCAAAAGACAAAGAGAATCTTGAAAGCAGCAAGAAAAAAAACAGTTACCTACAAAGGAGTACCCATACAACTATCAGCTGATTTCTCAACAGAAACTATGCAGGCCAGATGGGAGTGGCAAGAAATATTCAAAGTGATGAATATCAAGAACCTACAACCAAGATTACTATACCCAGCAAAGTTATCATTCAGAATTGAAGGTCAGATAAAGAGCTTCACAGACAAGAAAAAGCTAAAGGAGTTCATTACCACCAGAACAAGATTACACGAAATACTGAAGGGTATTCTTTAAGAAGAGGAAGAAGAAGAAAAAGGTAAAGGTAAAAATTATGAACAACAAAAAGACATCAAATACATACCTACTAACAAGTGAATCTAAAAATCAAATGAATAAAAAAATCTGAAGAACAGATGAATGGACTGGTGAATTTAATAGAATCAGGGACATAGAAAGGGAGTGGACTGACAATTCTCAGGGGGAAGGGGGCCTGAGGGGTGCGGGAAGAGATTGGACAAAAATCTTATACCTATGGATGAAGACAGTGGTGGGGTAAGGGCATGGGGTGGGGTGGGGAATCAGGTAGAGGGGAGCTATTGGTGGGGGAGGGGAGAAAAGGGACATCTGTAATAATCTTAACAATAAAGTTTTATTATTTAAAAATGGATTTTTTTTCTTACTATTGAACTGTAAGAGTTTCTTATATGTTGTGGATAAAAAACTTTTTTGGGATATATGATTTGCAAATATTTTCTCACAGTCTTCAATTTATCTTTTAATTTTCTTAATGGTATATTTTAAAACACAAAAGTTTTCAATTTTGAAGAAGTCCAGTTTATCAGTTTTTTTTTTCTTTAATGTGTTTGCATTTGGTGTTGTATTTGAGAGATCTTTGCCTAAGTCAAATTCACAAAGATTGTTTTTCTATGTTGTCCCCTAAAAGTTTTATAGGTTTTACCTTTACATTTTGGTCTCTGATCCACTTTATGTTAATTTTTTATGAAGTGAGGCAAGGTCTAAATATATCTTTACATCCAATAACTTTAAAAAAGAATTGAGAAACATAAATATTAAGTTTTTCATAATAATCATCAGGATTTGTGGCACCATGTATTTCTTTAAAATACTTAAACTCCCTGTTACTTTCTCATTTATTAATTTTATTCCTCCTTTGTCTGTTGCCGTCTTCAGGACAGATACTAAAGATAAGAAGTAGCCGTATCTATGTTTTCCACTGCTAAGTCTTCGATGCCTTGGAGGGGGTAGGTACTCAATACACTGTAGGTACTTAATGAGTGAATGACTGAATGGACTGCTAGGGTCGTGAGTCAGTTAGGAAAAACAAAAATGTCTTCATGCTTCTAGGAGGTGAAGGGTGAGGATGGAGTTGGGTTCCTGAGCAGGAGCCAGCGGGCAGTAAGTACAGGGCTCAGAGAGGAGGGCTCAGAGAGGGGGCTCACCATAGGTTTGGGGGCTCCTTCCGTGCCTCTTGGATCCAGGACCTGAGCCTGCCCCTGCCAATGTGTGACACGGAGCCTTTGTTTACTCTCAGTAAAGCTTCCGAGGGGGGTTGCTGTCGTAGTTCAGGGCAGAGGCTCCATTAGACATTACTCATGTATTCCGTAAACATGTTTGTGTCCTGCCATTGCACCGGGGACTTGGCTAGGACTTGGGGATTTGGTGGCAGCGAGGCGGTGCTTACCCTGCCTGCTGAAGGGGTCGGCTCCCGTGCACTCGCCAACTGTGAGCTGGTGAATATTAACCTTCCCAAGCCTGTTCCCATTCATAAACTAGGGACTGCAAAGTACTCCCCTCCCTTGATGATGGTAAGCATTATGTAGCTATCTAAAGCAGAGACAGCTGTCATGGCATTTAATAAGCGTTCAAAATGGTATTATTATTATAAGTTGCTTGACCTATCCATTAAGACAGAATCGTCTGTATTATTCAGCCTCAGTTTCCATTTAGATTTCACTGGTGTTCTTGGAAAATCACCAAGGGGCAGAAACTTATTTCTCTTTAAAAAGTTACAGAGCTCTTATATTGTTACGCTCTTATTATTACGGCAATATGTGCACTAGAGCAAAAAAGTTAAACAGTATAGAAATGTACAACAAAACACTGGCCCCCCCACACCCTTTCCTCAGAGGTAATCACTGCACACCATTCCCGTTTCCCTCCCAGAAAACCCTCTCACACATCAGGATACAAGGAACGTGCACACCTTCGGAAACAAAGAGTGAAGGGGACCAGATACTCCCAGTTGGGCATCACCGGCACGTCCTTCCTGGCTACACTGGTGGGTTTTCCGGAGCATCAGATACTGTGCTTCCTCTGAATGAGGATTTCTTAGTATTCTCGGGGTAACTTTTTTTTAAAGCTCCCTGCTGCTTTCTGAGAAGGTCTGCGGGCTACACCCTCCTTCCCTATCTACCCCCGAAATCCCCAGACTCAGCCTCCACGGCGCCAGCAGAGACTGCCCCTGCCCACCACGTTTTCTTGGCCCGCAGCGAGGGCCGAACCAGCAGCAGATTCAGGATGGGGTGGGGCTGGGGCTGGGGTAGCAAAGAAGGAAGAGAAAACCAATTTTCCATGAGACATCGAGAAAGAGCAGCAGGAGTAAAACCAAACTGACATAGGCACCAGTACCCCGAAGCGCTTGATTGCATGGAGTTAAAGAAAAGGTATCAGGAAGCATCTCTCTCTAAGGTCTAAAAGGTGCCTGTGAAAGCACGACCTGTGGGTGAGGTGTGAGAGAGGGGCGAAGGCCAGGGTGGGGGTGAGGGTGTTGGCAGGCAGAGCCCCTCCTGGAAGTGAAATCACAGGACAGCCAGGTTGGGCTCAGAGCCAGGAGGGGGCTCCGCCCTGGGATTACTAACCAGACTGCACTTCCTCCTTCTCCACCTGCTGTCTGCTCCCGCCTCCTCTCCCCCCCAACCCCTATCTCAGCCCTTAGCCTTAGCGGGTCACTGACTCATTCTGTGCGGGGGATTTGCCAGAGCGCAGCTCCAGCCCACCCTGGCTGGCGGATGTCTTCCCGGACAGCCACCACAGGTAATTTGGAGTGGTCCCCCCCAGCCGTCACATCTCATACAGATTCTGACACCCTCGGGGGAAGGAGCAATGTGCCCCTGACCTCTGCCGCTTTCTATTTGTTGACTCATTGGATCTCCATCCTCTGGATTGTCTCTGCCTCCACCCAGGCCAGAAAAGAAGATTCTAGAAGGGCTGAGAGCTTCTAAGTTAGGCTGCTAGAGGGACCAGAGCCAGAGCCCACGGGCCTGGCCTGAGTCCACACCCAGAAAGCAGAAATCCCTTCCTGGGTGGGGCTCTCCTAGACAGAAAGCTCATACCCTGCCTCCAAGCAGGGGAGCTCGAGCCAAGCTTATATTGGGCAGGCAATAAAATTAAGGGCAATAAAACCAGATAAATCACCTCATTACTAGCAGTTCACTGGGAAAGTCGTATCAAGAAGAGAGGAGAGATGGAGGGCTCAGCACCGGTGGTCGCTCTGCACGGGGAATGGCGTTGGCCGGAGCCTGGGCTCCCTGAGGAGGGAGCTGGGCACTTAGCTAATGCTCTGGAGGGGAAGCAGCTGCTCAGACGGGGGCTCTGGAATTTGGACCCTGGCTCCAGTGCTAGGTAGAAGAATCAAGAGGATGGAGGCCCAGCCAGCATGGCTCAGTGGTTGAGTGTCGACCTTGAGTGAACCAAGAGGTCACGGCTGGATTTCCAGTCAGGGCACACCCCCAGGGTTGTGGGCTTGATCCCCAGTGGGGGGGAGGGGAGTGGGGTACAGGAGGCGGCCAATCAATGGTTCTCTCCCATCATTGATGATTCTATCTCTTCCTCTCCCTCTCTCTTCCTCTCTGAAATCAATAAAAATATATTTTTTAAAAAGCTGGTGGAGGTCCAGCCCAGTTTGTTCAGACACAACTCACGGTTCATCATGAATTCATGCATTAGTAAACAAACCTATTTTGTGCCGATGGTGTCATCTTCTTCACCACACACATCATGGTGATATTGTGTTGCTTTTAAGGGATTAAGAAGGAAAACATGAAAGGTTCATCAGATTCTCTCAACGGCCACACCTAATCACACACACCTACATATACACAGCTACACGCACATCTATCTACACACATGGACAGGTCAATAACTAAATTACAACACACCTCTAAATCACCTTTTTAAAGCATTAGCTAAAATTTTCTATAAATCAATAGCTGCCCTTTTCAACTTTGTTTCTACACTAGAGGCTCAGTGCACAAAACTCGTGCACAGGGGCAAGGGCTGTTCCTCACCCTGGCCTGCGCCCTCCCCCAACCCAGGACCCTCGGGTAAGGTCCCTAGACCTGGCCGGTGACCAGGGCCTATGGGGGCTTTCCTTGCCCTGGCTGCTGGCAGCTGGTCCCGCCCCCGCTGCTGCCACTGCTTGCCATCTGTGCAACACTGCACCCCCTCCTTCCCCACGGGTCACCTCCCTCTGTGGGTGACAGGCGTAGGGTGTGATGGCTTGGCTGGCCTGGGCCTCTATCTGTGGGGCAATCGATTGTGGGGGCCCCCAGATTGATTGCTCAGCAGAGAAGGCCCCGCCCACCTGGCGGGGGCTCCATGATTGATACCTGTGCATATCAATTGGTGGTTGGGTTTCTCAATATGAAATAAAGTTTCTTCCAAACTGTATTTTCAAGCTAAGAAAAGGCACAACGGATTCTATGACTGCGCTACCCCTGGTGGCAGTGGGGGTGCCCAGCGCCTTAGGACACGGCAGGCTACGAATCAATGATTCCCAAAACCCCATCAGGGACGCCTGAGTCCAGAGCCCAACATCTCCCCACTGCTCAGCCCCCTAAACGCTGTCCACTGCCCTTTCACTACCGTCTCTCTCCCAGACCAAACTGGCTAAGTGACCACAAAATCCCTCCAAGGGGGTTACATCCCCCCACTTTTGTCCCCCTGCCATCCAGGCCCACGCTGAGGCCAGGCACCTAGGAAAAGCCTGCACAGGCCTGGAGGCCCCTCTTTCCCACCAGCACCATTTAGGGATTCTCAGCGCTGGGGGTGACACGGAGAAGCCACCACAGCCACGTCAAAACCCACCCCCCAATTCCCCACTTCAATTGACTGGCCTCCTGGGGCCCGGAATGGATCTGTAATCCCTCCCTGCTCATTGTGAACTCATCACAGACCACGGCGCTCACCCTGCTGGCCCGGGTCACCCCACGGAAGCCAGGGGTGCCCCACGTGAGCCAGGGTGCACAGGGAGGGAAGGGAGAGGACCCACCTCCAAGGTCCTTCTCAGGCCCACGTTCTGTGAATCTGTCACTCGATGGGGTCAAAGGGCCTTCCCAGCCCTGCCCTTTGATCAGAGTTTGCATTTCCTGCAGCTGGGTCCATGTCCTCAGTGGTCTGTAAACTCATTCAGGATGAGATGATCTAGTACCTCCCACAGGGAGGTGCTCGAGGCTGATTTTGGGGGTTGTCACTTAAAGTGTTCTGCATTAATAATTGCTTGAAATAGGCCAGTTAGCCCAGTCCCCTCCTCTCACAATGGATGTGATTGGTGCCCTGTCAGAACAATGGGGAATGATATTCTATTTCCGCATGAGTTCCTCAACAATGCACCTGACTTATGCAATCCATGCATTCCTGATGTGAAACAGATAAATGCTTTTAGCAACTTGAAGAGTAAATGTATCGAATATGAGAAATAAAGGGGATATTAGGATGACCAAATTCGAACATTTTATGTGGTAGGTGTGGGAAACCAAGGCCTAGAATCTAAAAGGTTTGTCTGAAGGTTGTGACTCAGCTGGTGATAGAACCAGAGGTAGAATCTGAGTCTTCTGACTCTTAGTCTAGAGGAAGAAAGGGGAATAGAACCTGTAATGACTGTTTATTCTGTGCTGTCTTTAGGGGGTCTTGCTGCTTAGTGAAAATGAGCATTTAGCCAAAACCGGTTTAGTGTCGGTCTGCAGACTGAGAAGTCCCAGGTTCCATTCCGGTCAAGGGCATGTACCTTGGTTGCAGGCACATCCCCGGTAGGGGGTGTGCAGGAGGCAGCTGGTTGATGTTTCTCTCTTATTGATGTTTCTAGCTCTCTATCTCTCTCTGTAAAAAAAATCAATAAAATATATATATTTTTAAAATGACCAATTAGCTTATTAACTTGGTAATAGCTTTTAATCTGACCATACTTCCTCATCTGAATGGGTAGATGAATAAATGTACTTCCCTTACAAGGTCTTAGAAGGACTACATGATTTATCCTATGGTTCCCATTACTATTATTTAAACACCTCCACAGTAAAGGTTTTTTTGTAATAACATGTCCCCTGTAGTTGATTTTGCCAATGAGCGGGAGTTGGATTTTAATATCAGCTTTTGTTAAAGGAAGCCCTCCTCTTTATTGCCCTTTAGTAGCCATTCCTGGCCTAATCCTCCTCTCCACAGGGCGAGGGAGCCCTGGTTTTCCCCATTTTCTCAGTGATTATGAACATTCCACCCTGTACATGTATCTCCATGAATTTTCCCAGATCTGCACACCATCTTTGTTACTATTGCTTTTATCTAAACCAATTAACTTTTAATTTAATAACTTATGTAAAATTATGTTCAAGTACAGAGTCTCTAAAAGAAACAGTGGTGCCGAAATCGGTTTGGCTCAGCGGTAGAGCGTTGATCTGCAGACTGGAAGGTCCAAGGTTTGATTCCAGTCAAGGGCATGTACATTGGTTGCGGGCACATCCCTGGTGGGGGGTGTGCAGGAGGCGGCTGGTCGATGTTTCTCTCTCATCGACGTTTCTAGCTTATCTCTCTCTCTTCCTCTCTGTAAGAAAAATCAATAAAATATATTAAAAAAAGAAAAAGAAAGAAAGAAACAGTGGTTCTTCACACACCACTAGGAAGCACTTAGTAGTGAAATGCATTTGAGTTGAAGGATCTTAAGACAGGGTCCAATCCCTGTTTTGTTCTCTGCTATTTGTGTAATTCCGAACAATTGTCTCAGTTCTTTATAGAATGATGAGCATCACTGATTATTCGTAGTGTTATAATGATAAATAGGGCAATTTAAGACTCAGTGGGCATTACTATTTCTGGTTGTTAAATGAGGGGAAAGTTAATTAGTGTATCAGGACAAGAACGTGGTATTGTTTTAGTGGTGAAGTTTATTCAGCAGGCTCTGGAAAACATCTATCATTTACAGAATACATTATAACAACACACTATTAGATGGGTTAGAAGATGACAGAAAAGTGGGTAAAATACAGCAAAAGGATGGGCAGCCAGACCTACTTAAATTTACTTTGATCAAAAAGAACGTAATTATTGCCAAAACCAGTTTGGCTCAGTGGATAGAACGTTGGCCTGCGGACTGAAGGGTCCCTGGTTCAGTTCTGATCAGGGGCATGTACCTTGGTTGCGGGCACATTCCCAGTGGGGAGTGTGCAGGAGGCAGCTGATTAATGTTTCTCTCTCATCAGTGTTTCTGACTCTCTATCCCTTTCCTTTCCTCACTGTAAAAATATCAATAAAATATATTATTTTTAAAAAAGAAAGTAATTATTATGGGCCTGACATAAAATTGTGGCAAGTTTATAAGATATTTTAAAAATATAACGAATATTTTAAAGTATTAAGCATAATCCTATATGATGAATCAAAAAGCTACCTTCATGGAAATTAATACTGATATACTCCATTGAATCACTAATTTTCTCCTGAGACTAATAGCATTTTCTCGCTTGATCTCTCATTGAGGCTAATGCTAGCTGTGTCCAGGGTCCTGAGCACTGACTGCTGAACTCAGCATGGAGGAATACTCAAGACGCTGAGCTACTCAGGCCTCAACCACACTCACTCCAGTAACAAGCGCTTCGAAACGCGTCCCAACCCTCTCCACACTCCTCATTCCTGACTGCCTGCTGTGCCCTTATTCTCGCTGGCAACCTCACCTTTAACTTCCAAGAGAAGACAGAGTGACCCCCCGGACCCCTGTCACCTTCCTGCCCCGCCCCCACGGGGCCACTGCCGCCCCTTCTCCCTGGACTTCGGGCTGCCCCAGCGAAGCGCCTTGCCCTCCCTGCAGCCCTTGCCCATCAGCATTCAACACTTTGCCACCTTCCCCTGAGCACAGGTTCCCAGGGAGCACTGCTTGGACTGCCCTTTACGGTCAAGGTCAACCACGGCCGAAGAACTCTATTCCCGTGACCTGTGCTGTCCTCTGCACTCCTCACCTTCCCATTCAGCCCCACACTTCCTTTAACCCTGAGAATGACCCCGCAAAGGATAGCCCCCGGGAAGCCCTGTGCGCCAGTAGACAAGTACTGGAATGCAAGGAAGAGAAGTTTGCCGGGGGGCCACTCCCCACAGAAGGCCTGCCTGCTGCCCCACCTTCACGGCCTCTTGCAGACACGTGCCACGCCTGCTTCCCATCCACGCGGGCGAGCACAGCTGCGTGGCAGCGGCCGGCGGGGCAGAGGCCGCAGGGTCCCGGAGGGATGGTCGCCTCTGCCCGGTGCGGCCGTTCTCAGTGAGATCCACAGACACTGCCGCTGAGTCGGACGAACGCTTACATCCAGAAGGAAACATCCTCTTCCCCAAGTCTGACGCAGCCCATCGCCGCTCCGGGACACCTTGTCTTTCCTTGTTTTTGTGATGTTTGCCCCGCACGCTTCCCTACAGCCCACCTAATTCTGGCGGTTCCTCGGTTTCCTCCGGCTCCTTCCGTACTGCACTTCCCAAGGACTCATGGCTCCCTCTGCCCATGCCACTCTCCCACCCTTCCCCGACCTCACGCCGAGGCTGCCAGGTCTGTCTGCATGCCAGGGGCCCGCCGGTTCCTTCCCCGAAGGCCTCTCCCGGGCGCCTGGTAGACGGGGCGCCCGCAGGACTTCTCCGAGGTGCCATGTGAGCACCAGTGCTTTCTAAGGTGGACCAAACGGTCTTCCTCCTCCAGCACCGCCTTCCCGTGTCCTCCTGAGGCCACCACCCGCTCAGTCAGACACCTAGGCGTCACCCATGCCTTAGCCTCCATGTCCCCTTCCTCACCCCGTGCCTCTCCCCATCGCCGAGTCTTCATGGGCACCAGGCCCTTTCCATTCTGCTCCTTAGCACTCTCCGGGCCTGTGCCACCCACAGCGCCGCTTCCCTACGCCGCGCCCAGGGCCACCCTTTCTCCGGTGGATCTGTGACAGCCTCTCAGTCTCCCCCTGAGCACATCTGATTGTCACCGTCTCCCCTCCCCGCTCACGCTTCCCTCCCCTTTAGGATGGGAGCCCGGATCCTTAGACCTCCAGGCTCTGCCTGGCCTTCCTCCTGGCTGTCAGGCTCGTCATGTGGCCTCTGTCCCTCCTGGTTGTCAGGTCCAGGAGCGGCCCCTCGTCGCCTGGCAATGGGAAGCCGTGTCTTCTCTCCTTGGGACTTTGTGGGAACGTGTCAGTGGGCTGTCCCTCCTGACCCATCCCCCACAATGCTCCAGGCCTCCCCTCCGCACCCGGCATCCACACACGCACCTTCCTCCGGTCCGTGCAGACATCCCTCCTCACCAGGGGCTCTGTGGACCAGCCCGGCCCTTCCGTGCCAGCACGCATGCCTCGGCACCATCGTAGTTGTATCTGCACACGTTTTCAGTCTCTCTCCAGCTGCTAACCTGTGTGCTCTGTGAGGACAGAGGGGGCTGTAGGTGTAGAATAAATATTTGATGAATGAATTATCATTTTTCATAAACCTTTGACACCTGGCTATTAAGATTTATTTATGGCAATAAGTAAATTCACTCATTAGTTGGCAGTAATTGGGGGTCTGAGGATGTTTCAACTTGAAAAATAAAGTGTAAATTAATTGAAGGGTTAAGAAAAAGACTCATTTTTTTTTTCCCCCTCAAGACAGCCTATCTTTTTGTGGAGAGGGCTTTGCCTGCAAAGAAGAAACAGCTTTTGACGAAGTTGACACTGAAAGCAAAGAAGGAACCCCCTGCTCCTCCCAAAGGCAAAGCCAAAGCCAAAGGAGAGAAAGCAGCGCTGAGAGGCGTCCGCAGCCACACCCAGGTGGGCCCGCCACAACCCTTTCCCGCTCCCTCCCCTCCCCCCAAGACACAGGCTCCGCAGGCATCCCAGCATCCTCAGGAGAGCGCTGCCCGGGAGAAGCAAGCGTGACCACTACGCCATCCGGTGCCCCTGACCCCCAGGCAGCCAGGAAGAGAGAAGACAACAGGAAGACGGAAGTCAAGGCCAACAAGCGCCAGATCCCACAGGCGGAGAAGCAGCTCTGTGACACGTATGCGGCCAAGGTCAGCACCTGGTCAGGCCGAGGGAGAGAAGGCCTATGTCCGAGTCGCTCCTGACGACGGCACTTTGGATGTTGCCAACACAATCGGGATCATCTAAACGGAGGCCAGCTGGCTAACTCTAAATATAAAAATGTTACGCTGTGCACCAAAAGGAAGGAAAAGATCTCCAAAATGAAAAAAAACTTCCACTTTGGGCGTCTGAAGCAAACTGACTCATTGGTTCACTCGTTCATGTCCACAGCTGGCGTTGACGAGGCCGCTGCCTTTCCCCGGGACACAGGGTGTCAGTAAACGTGGAGCAGCCTCCAGGGGGGGCGGCTATCTTTAGCCTGGCGCCCGCGTGCTGGCCGAGCGGGCCGCCCACCTGCCTCCGCAGCCCTCGGTGAGGTCATGCTTTACAGTGGCCCCGGCCGCAGGGACGGAACCCCGCTGGCCGGCTCGCCGCCGTCATGTGCTGCTCTTGCCTCACAGGTTCTCCTCCGGGAGCTGGCTCCGTCTCGCCACGTCGCTGCCAGAGGAATCCACCCAGTCATGCGCTGCCCTTGGGCCACGGCGGCCAGTCCTTGGGTGTTTTCATGGGCTTCGGGGTGCCAAAGCCACAGTCAGGAAGAGCGCTCTGCAGGGGACAGCGCCTGTCCTTGGGGGCACAGCATGGGGTGGGGGGCAGTGTTGGCGTGAGGGGAGAGGGAGAGGGCAAGCCCTCAGTGACCCGGTTGGGTCCCATGCCCATCTAGCCGGCGATTCTCTGCTGTGGGTGCTTTGCCCCTCAGGGGGGATTCTGCCATGTCTGGGAGGCTTCCTGTTGTCGTGATGGGTGGGGATGGAGCCTGAAATGCTGCTCAGCAGCCTCTGTGCCCAGGACAGCGCCCACAACGAAGACCCATTAGAGCAGCCTGTGCTGGGGCGTTGGAGGGAGAGGGGGCATCTGCTCCAGGTCAGGTCACTGTGCCCGGGCAGGGCCAGTGGCCCCGGTGGTGTTCTAACAGGAGAGAAAGACATGGAAGGAGGAGTAGCCAGCGAAGGGCAGAGAAGGCTGACCCCGAGGACAGAGCCGGGCTGCCCCTACAGGGGATGTGAGGTGTCCAGTACTGTCCACGGATTCCTTCCCACTGATTAAGTGTCCGGTGCCACTGCCGTCACCGGCCCATGCGCAGCCCCGGGAGCAGCTGGCAGAGGGAGTGATGCTGAAGGACGCGGCCCACAGCGGCTCCCGCAGGGAGGGGCCTTCCTGCCGGGAATCGGATGATTTCAGGAAACAGAGTTTCACTTCAGGCCTCACACACTGTGAACCCCCTTTCATTTCCCTAGATGCTTGGTGAAATCTGCTAAATATAGAAACGCCTTTTGTGGTGGTTTCAGGGGAGAAAATCGAGCCTTTAGATTTGGGGAATAGAGAAAAAAGAACACGTTGACAAGGCGAATTCGTGGCTCGATGCAGTGAAACCAAAAGTGGAACCAGAAATGACTGTGAACCCCCAGGGTTTTGTGTGAACTCAGAGAATGACCTCACCTGCGGGAGCCGCACGCGGAGCCCCGGCCAGCCTATCGCAGCCCAGGGTCATCTCAGTTGCCATCTGAGTCACGTACGAGAAATTTTAACCTTTCTAGAAATTCCTAGGTAAAGGACAGACTATTATGAGTGCTTGTCTCTGCAGCACTGAATCACAAACGCTTTTTATTTTTTTCTACTTTCCTGGGTGTTGCACAATGAGCATACATTATTTTTGTAAGAACAGCTTGCCCCTGGAAGGATACAGGATTGGGGAGAATGCTTGGCTGGAGAGCAGCGTCTAACCGAGTCCTTCACGGTCCCTTGCTCGGGGGTTTCTGAAAGGACAGAGCGCCGGGCCTCCGTGTCCCCGTTTCGGCCATGGTGACCGGCCACGGCTCTCACCTGACGCTTCCGCCATCGTTTTAGAACCAAACCCACCTCCACCCAGCGATACCTCCCCGCTTCCGACTTCCCACACAAATGACACCGCGTCTTGAGTTGCTGTCTATTGGTCTCATGTGCTTAAATGTTAACTTGTTAAGGAGGATTGAAGCTTGTCATGTCTTGTATTTCTGCTGATTCTCCAGTTGGTAGATGATTCAGTGATTCTCAAGAAAAACGGAAGGACCTGTAATAACTCTTAAAGACCAACTTCACACAGACGATGCAGAAATATAGGTTTTTCATTTTTCAGAAGGTTTTCCTGCTGAGGCAGCCCGGGAAGGTGCCTGCTCCAGTCGCTAGGCTGGATGGCTCTGGCGGGCGGCTGTCTGTCAGTGTCATCTGGATACACCAAGGTTGGGGATTCGATCCTGGGTCAGGGCACACATAAGGACCAAACATTCCTCAGGGGAAGGCCTTTGCTCAGGGTGCCTGGCTTTTGCCTTCGGTCAAGATTCCAAGTAACTTGGTTTGGGAAAGAAGAGGCGCCGCCTCACCTTTCTGGCAGCTGACCAGGCTTTTGGGGTCCTCTAAAGTGATAGCTATTTTTGAAGACAAATAACTGCTCTTTGGAGTAAAAAAGAGAACAGGATAGAAATGCAAATTCTCAGTCAAAGCCCCAGTCTGTGGTAACTTGTAGACTAATAGAATGTTCCACTGGCCAGGTAGCCCAATGGCATGACACAGAAGGCACCGAGTGTGGGCAGGCCTATGGAGATAGCATGGTCCTTGGACCTAGAAGGCCCAGAGAACTTTTCAGAATGTGTCAGACTAAAAAAAATGAAACTAAAATAATATTCAGCCTCAGAGTTGGCTTTATAATTACATGGCTGAATGAACAGACAGCAAAAGCCCATGAAAACCTAAATGTCGTTTTAAAAATAAATAGGTATTTATGAATTATAATAAAGGTGACTATATGAAAAAAAAATCAACCATTGTATGTATCAATAAGTGAATAATAAACTGATATCTCTCTTTTACTCTCACTTCCTCCCTTTCTCTAAAATCCGATATAATAAAAGCCCAGCGATTGAAATGGCAGAATGACCAGTTCGACCAGAGACCAGAAGGACTGCGGCCCCTTGCCATTGCCGGTCCTGCCCCCCAGAGGGGATCCTCAACTGATCAGGGGTGTGGCCAGCCTGCAAGCCCCCTGAGGCCCCTTACCCCGCCAGCCCCATTCCCCACGGAGACCCCACCCCAATCCAGGGCCCCCATTAGGGCAGGCTGGCTAGCCTCACCCATGCACCAGGCCTCTATCATCATATATAATAAAAGGGTAATATGCAAATTGACTCTAATGGCAGAAAGACCAGAAGGACCACTCAGTCAGTTACTAGGAGGCGCACTGACCGCCTCTTGGTCCCTTTCCCCAGCCGGCAGGCTCCGATCCCCCGACGGTAAACGGGGATCTGGGGCGGATTGCAGGGGACACGGTAGCACCAGGCCAAGGCCCCTGCCCACTTGTCGCCCCCACACAGAGGGCCGCCCGCGAGCGGGTGGGAGCAGCCGACCTCTCAGTCCCTTCCCGGCCGTCAGGCTGCATTCGGTTCCAGGGTGGGTGGCAGCGGGGGGCGGGGCTAGCCGTGGGCAGCCGGAGAAGATGGCCCTGATTGCAGGCCATGCCTAGGGACCACGCCCACACACAAATTTCATGCGTCAGGCCTCTAGTCAAGCAATAAAAATTTTTAAGTTTTGCTCGATGACTTGAGGGGAGGAGATATGTGCTTCTTATGGCTGTTAAGCCACATAACTGTATTCAGATTTGCACCTGCATTTAGAGCTGCAGAACATTTTCCTCACCCGGTGCACTGCCGGTGGAGGCTCCATGGAGGCGCTCACTCTGTACTCCTGGAAGGCTCTGCCCAGAGCAGGAACTCAATGAGGAAATGGGGCCCGTGGTCCCCCGGGGCTTCCATGTGCTGTAGTGAGAGAGCAAATATAGTGAATAACCCTATCTAATAAAAGAGTAATATGCAAATTAACCATCACTCCACTACACCCACAAGCCACACCCACAGGCCAATCAGAGCAAGTATGCAAATTTATCCAACCCAGATGACTGGGGCCACAGAGAGTAGGAGGGAGGCTTGGGTTTCCCTGGCAATGAAAATGGCTGCTGCCACAGAGCGAGCAGGAGGCTTGGCTCCACACCAGGCTACAAAGTTTCAATTGTAGAATATAAATAAACCACAGGTACCAGGGCCTCCGCTTGGGTTGCTGGGGGATGTGGCTGGCCTGCAAACCACCATAGGCCCCTCACCCAGGCTGCCCCATGCCTCAACGGAACCCCCACCCTGATCTGGGACACCCTTCAGGGCAAACCAGCTGGTCCCCACCCGTACACCAGGCCTCTATCCTATCTAATAAAAGAGTAATATGCAGATTGACCATCACCCCAACACACAAAATGGCTGCTCCCATGTGGTCAAAGATCCTGCCCGCAGGTGGACACAAGATGGCCACCCCAAGATGGCCAGCAGATGAGGGCAGTTGGGAGGCTCCAGGCCTGTGAGAGGGACCAGGTCTGAAAGGGAGGGCAGTTGGGGGTGATCATCCCTGCAGGGGAGGGCAGTTAGGGGTGACCAGGCTGGCAGAAGAGGGAAGTTGGGGGCAAACAGGCTGGCAGGGAAGCAGTTAGACATCAATCAGGTTGGCATGGGAGTGGTTAGGGGGTGATCAGACTGGCAGGCAGAAGCTGTTAGGGGCAATCAGGAAGGCAGGCAGGTAAGCAGTTGGGAGCCAGCAGTCAGATATCCCTCAAGGGGTCCCAGATTGGAGAGGGTGCAGGCTGGGCTGAGAGACACTCCCCCCCCCCCACAAATTTCGTGCACTGGGCCTCTAGTGATGAAAATAAAATAACAACAAGAATGAGTAATGTTGATTGAGGATATCCTGTATGCTAGGATTTATGTTATACATTTCACATAAAGCACTTCATTATTCCTTAGAATAACCCCAAAAGGCAGGTGCCATGAATATAGGCAAGTCTTAGAAAGGTTAAGCATTTGGCCAGGGACTCTGGAAGAAGTCACAGCACTGAGAGAAGAGCTGGGGTCTTCTGGTGATAAATTCGGGGCTCCTTCTGTTCCAACTGCGCCTTTCATTTATCCAAATTTCATCTCAATGCTTGAAACCCTCTCCTTGCCAATCGGAAATGAGTCCTAGCTATTTAAAATACAACCTAACAGGTTTTAAAAAATACTCTCAAGGCATCAAGGGATTCACCATTTAGTACCAAACTAGCAAAACCAGAACACAAAGATTTTAGGCCCATGGAATATTAGTTTGATCAAGAGATGGACATTCTAGATCATGATGTTTAGGGAAAAGGGTTTGATCCAGTTTGAATTGGTTCAGGTAGAAAATACCTGGCCTATTTAGCCCAACAGCCCATCTTTACAAAATGTAATCAAATTTGTCTCAATATTTCAAGTAATGAAGGCCATGTTTGTTAAGTTTGTTTGATAGAAAGCAGACTGGGCAACTCCACAGCCATGGAGTGACTTAAGCCTGTGTTCCCTAGACTTTCTGGCTCCTTGGAGCACATTCATTCCTCTCTGAGCAGAGATTTGGGTTGAGTATAGAAACAAGTGTGTATCTTCGCTTAAAAGCCTTCCCAGGTGGATATTATCCCTCAGTTTGGCTGCTTACAGCTCTCAGGGTGGGCACGGAGCAAAGGCAGGTCAGCGGGGCCACCAGCCAGCAGCTCGGCCGTGTGCATCTGGGGGACAGTGGACCGGAGTGTCACTTGGCTGGGGTGACAGAGGAAAATAGACCCTTTCAGGATAAGGCCACTGCCTGTGGTCTAAAGATGGCAGGCGAGAGGCGGCGGGCACAGAGGTGAGAGGCTGGGGGCACAGAGGTGAGAGGCAGTGGGCACAGAGGTGAGAGGCGGCGGGCACAGAGGTGAGAGGCTATGGGCACACAGTGAGAGGCGGCGGGCACACAGTGAGAGGTGGCGGGCACAGAGGTGAGAGGCTATGGGCACACAGTGAGAGGCTGGGGGCACAGAGGTGAGAGGCGGCGGGCACAGAGGTGAGAGGCGGCGGGCACAGAGGTGAGAGGCGGTGGGCACAGAGGTGAGAGGCGGCGGGCACAGAGGTGAGAGGCTATGGGCACACAGTGAGAGGCGGTGGACACACAGTGAGAGGTGGCGGGCACAGAGGTGAGAGGCTGTGGGCACAGAGGTGAGAGGCTGGGGGCACAGAGGTGAGAGGCGGCGGGCACACAGGCGAGAGGCAGCGGGCACACAGTGAGAGGCAGCAGGCACTCAGGTGAGAGGCGGCGGGCACACAGTGAGAGGCGGCGGGCACAGCCGAGCAGAGAGAGGACAGAGGCCTGGAGGTGGATTTGTCAATATCCAGCTTAACTTCCTGACGCCCTGGGGTGACAGGCAGCCTGGCCAGCCCCTTTATACACACGCCTGCCACCTCTCACCCTGGCACTGGGTACGGGTTCTTACCCACTCAGAACCCTTCAGCCTCTAATAGCAGCAACAATGGAAACGTAAGGAGTACATTATAAAATAATCATTTAATAATTATATAATTAAGGAATCTTATAATATAGTGTATTCCTCCAGGACCCAAAGCCCCCATAGAACACGTTATTAATTTCCTATTGCTATTATCACAATGACCACACATATGATGGCTAAAACATAACAAATGTATTAGCTTGTGGTTCTGGAGGTCAGATGCCTAATGCGGCTCTGCTGGGCTGCCCTCCTCCTGGGCGTTCTGCTCCAGGGCCTTCCCCGCTGCCGGGGTTTCTTCCTCCCTCGGCCAAGCCAGCGGCCCAGCACCTCCTTTCCTCCTGATGTCCTGCCTCCTTCCCATAGGACAGACGGACGTGGTGAGGACGTTGGGCCCATCTGGGTAACCCAGGCAGACCTCGCAGCTCTGGGAATTCATTAGCTGCAGAATTCCACAGGCGCATCAGGTAACGTTTGCTCCTTCTGGGGATGAGATGTGGACCTCTTTGGGGCCACTACTCAGCCTATTACAACATGCGAATCTGATTTCCCATTCTCACACACCTGATCTTCTAACGCTTTCACAGAAATGAACGGAAATGTCTGTAAAGTAGAGGGCTACCTGCTGGGAGGTAGGAAGAGATTTCATTAGAAAATAAAACATGGCCTATCATTATATTAAGAGACTAGAGGCCCAGTGCATGAAATTCATGCATGGAGTGGGGGGTTTCCCTCAGCCCAGCCTGCACCCCCTCCAATCTGGGACCCCTCAAGGGGTGTTCGACTGCCCATTTGCAGGGATCAGGCCAAGGGTGTGTGGCCAGTCTGGGTGAGGAGCTGATGGCTGTTTGCAGGTTGGCCACAGACCCTGGCAACCCAAGCTCCCAGCCCCTCCTTTTTTAATTTTCTTTTATTTTTTTTTCCAGCACCTTTCTAAGCAGGTATCTGGGATTTACTTATCTTCTAAAATTAAAACTTTGTAGCCTTGAGTGGAGGCCAGGGCCAGCCATGGCGGGCAGGAAGCTTGACTTCCTCCATCACCGGTGGCAACCCAAACCTCCTGCTCACTCCAGCTCTGTGGTCGCCACCATCTTGGTTGGGTTAATTTGCATAGTTGCTCTGATTGGCTAGTGGGTGTTGCGGAGGCATGGTCAATTTGCATGTTTCTCTTTTATTAGATAGGGTACTACCTTAGTGTTTTTGTTTGGTTGTTCTTTTGTTTGTTTTTAAATTTTTAACAATTGATGTTTAGAGAGAGAGAGAAACATTGATGTGAGAGAGAGAAACATTGATGCCCTTTTCTGGTGCCTCCCATACACTCCCCCACTAGAGATTGCATCCACAATCTTTCAGGCTACAAACAACTGAGCCAACTGACTCACACTGGCCAGGGTTGTTTTTGTTTGTTTATCTTAGAGAGAGGAAGGGGGGAGGGAGAGAGAGACATCAATGTGAGGAACATCGGTCGGTTGCCTTCCATACACTCCCCAAGTTGGGATCAAACCCAAAACCCAGGTATGTGGCCGACTAGGAATCAGGCCAGCAGCCTTTCAGTGCACAGGATGACACTCAAACACCTGAGCCACTGGCGAATTTCTTCTCTTTTTATTGTTTTATTTTATTTTATTTTTTTACTGTCAAATTTAATACTTTAATGACAACCTTAGTTTACCCTGTAAATATTAATGGAAAGGATTATATACATCCTTGAGAAAGTTCCAAGCATTCCTGGTGTTAGACTGGATTTAGATATAGGGCAGCTGCCATCAACCACTTCTCTGTTGCCTGGGTCTCAATATGAGCTAGGTGGGCCAAATCTGTGTTTGTAGCTGGCTACATCCCTGTTGCTTGGGTCCCTATTTGAGCTGGGCATGGGAAGCATGAAGCAGCCATGGGGCAGGAGACCTCCCTCAGAAGGGGCGAGTGTTCGAGCCCCTGTAACGTTGGGGAGGTGAGGATTTGTGCCACACCTCGGTACAGTCAATTTTTTTTTTTTAGTTTTTTTTTTTTTTATTAAATTATTATCTTTGTACAAAAACCATTGCCCCCGCCCATACGAGCCCTCCCTCCCCAGAGTTTAGTGTCCATTGGTTGTACTTATATGCATGTATATAAATCCTTCCGTAGATCTCTTATCTCCCCCAGATCTCCCTAACCTCCCCGCTGTAATTTGACAGTCTGCTTGTTGCTTTACTGTCTCTATCTTCTCTTTTTAAATAGAATGGGGAATCAGAAAACCAGAGCAGAGGCAACACTGGAAAAGACAAAGCCAACTTAGTCTGAGAGCAGAGAGCCCACCCTTTCTCTGTAATAGAAACGCCAACAAAAACTACCAAATTCATGATCCACAATGACAGATTGAAACACATGTGTGCAATTGGCACCAGCAAGAGCTTTATATGCATCACGCATGTGCAAGTCAACATTTATTTTTAAATTTCCAGTGTGTGTCATATGTACAAGCCGGTTGGTTGGTCAGGTGGTTGGACGGATGGGTGGTCGTCACTTAGCCTTTATATATAGAAATTTGGTTTTACCATTATTACTCAGCATTTATACCTGGCAGCTTTACTGCATAGCTACATCATTAACTGGGGGAAACAGAAGACTCCGAGTGGGAGCGAGAGCTGCCTGCCTGTCTGTAGTCCCTTTGCGGCATTACTGCTGCTATGAGGCATCTCGGGCACCAAGATCAAGTTCATAGGAGCAGGGAAAGGCCCCTACAAGCTTAAATGGATAAAGCGATAATACCTGTCAGATTTCACCCTGCAGTTAGGAATGCAAAGGAATTCTCAATCCCCTTTTGGGATAGGTTGAATGTACAGGATCCTCAAGACAGTAAGTATATTCACCTTAGAGGAAAATCTTTACACACATGATCATACACACATGAGTCCTAGGCCTCTGAACCTTCACCAGCTCCTCCCCACACCCTGCTCCATTAATCTTAATATTAATAGTATTTATGTTTTTGCAGTTTCTTCTGTGTAGGACACTGCTCTGAGCACTCGACATGCAATATTTCACTTTACCCTCACAATTATCCTGTGAAGTGGGTCCTACCTTTACCCTCCTGGTGGAGATGAGACAACTAAGTTTGGGTACTTTCTCCAAGGTCACAGGTCCAGCACGGGACAGAGCCAGCCCAAGCCTGGACATTTGACTCGGAATTCCACACCCCTGACCACTGCCCTCACCTGCTGCATCTTTTGCTGGGGTGCAATTTCTAAATCCCAGGTGGACTTCCTGCTTCCTCTGACGTGAACCAGGACTGTCAAGGCCCGGGAATTCCTGGCTAAGCTGTTTTCCCCTCCCTGTCCGGGCGGGAGGCCGCTTCCGGGGCTCGGTGCCTCCAGCGGGGGTCCATCACATCCTTCACCGACGGTCCCCCTGGGCTCCCGAAGACACACACAGGCCCTTTCTCGCCCGGTGAGCTCCTTGCACATTAGCCCGCGGGGAAGCGGCGGAAGTAACGGAATAATTTCGCACTCTCTCTCCAAAGCAAATAAACGAGGCGCCGCCGTGAAAGTGGGTCTCGTTGGGGAGGCGCTGTCTGGGCGCCTGCGCCGCCCCTGACGCCCCTTTCCGGTGCCCGGTTCCCGGACCCCCCTCGGCTTCCCAGGCGGATGGTGAAAGTCTCCAGCAATCGGAGGCCGGGTTCGGGAGCCAGGGCGCCTCCAGGGCCCGCGGACCGGGGCTGCACCCCAAGCTGAGCTGTGGATGGGGCTCCCGCGGGGCCTCAGCCAGTCGCCCCGGATGGTTTTGTAGAAATAAAACCAGGTAAGATGAGTCCGAAGACCCTTGGATGCCCAAGGGGAGGGGCGAGAGGACCCCCCGGAGCTCCTGAAGGAAGAGCGAGCGAAAGGGGGACTGCCCTGCCCGGCACCAACCCCCTCCTCCTCCTTGAGGTCGCAGCCCAGCCCCTGGTCCCAGGTCTGCGGCCAGGACATTTCCAGAATCCAGCACAGATGGGAGCGCCCAGACCCAGACCCGAAAGGTGGAAAAGGAAAGAACCCCAGGCCCTCAGGACCAGCAAGGATCTCCTTCCCCCTCTTCCCGCCTCTCTTAAACTGTTCAAGATCCGAGGCGACTGCGGGTCGGGAGCCAGGGCTGGGGGGCGACTGCTGTCAAACAACCGGGAGGGAGAACGCGCTGCCCGCCCCGAACTGCTGGGCGAGGGCCGAGGGCCGAGGGCGGGGCGGGGCGTCTGCTTCGCGCGTGCAGACCTGCGTGCCCGCCGCCCAAGGTGCCCGCTGCCTCCCTGCCAGCTGCCCACCTGCGTGGGTCTGTGACACGTCTCCACAGGCCAAGAGCTTCGACCGGAGGGCGCTCCGCCGTGGACATGCCCCCATGGGAGAAAGGGCATCCCTGCGGAGAGAGAGATGTGCTTTGATCCACAGCCACTCACACTCTGCACCCCCTCACCCCCACACACACTCCCCGCACACACCCACACCCCCCCCCCACACACACACACACACACACTCCCCCCTACCCCACACACACACACTCCCCGCGCGCGCACACACACACACACACACACACACACTCCCCCCTACCCCACACACACACACTCCCCGCGCGCGCGCACACACACACACACACACACACACTCCCCCCTACCCCACACACACACACACACACACACACTCCCCCCTACCCCACACACACACACACACTCCCCGCGCGCGCGCACACACACACACACACACACTCCCCGCGCGCGCGGAGCGCACTGGCAGCTCCTGGGCGCAGGCAGCGCCTGTAAATGCCTCTGCATCAAAGGGCACAGTTGTCCAGAGATATAAACAGTCACCTCCATTCCAATAGCTTTCGGTAAGGACTCCTGGCGCGCGGGGGGGGGGGGGGGGCGGAGGAAAGGCCTGTGAATACATTGGTTATTTACATTGCAGGAGTGGGGGCGTCCTTCTTAGCCTCTGCATGCCAACGCCAGAAAACAGTCAATCCACAGAGGCCGGGAAGCCCTGCGCACCGCTGCCGGACGGTCTGTTCTCCTCTGGGCTCCGCTGTCGGTGTGATGCCTGAAACTCACCGCGGGGACACCTGGTCTCCTTAATAAAACCCGCCAGGCCCGGGGCAGCTGCTGGGAGGCATCTGTGGCCCCTTAAGAAGAAAGAAATAACTCACTTTTCTGGAAGAAGTGCCAAGGTCAAAGAGCTGGCTCTTTAAAACAAGGTGTTAATGAGGTGTCAGACCCCGGGGCCTGTGCCCCTCCCCCCGGTGTCCGGGAGGGGCCAGGCCTGAGACTTCAGAGTGTGTATGGACAGGACGGGCAGGGGCTTGCCATGGGCTGGAGGCACTGTTTTGCTTTGAGGCTGTGTTGGCCAAATAAGCCCAGTTTCCCCGGGGGTTTGGTTTGGATAAATGACTTTGGGGAAGGGGGAGGGGTGTTCTAGAGAGCCGAGCCCCCACCCCCAGGGCACCCTGCAGGCCACGGTGGAGGACAGGGCCGGCCTGGGGCCTGATGACAGGGTATCGATCACCTTCAGAAGGACACTGAGGACCTGAGGAAGCGCAGGGTGAGGGACAGAAGAGGGGGCTCACAGTGCTGTGACCAGCCTGCCTCTGCCCGCTGGGTGCTGGCAGCAGCCTGTGCTCCGGGCCCCACAGAGACAGCCCTCAGTGGCTCCAAATATGGTCAAATGTCCACCGAGGGGCAGGACCGAACCCCACCCCCACCCTCACCCCCACCCCACCACACCCCACCCCCACCGAGAGCCATCCATTGGGGTTCAACTTTAACTGTCACTTCAGATTGTGATTTCTGACCAGGATGATGGTAGACGCTGCCCAGCCATCGTGGCTGGCAGTGTTTAAGCATCTTGTTTCTCTAGGTACTGTCCGATTTAGTGAGCAGGGCTCTGAAAAGAGAGAATTATTGCCGGGAGCACCTCCCCTCTGGAGACGAGGCCGTTGTCTGTAAAATAAAAGGGGTCCCACTGCCCTTCCTGCGGCCGAGGAGCACCGCCTCGGCTCATGCTCAGGAGCTCTCACGGGATTTCTGCTTTACAACGTCAAATGATAGTAAACTCCAATCCAAACTCTCCCGGTTTGCCTTCTATCTTCAGGGAGAAAGTTTGGGGAGTATCACTGCATCCTTCACAATCTTTTCAAAGGTTCCTCAACCTTTAAAATGGCCAATAGCTGCCCGGCTGGCATAGCTCAGTGGTTGAGCGTCGACCCATGAATTCCACAGGCACCAGTTCAATTCCGGGCTCTGCTCCATCCTCCATGTGGGGCGTGCAGGAGGAGGGCAGTCATGTGTCTCTCTCCTTGATGCTTCTGTCTCTCTGTCCCTCTCCTTTCCTCTCTCTCTAAAATCAATAAAAACACATTTAAAAAAAAAAGTTAAAGTGGCAAATGACTGAAACGAAAGCCTTGGTGTCTGTGTCTATACTCAGCCCTTGTGTAGAAGGAGGACAAACATTGGCCTCCAGCTTCCCAAAATATGTGAGAAGCAAGATCAGCCCACATTGCTTCTACTAGGAGTTAGTGGTCACCATACATGATCTCAGACCCTGTGAGGACATCCCCATCCCACCCCCATCCCACTGGAACAGCCTGTCCATAAAGGAGAATTCACTCAGAGCCATTCTAACAGACGCAGTGACTTCATGGCTTTTTGCAGTGAGAAAGTCTGTCCAACAGTCTTAATAGTGTCTCAGAGACCAAAGGGCAAAGGCAGGTACTTACGATGTTTGGGGGGTCTTTCAAGGTGGGGACCTAGCTGGGATGAGGCCAAATTCATGGCGTAATAGTTTAAGATTGGAGGACACAGCAAGGAAGGGGTTTCCGAGCAAATCTTGAAGAACAGTCACCGATGAAATATCGAATGCCCAACAAGGGACTGTTGCTGAGGGTTAGCTAAGTAGTCTATGGTTCAGATAGACAGAGCTGGGAAGTCCCAGTAACAATAAAGCAATTTTCTACCTCATTTTCACCCGCAAGGGTTTCTTGGAATTGTCAAGCTCTAGTAATGCAAATCAAGTCATGTTAACGTAGCTGCAAACTCTATGGGTATGGATGGTTTGGGTCTCAATACCAAAGTACAAAATGTATAGGAAAAAAACATGCCAAAACTGGTTTGACTCAGTGGATAGAGCGTCAGCCTACATACAGACTGAAAGGTCCCAGGTTTGATTCCGGTCAAGGGCATGTACCTGGGTTGCGGGTACATCCCCAGTAGGAGGTGTATAGGAGGCAGCTGATAGAGAAGGTGGGGGAGGGTGGTGGGTGGGAGGTGATCAGCCAAAGACCTTGTATGTGTATATGCATGGCCCATGGACACAGACAATGGGGTGCTGAAGGCCTGGGGTGGGAAGTGGGGGAGTAGGGAGAAGCTGGAGGGGGTTAATGGGGGAAAAAGAGGACACATGTAACACTCTGAATGATAAATTATTAAAAATACACATGCATGCTCATGGCGGTCAGGGCCAGCCACAGTGGTTACAACAGTGGCACGGTTAGGGCTTCACCCTGCAGCCCTGGAGACCCGGGGCTTTTCAGCTCAATCCTTTCCTTCCGAACCCAGTGACATACTGGAGGTCAGAGCCTGGGTCACCCTTGCTGCTTCTCCAGTAGCTTTGTTTACAATCTTTTTTAATTTGGTGGTTTCGGTGGACTCGCCAGGGCCGCTCCCTGGCCCGGGTGTGTCCTGGCGAGGGACACGTCCACCAGCACCAGCTGCTCCCGTGGCCGCGGCCTGAGCTGGGGTGACCATGGGGACCCCGCAGGAAAGCAGCAGCTAAAGGAGGCTCACGTGGTGTCATCCGCCAGAGAGCCTTGGGGAGAAGGACAAATCAAATGCGAAAACATCAAAACTGGGAGGAAAAGACATGTATCTGCTGCTTTTAAGGAAAAGCCACATCGCAGACGTCAGAGGAAGTGTCTGCAGCATTCAGACGCTTGGTGGTGGACCTCATGCTGGGCAGCCAGGGTCACAGTGAGGGGAGAGGTCAGCAAACATGGTCCCCGGATGTTCAGGGAGGTTTTTCTTTATCTACAATGGTCCGCAGTGGGGAGGCATGGAGCCAGAGCTCCCCGGGACCCCCAGGCAATCACAACACACGAGTCACTGGAGGGTGCCCCTGTCCTGCATCTCTCCCATCCTCAGGCACACCAGGGTCGCACCCCTTGCCACACCCGAGACACTGTTCTCCCCTCTCCCCCATCATCCCACTCTCCTCTCTACTGCGTCCTCCATGGCATCAGCCCTGTTCCCGCTCCTGTCTCCCGAGCCCCTTCTCCATCACCCTGGTCCCAGCTGCTCGGTGCCATTTTAGGTATCCCGTGACCACAGAGCCTGTGAGAAGCTTTCTGCCCACCGTCTCGAGTGACTCCCTCCCGTTCTCAGTAAACCTCTGCAGCAGCGAGGCTTCTGCCCCGGTCCCTCCCAGCTGCTGTCCACAGGCTGCCCCTGACCATGGCGTTGCTGCGCCTTGGCCAGCTCCCGTCCCCCGTTTCCTGGACCTGTCATGGCGTTTAGCACTGCTGTTCACTCCTTTATCTCCCCCTGCCACCTTCCAGGCCTCCAGGAAGCAGGGCCCTCTCAGTCCTATTCCTCTTCACCCCCTTGGCTTCTGGGCGCTGAGGCTCCGAGCTGGGAAGCCCTTTCCCCCCTCTCCGCCCCTTGGTGAGCTCACCCCACCCGTGCTTAAAAAACCAAGGCCTGCCAACTCCTGTTTCCAGGGTAGAACACTCCGCTGAGCTCCAGGTTCATGGCCACCTCCTCCTTCTCCTCACTGCGCAGCGCACAGCTCCAGCTTGGCGTCCCGGAGGAACCCTGGTCTTTCCCTGACCGCCTTTCGGGAAGTTCCCACCTCAGGCCTTCGCCCAGCTGCTCAGACTTCACAGCCTGGACTCGTGCTCCTCACACCTGGACGGCCCCCTTCACCCACACCCTGCTGCCTCTGCCTTCTGGGTCCGACCACTCCCCATTCCCACTGCTGCCATCCTCCCCTCTGAGTCTCGGCCGCCTCTCTCCTGGATTATTGCCAGGTGCCCACTCGGTCACCCCGCCTCGGTCTCGTAAAAACGACACCCAAACCACATGGCCACGCACGGCAGCCTCTTCCTGCCTGGCTTTTCTCTTCCGTTTATGCCAGTGAGCTTTCTATACGTACAGAAAGCTATAAATACAGCTCCATACACAGGGTGGGGCGCAAGTAGGGTTACAGTCATTCCTATGGAAAATAACACAATCATTCAGGAGCAATAATATAAGAATAAACTCTGTTTCCTGTAGTCACAATGGTAACCCCACTTTTGCCCCACCCTGTATATAAATGGTATCTTCTAAAACTTTTTATTTATTTTATTTTAGAGAGGAGGAGGAAGACAGAATGATTTGTTGTTCCACTTTGGATGCATTCATTGGCTGCTTCATGTGTGTGCCCTGACTAGGAATCAAACCCAAAATCTTGGCGTATCAGGACGATGCTCTAACCAACTGAGCTACCCGGCCAGGGCTTAATGGTGTCTTTCGAAGAGAATACATTTACAAAATGCATATCTATATCTATAGATATTTAGATATAGATATATAGATATAGATATAGATATGACATTGCATATATTATGTAATTATGTACAATTTATATATGATTTAAAATATCCATTTTGTGTATGTTGATGAGTCTAGAAACTCATGTGCATGTAACTACCACCACAATGAAGGTGTAGAGTGTTTCTATTTTGTCAAACTTGCCATGCTCCCCTTTCTTTGCTGTACATTTGTCTCCCCAACTGGCTCTAGGCAGCAGCTGATGAGCTTTTCAACCAAGAGGGTGGGAGTGAAAGAGAGAAACGTTTCATTCCAGTGGGAAAGGTCCGGTAGAGAAGAAAAACAGATGATGCAGAGCACTAGAGCGTATGTTTGCCTTTCCCAGCATTTCACAGAAATGAGGTGTCTCTGGGTGAGCACAGTGTTTTTCACATTCACCCGGGGTGCTGCACGCATTTTATTTCAGAGTAGGTTCCATTTAAGGATGAATCACAACTTGTTTATTAATTCCACCAGCTGATGGTCCTTTGGGTTGTTTCCAAGTTGGGACTCTTACGAATAAAGTGGAATAAACACTAACCGGACATTCACAGACAAAATTTTGCACTTCAGTCAGTACCTCGCTGGAGTTGCTGGCTTAGACTCAGTAAGTGTGTATTTATCTTTTTAAGAGACTGCCAAGTTGTTTGCAAAGCTATGGCTCCATTCTCTGTTCCCAGCAGCAGCGTGCCCGCATTCCAGTTGTCCTCCATCCCCTCTCACTTGCCCTCTCGGCCCCTCTCTCTGGGCTGCGGGCGGCGGGCGGTGGCCTCTCCCGGGCTTCCATGCGCACTGTCTCCTCGTGGCCAGCTCAGCGTCTCCTCCTTTGCTCGTCAGCCTCCGTTGCTTCTTTGGTAGGTGTCGGTCCAGACCACGGGCCCATGCTTTTAACTGGGTTACTGTTTTCTTGCTGAGTTGTTAGAGTTCTCTCCTGATGCACAAATTGCTTTGATTTTCTTAATGGTTCCTTTTGAAGAGAAGACATTTGTAATTTTTTAATGAAGTTCGACTTACCAACGTGTGATTATTTTGAGCTTGTGTCCTGAAGAACCTTTGCTGGCCTCAACCTTGTAAAGCTTCTCTCCTGTGTCAAAAATGTATATTTTGATGATTTTATTCCGTCTCCCATAAAGTAAAGTAAAATGAAATAAAGTAAGATGCTTCTGAGTGCTACAAAGAGCTCGAGAGATGTTTGCGAATAAAGTGGAATAAACTGCCCACGTCTACCCTCTCTCATTACAGCCCCAGCAGACAGACCAACCCCCTTGTCTTCGTCGGCCAGGGAGACAGGCAGGGATGGGTGACACATCCTGAGTGTGAGGCCCGCAGCCCCCACAGCTGCTCTCCGAGGGGGCGACAGGAAGATAACGGTAACATTATGCGAGCATATGTTGGCCTCGGGCACAATCCTTGGCACCCGGATGGGGCCTCGTGAGTTTGCGATGACTTCATGGCCATCACTGGGGTGAACTTGACGGCTGCGGGCGGCCCTGCCCACAGGCCAGGTGAACAGCGTTTCTAGAACAGTCGGAGGCCGGCCGGTCCCTGTGCTGGTTATTCAGCCGCTGCTGCCGAGGCCGCCCAGCAGCCAGGAGCCACCACCTCAGGGGACGGCGTGTTTTCCTAACAGAAATTCTGGGGCGTTGGTAATTTGTTAGAGCCGCATGTCAACAGAGTCCTTCCCAACTTCTAAGAATAGAACAACCTCCAATTATTTTTACCACAAAAGGGCCGTCTAAAAGCGTCCTGGCTGGGGCTGCCGCCGGCTCCCCGCGCCGGGGCTGGACGCGTCTCTGTGAGTGTAACGGGTCCCCGGGACGGCTTGTTTGTTCTCGCCTTGGCCGTGGCCGCCATCCCTCGGTCACGTGCCAGCTCCTGGAACAGAACGGAGATTTACAATCACACCGGCGCCCTTCACGCCGCCTCTGACGACAGGTCACAGGCGGAGCTTTGGGGCGAGTTAGCAGCCCGGCTCATGTCCTCCGTTGTCTCACTGGTCAGCAGCTGGTCACATTCGGAATCCTGGACTGCAATTCAGTGTGCGATCGGGGCTCACACGTGGGCTGATTTCATGCAGGAGCCTCGGAAGCAGCCACTCACACCTAAGCCACAGGTCCAGCCTCTCTGTGCTCCCGGTGAGTGCTCCGGAGGAGGGGGCAGCCCTGGGAGGAACAGGCTGGGCGGCGCTGCCAGCGCTCGGCTCCGGAGCAGGAAGTGACTCAGCCTCGCACTCTCCCTCGTCCGCAGCTTCGCTTCAAACCACACAGGACACGCAGTGTGGTTTTGACTCCTCGTCATGCAGTGAAGCAGCATCTTGCTGCCTGTCTATCCGCTTCCTTATTTCACTCCTGAATCATAATCCACCCCCTGGCTTGCTCCGGGCGCGGGCCTTTCCCAGGAACAGAACGCGGGCGCCGGCGTGGCAGGACCAGTCCGCCTCTGGTCGCTTGTCAGGCAGCAGACGTCCCGGGGATCCCCGAGCGCTCCTCTCTGCTTCTTCGGGGCTTCTCAGGAGGCTGCCCGGGGGACTGGCCGCACACGCTGTGCCTCGTGGAGCGCTGGGCACAGTGACCAGCGGGCAGAGGACGCGGGCGCCTTCTGGGGACCACGCCATGTGTTCTAAACACGGGGGTAGCGAGGGAGGTGGCAGAGCCTGGGTCCTCGGGGAGTTAGAGCTCAGTTCCCTGGGCTTCGTCCTATGGTAACGGAGCCCGAAACTGAGACCCCAGAGAGTGTGATCATCCTGGGTCTTCAGTTTCATATGTTTCCATGTAAATGGACTCTCCATCATTTCCCAGGAGCTGATGCCCACAGGGGAGACGGCCTGGGAGGGACCTCAAGGAGGGCTGGCGAGGGACGGGAAGGAAAATGGTGTCAGCCCCAAACCTCCACACTCCCCCCGTTTCTCCTGTGATTGTGGCCCTGAGCCTGGGCCGCCCTCCCGCCCCGCCGGGCTGATGTCATTGGCATGGGAGGCCCAGGGGCAGTATTTTACAGACTCCCAAGTGCAGCCGGGGCCAGGAACCCCAGCCTAACGGAGCCATCAGGAGTCCCCATGCCCGGGGATCCCCGAGTCGGTGCGGGGGAAGTCCTGAGGCCCCTGCGCACTGGGAGAAATCCCCGCTCTCCTCATGGGAGCAGGACAGGCCTGTCACCACCCTGGAAACCCCCGGCCTGATGCTCCCACCTCGCAGGGACTCCGGCCAAGTGACGCTCTCCCCAGGGCGTGGCTGTTTATACCCACCGTTCCACATTCCTCCAGGACCAAATTCCTCTGGAAATATTTACAATTAACCTTTTCTCAAGTTAGATCTCAGACAAGCAAGTATGGTCACAACACGATTTTCCAGTTTGGCCTGGATTGAACCTACTTCCCCGGCAGCAAGAAGGACCTTTTGGGCTTCAGGGCTCGTCTCTGGAGCACAACCGTCCACAGCTCTGGCCGCCGCGGGTGTGGACATGACGTGGACTAGCATAGCCCGGTTTAAAATCGGACGAGTGATCCTAAACTAGATTAGAACTAAAAACAAACAAACACGTCTCGCTCAAAGATCCCGGTAAGCACGGTACCCGTGGAACAAGTAAGAAACTGTTCTGGCCTAATGAAAAGTCAGACTCGGTTTCAGTTTTCTCATCTGAAAAATGGGATTGCAAATTCCTGCCTTTCCTGTCAATGATTAAATTAGGTAATTTAGGTGAGCATACGCATTACTCCTCAGAGGTGAAATACCGGTATACTGCCCAGGTGACAAATACTTTTCCATTTAGAATTGATTGCATTGAGAAAATCACCTTCTTTAGCCGTTTCTAATATCAGAAAGGCACAGAAGAGCCCTGGCTGGATGGCTGCCAGTTGGAGCATTGTCCCATTCACCAAAAGTCTGTGGGTTCAATTCTTGGTCAGGGCACATAATAGGTTGTGGATTTGATCCCCAATCGAGAGGCAACTGATTGCCATTTTTCTCTCTCTAAAATTAATAAAAAAAACATATCCTCTGATGAGGTGTAAAAAAAAAAAGAAAAGAAAAGAAAGCATAGGAGATGCCTACATTAGCTCACACATGTCAATCAAGATTTGCTACAAAAACCCTGCATTGGTAAAGATGTTAAAGATTTCTTTTTAATCTTTCAGAGGTTTTGTTCATTTTATCTAATTTTATCCTCACAGTGACAATAGAAATAAACCGGAACTTGAGTAATTTTCAACACATGGGACATTTCATTATAATAGACCTGAACTGTCACTCTCGGGTTACTTTGAAAAGAAATCCCAAACGTTTCTTTCTTTTCTTCTCAGTCATTTCACTCGTAAGTATTTCAGCATTTAAACCACTTCTGAGAGAAGTGACAGTGGTTTTGTGGAAGCTGAGCCACCTCAGCCCCTTGTCCAAGGTCAGGTGACTTGGTAGTAGAACCAGGACTTGAAATAAGCTCTTTAGATTTTATTGGAAAGAGGAAGTGCCTTTTCCCCCCCTAAAACCAAAAACAAGAACAACAACAACAAAAAAACACAACTCATTAAGACATATATTATGTCTCATGGATAAATGTGTTTTCTTAGAAACATCCCAAATATATATTGTTGGGATTGGTTCTCACGGATTAAGGAATAAGTAAATTGTGAATAAATCAGAAGGTCAAAGAACCAGATGAGGTTTGATTGTTTTTCTTGACCCCTTCATTTTATTTTATTTTCACCATTATTATTATTTTTTAATCCTCATCCAGGGATACGTGTTTGTTATTTTTTTAGTTTAGGTTTATTATTATTATTATTGATTTTAGTGAGAAATGGGGAAAACACAGAGAAAAATATTGATGTGTGAGAGAAAAATATCCATCATTTGCCTCCCATTCCTAACCAGGGATCGAACCAGCAACCTGGGCATGTGCCCTTACCGAGAATTGAATCAGCTGCCCTTTCGTGTAAAGGATGATGCTCCACCCAACAGAGCCATGTCAGCCATGATTTCATCCTTTCATTTTAAAGATGAGGATACTGAGGACCATGGAGTTTAAGAGGCTTTCTATTTTATTTTTTTAATACCAAAAAGCCTAGATGCTCTGTCTGGAATTTTATAAAGAGAATTCATTGGTTGCATTTTGCAGGCATGAAGCAAAAGATTTCAATGGTGTAGGAACTAAGAATTTGCTGAGCTGAGAATTTAAACAGGTTCTACAAAGATTTATTTCATATTTTCTTAATATTGCGTCACAGTGACACTGATGCTGATGATTCAGAGGTAAGAAGGTGATGACAATGGCCACGTGTCCAGAGAGGGAACATTCATTGTGGAGCCAGTGCAGTAGAGAACAAGGTCTCCGTGAAGTGATGGTTCTGGGCCGAACAAATGTGACAAAATAGAATTGCGTACAGAACACATCGAATCCAAAAGATCAGACTGTAGAAAAGAAGAGTTTGGCCCTGACCGGTTTGGCTCAGTGGATAGAGCGTTGGCCTGCGGACAAGATGTCCCAGGTTTGATTCTGGTCAAGGCCATTTGGTTGCGGGCACCTCCCCAGGCGTGCAGAAGACAGCTGATCAATGTTTCTCTCTCATCGATGTTTCCAACTCTCTAGCCCTCTCCCTTCCTCTCTGTAAAAATCAATAAAATATATATTTTTAAAAGGTTTGTGTTTGGGGAGAACACCAACCCAATGGAACCTGTAAGTCATGAATGCAGGACCATGGACTCGGGGTACACAGTGATAGTGCTTCACAGTGTGATCGCCAGCAAGTCCGAAGGGGGCTGGAGTCACCCCATCACTACCTGTGGGAGCAGCTGTCAGTGGGATGGGTGCTGCTGTGGCGTCCCCGTCCTCTCATTCCGTTGACTCCCCTCAGGTGGGTGTCAGAGTTCAGCTGTGAAGCCCCCTATTTGCCATCGGAGTCCTCAGCGTTAGGGACCGGGCGCCGTCTGAACCAGAGGAGAAACATTCCTGCAGGCGGAACTAAGAAGACTCCACCAGCCCTCGGGGGCGTCGTCCGGTCAGGTCACGCCCTGCGCTGCCTGAGCGGAGTGGGTGTGGGGTCAGCAGGTCACCATGACCCAGCCTGTCCCCTCAGGCCCACAGCCTGGTCCCACGGCTCTTCGAGGCTGGACACCAGCAGAAACACCGTCTCCCCTTCAGGACGAGAGCCAAGGGCGCACGTCACTTCCCTGAATCTGCAGGATGAGGCAACGTCCTCCCTCTCCCCCGAGGCAGGAAGTGGGGCTTTAAAACATTTCCTACGACAAGACGTGTTTCTTATTACGACAGTGACATCAACTTTGCAACAACTTATATAGCCAATTATTTTTTCCTGTAATACATGGTTTTAAATGCTTTTTCTTTTCCTTATTTTTGCATTAAAAAGTACTCCATAAAACAGAGAGAGAAATATATTAAAAAAAATAAATAAAGTACTTCACGCATCATCAAGAAAGCTCACCTAGTCCAGTGGTTGAGCATCCAACTATGAACCAGGAGGTCACAGTTCAATTCCTGGTCAGGGCCCATGCCCGGAGACATGCAGGAGGCATCTGATCAATGATTCTCTCTCATCATTGATGTTTCACTCTCTTTCTTTTTGAAATCCATAAAAATATTTGAAAAAAATAAAATAAAAGTGTTCCATCCTCACTACCATTATTCCTACCCTCATTCTCATATTACCCCTCAGCTGGAATGTTCTACCTTCTTCCCTCTGTCGATGACTGCCAGTTCTTCAAGACCTGGTTGTAATCACAGCTCCTTCCTGGTATGTCCCTGATTATCCAAATCCACATTGACTTACATTTCATACACCTGTCACACCAGTCATAACTTACCATTCCTTCCTTACTGCCTTGCACTAGTCACTGTTTTACTTTTCTTATCTGTTTGTCCTCAACTTGATTGCAAGCTCATGAAAAACAAAATTATGCCCTCCCTTCCTCCATGGAATGCATACCTTGAAGTCCTAATCCTAGTACCTCAAGACGTAACCCTATTTGTAGACAAAGTCTTTGGAGAGATGATTATGTTCACGTAAGGCTGGTAGGATCAGTCCTAATCCAATCTGACTCGTGTCTTTCTAAGAGGCGGAGGTTAGGACACAGACACACACAGACTAAAGGACTTCTGTGTAGACGCAGAGAGAAGGCAGCCGCTGCCAGGCAAGGAGAGGACCCAGAAAAAAACCGAACCTGCCGACATCTTGATCTTGCACTTCTAGTCCCCAGAATTCTGAGAAATAAATTTCTGTTGTTTAAGTCACCGGTCTGGTATTTATGGCAGCCCTAGCAAACTGATACAGTACCTAAAACAGGAATGTGATATTTTCCATATAATCCCACGTTCAAAATAAAGCAAAATACTTTGAGGAGCATAGTATATAAATCCTTCCTAGCATAAATGGGTTCATAGTGTACAGGAGGTTATATAACATTTATCACAGACATTTCCCCATGAAATTCATGCAAATACACAACGCCCTGGTTTATAGGCCCATAACCTCCCACTGGCTTTCACCAGTCCTGGTCCAAGGCTCTAGTTCGAGTCATGACATTCTGTTGTCTTGAGCCCTTTTAACCAGGGGCTTGCTTGTCTGTTTGGCCTTTGTGCTGGTGTAACAGCACAAGAAGGACCTATTTATTCTTGTTCCCATATCCACGTGCTGACAGAAGAACATGATTAACATTTTTTCCTGGTTAGGTATTCATGGGCAAAAGTCACGGAAATAAGCAAAATCCCAGAGAAAAATTGCACGCACAAAGTCAACATTCAGAGATACCCCACTCATAACAGAGGGACCCCTATACTTCCAAATTCTCTATCCATATGACTTAGAAGGATACCTGGTGGTGGTGGTGTGGGGGGAGATTAACCAAATAATTTATATGCATTTGTGCAGAGCCCTTGGGCACAGACAATAGTGCAATGAAGGCCTGGGGGTGGGGGTGGAGGGCATTTCCAGGGAGGAGGCGATTAGTTGAGGGGGGAAGGGGACATATGTAATACTTTCAACAATAAAGATTTTTTTTTTTATAAAGGATACCTACATATTCATGTGTTTCTCCATAGGACCAAATAGCCCCAAATTTCCTTTTTCCCACTGCATCCAGTGATGTGATTATGAGCTCTCATTAAAACAAAAACAAAAGCAAAAAAGGTTTGCCTTGGAAAATATACCTGGAGCTGAGTGTCTTAGCAAACTTGTGTGTAGTTGTGAACGTTGCTTTATCTGTTCCTTTAAAAACCCTGGAATTAGACCAGTTCTCAGTAATGAAAGCTCTTTGACCTGGAGGCTGAGCCACACAGTGAAGGAGGCGTTGGTGAGCGTGGTGTCGGGTGGCCCAGAGGTGCCTGCAGCTTCCTGCCCCCTCCCCCACTTCCTGTGTGGAGGCGGGAGGGGCATCCCTGTCCTTGGGAGGAGGCCCAGCTGTGATTCTAACTCTGTAACTCACCTTCCTTAAACTTCCGGTTAGTTTCAGACAGCACTTTGAAAGCCATAAATGAAAAGTGTGCTTTGGGATATGTGGCTTGTCTTAGCCAACTTGTACATATGAAGTTTTCCGTTTACCAGGAAGTTCACCTTAGAGAAGTGAGGCACGTGGCTTATAAAGTTCTCCCCACAGAATCCAAGATGGCGGCATAGGTAACACCTAACTGCAGCCTCACACAACAATTTCAATAAAATACAACTAAAATACAAAATGGACATTACCCAGAACTACAAGAAAGTCGACTGACTGGAAATTCTTCAACGAGAAGGAAAGAGAAAACCAGAAGGAAAATCAGAGGAGCTGTAAAAGCCTAAGGTACGGAGACACGTTGCGTGCTCTGAGAGGACGGAGCTGGAGAGGAGGGGGAGGCTGAGTGCCTGTGGCGTTCCCTAGCGGGAAGGAGATAAAAGCTCCGACTGTGCTGAACCCCAGATCCAACAGCACCAGTTCTGGGCCAGACCCTGGGGGCCCAGGCTTATCCACTGTTAGGCCGAATCTCAGGGGAGCAGCGAAAGGCAGATCCCCCAGAGGCGTGCACATTACCCACAGAGGATGGACTGTTGACTCTGCTACTAGATTGCCTTAGTGGGAAGGAGACAAAAGCTCTGGACTGCACTGAACCCCAGTTCTAGGCCAGGCCCCAGGGACCCAGGCTCATACAGAGGGAGCCTGGGGTGTAAGGAGGAAACCGGAGTGGCGAAAGAAAGTCCCAGAGGTGCGCACATTGTGCGCAGAGAACGGCGGTTGACTGCCACTGGATTACCCTAGCGGGAAGGATACAAAAGCTCCAGACTGCTCTGAACTCCACTTCCAACTGAACTGAACCCCAGTTCCGGGCTCATTGGGAGAGAACCTAGACTGTTTGGTAGCAGGCGAAACTTGAGGGCACCTTTCTCTCAGAGGTGCTTGCAATGAGTACTGAAGGACTCTGAGGAATACTGAGACTCAGGAGCCTTATAGGGCGTGGCTGACGGAAGCCAAGGCTGTAGGCTCCACCCTGAAACTCCGCCCCATCCAAGCTGATCACAGAGACTTTTAAGGCTACCAACTCAGGGAAGCAGCAAAAATGCCGAGACAAGGAAACAGATCACAAACGAAAGAAATGGAGGACAAAAAAGCTACTGGATATAGAGTTCAAAACCACAGTTATAAGGTTTTTCAAGAATTTCCTAGAGCCGAGACCAGTTTGGCTCAATGGATAGAGCATCGGCTTGGGGACTGAAGGGTCCCGGGTTTGATTCCAGTTAAGGGCATGTACCTTGGTAGTGGGCATATTCCCAGTAGGGGGTGTTCAAGAGGCAGCTGATCGATGACTCTCTCTCATTGATGTTTCTAACTCTCTTTCTCCCTTCCTCTCTGTACAAAATCAATAAAATATATTTAAAAAAAAAAAAAGAATTTCCTAGAAAAGGTCGATAAGACCTATGAGGATATGAAAAGGGATCAACTAGAAATAATAAGGGATCAATAAGAAATAATAAGGGATCAACAAGAAAGAAAGAATACATTGTCTGAAATAAAAAATATTATACAGAGTCCTAAAAACAGAATGGAAGATCGAAAGAATCAAGTCAAAGATTTGGAACGAACATAAAGAGCCAGAAGCTACTCCTCTGCAGAAGCAAGAAGACAAGTGAATCCAGAAAGTTGAAGATAATGTAAGAAACCTCTGGGACAACTTCAAGTGAACCAACATCAGAATTATGGGGTCCCAGAAGAAGAGAGAGAGCAAGATACTGAAAGAATGCTAGAAGAAATAGTGACAAGAAAACTTCCCCCACCTCGTGAAAGAATTAGACCTACAAGTCCAGGAAGCACACAGAACCCCAAACAAAAGGATTCCAAAGAGGACCACACCAAGACACATCATAATTAAAATTCCAAGAGCAAAAGACAAAGAGAGAATATTAAAAGCAGCAAGAGCAAAGCAGGTAGTTACCTATAAAGGAGCACCCATACGATTGTCAGCTGATTTCTCAACAGAAACCATGCAGGCCAGATGGGAATGGCAAGAAATATTCAAAGTGATGAATAGCAAGAACCTACAGCCAAAAATACTCTACCCAGCAAAGCTATCACTCAGAATCAAGGCCAGATAAAGAGCTTCACTAATAAAAAAAAGTTAAAGGAGTTCATCACCAACAAACCAGAATTATATGAATTGCTGAAGGGGGTTCTTTCAGAAGAGAAAGAAAATAAAGATAAAAATTATGAACAACAAATACGTAACTATCAACAAGTGAAACTAAAAACCAAGGGAATTAAAAAACCTGATGAACAGGGCGGGAGAGCGGGCCGGACAGCAAGAAAAAAAAATATGATGAACAATATTAACTGGTGAATATAATAGAATCAGAAGGGGAAAAGAGGAGTGGGGGGTGCGGGAAGAGACTGAACGTAAACTGTGCACCTATGGATGAGGACAATGGAGGGTGGGGAAAGGGCAGAGGGAGGGGTAGGAATCTGGTGTGTGGGGGGGAATGAGGAACTTTTGTAATAATATGAACAATAAGGGTTTATTTAAAAAAAAAAAAAAAAAAAGGTTCTCCCCAGCCTCGCGCTGCAGATGAGCGGCCTGCGGGGGATCCTTACCCGTCTGAATGGGAGCAGCGCCGCTCGGTGTCCTGCCGAAGCCGGCTCTCACCTGTGGCATTAAATGGAACAGGGACAGAAAGACTTCAGTGGAGACTAACTGATTGGTAAAAAAAAATGAAATGAGGCTCTGTATAGATGACCGAAAAAGCAAATTCCGCTGTGGCAGGATGTCTGGTAGTTATTTTGGTCTTAATTAGTCTTCAGTTGATGATTGCCAAAATGTTGGGAGGCAGTAGAATTAGAGTCTCAAGTAGACTATAGCCAGGAAATAAGTAGGAAGTGTGAGTTCGTTCTACCTGGACACCGACTTAAAGTAAGGCAGGGAAGACTCTGCGGCAGATATTCGAGAGAGATGGAAGGCACCAGGTGAATGCCAAGCAAGGACCCACGTTCACACGCATCTCAACCGCTTTCTCATCACAGCTCACAGGGCTTCTCCTGCTCCCTCCTGCCCACGGACATCTTGTTCTGCACTCTGCCTCTGATGACTTCTTGTCCCCAAGACTTTCCGCCTGACCAGGCTTACCCTTACTGATTGCCCTGGAGGTGGTCCCGGGGCACATCATGGAATGTGTTCCCAGTCACCACACCTCAGCTGATGTGGAAGAACGGGAGTCTGGTGCCGAATGTCACGAGTGAACCCACTAGATGCTTAGCCACATGGACACCCAGGCTGATTGAAATGTCCATGTCCTTGCCCCCCCTGGTTTGGCTCAATGGATAGAGCATCAGCCTGCGGACTGAAGGGTCCCGGGTTCAAATCCAGTCAAGGGCACATGCCTGGGTTACAGGCTCAATCCCCAGTGGGGGGCATGCAAGAGGCTGCCGATTAATGATTCTCTCTCATTGATGTTTCTATCTCTTTCTTTCTCCTCCTCTATGAAGTCAATATAAATATAAATATAAATATATATATATATATTTAATGTCAATGTCCTCAATGATACATTTCATAGTCATATTAAGGAAAGTGTGTAAGAGGAAAAACCAACTAGCTATGCAGTCTGAGAAATTGGTCTCTAAACATGTTAGCTCGATTATCTGAACTTAATTTTTTTTTAATTTAAGTGAAATTGGAGGATTGTCTCAGTACTCCACTTTCCACCGCACACCTGGTTTCATTCAGCCTGTCCACCTCAGCATCTCCGACACCCTAGGCACCTGGGACTTTAAGAACACGAATGCCAGCGTCTATTGTCAGATCAGCTTTGTGTTTATATCGAGCAATTACAGTGGGAGGTGGCCCTGGTGCGGTTAGTTTTTGACAAGGTTTGTGGTGAGCTGTAGGTGGTGTGTGTGTGTGTGTGGGGGGGGGCGGGGATTCACACAGATGAACACGTGAGACGTGCAGCTCTGGGAAGCGTGCACCTCTTGCCTTTGTTGTCGAACACGTCATAGCAAACAAACGGTTCCCACCAGGATGCCCGCAGACGCCCTCATGGAGAAAAGTGAGCACAGTACACCCCTCGCCGTGGAGTGCTGTCTGCCTGTGATAGGCTACTGGAAGGATGGAAGTGAAATTATACTCAAGTGACTCGCCGACCTAGGTGATATTATCAGTCCAATTAGCACAAAGTGTACTCGTGTTGCATAGTCTGACGTCAGCCACCAGAGCGATTCCTGTAAATTGTATTTACTCTAACTCACTGAGAATCCCCCTCCCCCCACCCCACCCCCGCTCCCATTGTAATCCTTCAGATGCCCAGGCTGTGCCAATGGGTCACCAGTCTTCCGGGCGCCCTCGCACGGGGCTCTGCCTGCCTGTGAGGGCCCATGGTAGGTCCCTTGCGAACAAGTTCATACGCCGACCAGACTGTGAGAGCGCGTGTTCGGGGACCAGGGCCTCTGCCTCTTTGCCTGGTACTCACATCCACTCAACAAATGCGGGCTGAGGACGTGATTATATCCACAAGCAAGAGTGATTAGCACATTTGTTAAAGTCCACCTATTCTTTTCCTCTCAAGCTTGAACGCCTATGGTCTGTGCTAGTAAGGGCATTAGTATCTGAGATGAAGACTGTTTTTCCTAGAGATAAAAGAATAAACATTA
Source organism: Nyctalus aviator (assembly GCA_036971965.1). Lineage (NCBI taxonomy): Eukaryota > Metazoa > Chordata > Mammalia > Chiroptera > Vespertilionidae > Nyctalus > Nyctalus aviator. The sequence continues at coordinate 4,999,220 of CM072935.1, read as the reverse complement.
TCCCCCTTTAGGGCTATGGTCTGGCACAGTGCCTGACTGCACGCAGCAGGAAGACCTGTTCAGGTGGTAACAGCTTTATCCTGCTGCAGAGTCCTCTCACACCAAAATTACACAGGCAAAGAATTTGTAAGTGACATAACATCTAAAGTGCTTAGAAAGGTGCTTGGCATTGGGTAAGTACTCAACACATATAGTTTCCTTCACACAGATTTTAAGAGAATAATGAAAACCCTAGATCTAAAACTTGGTGGAAAATGTGAAATTGGGCCAAAACCGGTTTGGCTCAGTGGATAGAGCGTCAGCCTGCGGACTGAAGAGTTTCAGGTTCGATTCCGGTCAAGGGCATGTACCTTGGTTGCTGGCACATCCCCAGTGGGGGGTGTGCAGGAGGCAGCTGATTGATGTTTCTAACTCTCTATCCCTCTCCCTTCCTCTCTGTAAAAAATCAATAAAATATATATTAAAAAAAAAAAAAAGAAAATATAAAATTGGGTTTAGTAGAGAACGAATGGCAAAAAGCAAAGGTCAGTATTATCTGTTGACCCAGCAAAAAGGTTTAACTGTCTCATCAGAGTTTTAAAATGTTACCCTGACCTTCTCATAATTTTTGGCATCATAGTGAAAACATGCATCTGTCAGATAAACTATACAACGTCTAGTTAAATTTGAATTTTAAATAAACAACACATAATTTTTTAATATAAGTCTATCCCCTGTAATATTTGGAGACTCCTTGTATTTCCATTTGCTCAGTCTGTCATCCTAAACTAATAGCAGTAAGGACTAGTAACTTGAAAAATAGTAATCACTAGACAAGGCCTTTACTTTTTTTTAAAGGATGTTTGATGGGCAGTCAACCAGTTTCTTTTAAGCTTCGAAGCTCATTTTTTTCTCATCCTAAATGTATGGTTAATTTGCATAATGGCACTGTGATTTCCACCAGCCTTTAAACATGCCCTACAATCAACATGTCCCTGTGGAGGCATGGCCACTGGACTCTGCCTCACGGAGGGAGCAGCTGCCCAGCTGGCGGGGAGCCAGGCATGTGGTGGGGAGTGATCAGTTGCTTGCTTCTGCCCGCAGTTCCAGGGGAGCTTGCAGGCCAGGTTTTCCTCATGGTCTGGACCAAGCAGCCAGGGACCCCGTCTGTGGGGCTCACGTTCACGGCCCAGCGGCCCCGAGCCAGGCAGCGTGGAGGGACAGAGACCAGCTGGTGGCCTCACCAGGGAGTGTGGGGCCACAGAGCAGAGGAGCAGGGAGCCAAGTATGGATGGAGTTCTTGGCGGGGCACCACCAACAAAGAGAGAAAAAACAGAAGTTTTGCTAAATTGGTCTTCTTATGGATATTTTATTTCTTCATTATTCACCACCTCTCAAGCAACCCTATTAATCATCCCGTGCCTGAAACCTAAAATGCCAGAGAGTTGGTAGGTGAGCAGCTGTGGGCGGCCGGGCCTCCTGCCAACAGAAAGCCCGGCGGACATTGTAGGCTTCAGCCAGCTCCCAGAGCCCTCCGCCCTTCCTCTCTGAGCACCAGGGGCTGCCCACCGCCTCCTCCCCACTGTGAGCACCTGTTACGTCCTCCCTCGGCACAGTGAGGGGCGGAAGACTGCTCTCCACTGGCCCACCTGGTTCACACCAGCTGACGCTACCCACTGCTCACCAGGTGTCGGGCACTCCACCATGCACTGAATATCCTAATATTGTTCAGTTCCTACCATAGCCTGGAGCTGGGCGTTGCTGTCTCCCGCCCAGGAACTGAGGTTCTTAGAGCTCAGAGTGCCTTCCGAGACCATAGCAGAGAAGGTGTGTTTGCACGCACTCGGGTGTCTCGGTTCTGCTCCCGAGACAAGCAGCACCGCTTGCCTAAGTGACTGCCCCTAAGCCATAGAAGCGGGCTTTTCTCGATGCCACACCATCTTCTTACAGGGAAATACAGACCACAGTGGCGATAACAGTGATGTTTGAGGCTGAATGAGACTTTCTGAGATGAGAGGAGCTCAGTTTTTTATTTATACAGAATCTTCTAGGGGATTTGCTAAAACACAAAAGCAAAGATTTAAGTGTTAAAAAAAAAAAGAGAGAGAGAGAAGACTATAAACTAGTAATCAGGGGTGGATTCCTATTCCTATATGAGCTTAAATGGACTTAGCCACACGAGATACATTTAAAACACTTGATGGATGGTAGTCATTTTATCCTGTTGAATGCTTTCTAACTGAAATTATACAGCAAAAACACATTTTAGATAATATAGTATGGGTAAGTACCCAGAAAAATGACTGACATTTCCCTAAATATAATTCCAACTCCAGAAGGCCTAAGAGAAAAGACGGATCATTTTTACTTCATAAAAAGATTTTTACAGTCTGAATGGCATAAAAACAGCATACCCAAAAAAGATGAAGAATAAATTTTGGTAAAAAACACACATATCACACAGTATGACCATTCAGTGAAAAAATATCCAGTTGTTAAATTTAGTAACTCCCTTGTACTAATATGAAAAGATTCCCAAGAGATGTTAATAAATTAATAAAGCACAGCAGAGGGCAATGTGCATGGCATCCTTCTATGCCTTTTCTGTGTAAAATGAATGGAGAACAAGGAGAGCTATAGATAGATAGACAAACAGATTATAGATTATAGAGAGATAGGGGAGGGTTCTGAAAAGATAAATAAGAAAGTGGTAGCAATAGTTGTTGATAATGAGGAATTGGGAAGCTGGGAAGAGAGAAAACGGGTGGAAGAAAAAAATTTCACCATGTACCTTTGTAAAATGGTTTACTTTTGAACCACATGACTATATTATTATTTAAAAAAATACAATAATGAACATACCTAACAAACAGATAGCCACCCTAAAATGTTCACAAATGTCACAGCCCCAACTCTGGAGATTCTGACTCAGTGGGCTTAGCTCAGGAAGGACATTTCTATCGGCTTCCCCTGGAGGGCCCTCTGATGAAGACCAAATTGCACAGGTGTGACCTCCTGGGAGGCCAAAGCAGAGTTCAGAGAGCAGCGGGAGGGGAAGAGGGTGTCCCGGAAGTTCTTCCCACTTCCCTTCCTGCAGCTCTCCCTTTGGGGGCATTGTCCTGCCTCACAGCTCCTCTGCCGGTCTAGGCATCAGAACCAGGTGAATGATTTATTTATTTATTTGTTTGTTTATTTATTTATTTATTTAATTCCAGGTGAGTGATTTTTGACACTTGCAGGAAGCCCAGGTATCAGAGGGGAGGAAGAAGACATTCCAAGCTATGTGATAAAGGAGAAAATAATTTCTAAGGCCACCTAACCACGCAGCTACTATTTCAGGGGCGTGCATCTATGGAAATTGAGGCTTAATAAAATATGATCTGTTTAATACAGTGTTCACCAATATGCATAATCGCCTTTATTTTTCTGTGATTCCAATTTATTCCTCCTACTACTCTTGATCTTTCTTGCTTTGTTTATAAAACTAGCAAAGAATATGTTCTGAAAACAAACACACACATACCCTATATAGACCAGTGCTTTTTCTCACAGTACATTTTATCAATCATTCATTGTCAACTGCCATAGTTAAACTTGGACTTTTCCTTTCTTGAGTCGGAATTCGGCGACACCCATTGTCTGAACCTGGGGGTGAGGGTGGCGAGAAGTGCTATGACAGATCCATGGAGCTGTCTTGTCCTCCGCTGCTTTTCTTTCCATCCAAACAGCCCTCCTTTCTCTCCTCCCTAACAGTGATTAGATCGGGGCTGGCTGCTGGGCACACACACACACACGCAGTGCGCAGTGGAACAAGGCTCCGCTTAGGAAAGAGGCCGGTGGTGGAGCCACACGCCAAAGCCAGCTCGGGCTTCCTCAGCCACGGAAGAGGGAATGCAGAGGTGGGTGGCCAGGGATTGGGAAGGAGTCTGCCAGGCCACACTGGTGACAGAGGCAGAGGCACCGAGGCCAAAGCCAGCCACGTCGGGATGAGGTGACATTGGGGCGGGCTTCGCGAGGGAAGTACCCCGGGACCTAACCTACCTTCCGCGCTTTACCTAGAACACAGCCTGGTCTCGTTTCCTGAGGATGCGTGGTGGTTTTATAAAAAAACTGTTCTTTGAACAGTGAAGAATCCTGCTTCACCCATGGATCCTGAGACTCCCTCTGTTCTCCTTGGCAAAACAACGCTCTCAGGCTCCTTAATTTCCTGTTCTTCGCCGTGTTGTATGTGAGATGTAAGATCTGCTGGAGGTCAGGAACTCACTTCTCTCAACACAACAAAAGCTTAAACATGGCTCTTCCCACACCCCAACAAGGTACCTGTACTTTACAACCTGCCACAAAACTGGTTTATAACATAAGTAGGTTCTTAAAGAAAATGTTTTTTTTCTAAATATTTTTAAAGCATTTCAATAAAATTAAATAATTTTGAAAGTTAGATATTCACAGAAATAGAAATGTGGTGACAGGGGAATCTAGTGGCAATAGGGACCATAAGGGCCTAAGAAAGGGATGTCCATTGAGCAGCCGGATTCTGTGTGGGTAGCACATGTATCCTTTCACCAATTGAAGTCATACATGTTCAGAGGAAGATTGGGAGGAGAAACCCAGTATATTAACAGTCTTCTCTATGCTCAGAATATTATCCTCTCTCTCATTTAACCCAAGTCTAACAATATTCCCAGAACAGATCAAGAACTACGAACTCAGGAATATAGAGACAAGCCGGTGAATAAATGAGCACGACCTGAACAGGCCCCTCACAAAAGACTAACAAAGGTCAAAGCACATTGAAAGGCACTCATCACTCAGTCATCAGAGAAATGCAAGATACAACCATGGTGAGACTCCATTTCCACTCACAGAATAACTAATGTTTTAAAAACTGGCAGCACCAAGTGCCGGTCATCATGTGGAATAAACTGGAATGCTCACACATCGCTGATGGGCAGGTGCAGTGGTGCAAACACTTTGGAAACTGCTTGGCAATTCCAAACAAACAAACAAACAGCGATTCCACTTCTAGGTGCTTGTTTCTCTAAGGGGAATGAAAGCAGAGTCCACTAAAAGGCATGCATACGAATGTTCCCGGTAGTTTGATCAATAATAGTCAGAACATGGAAACAATTTAAATGTCCCTGAAGCAAAGAACAGATAACTCATTTCGATGCATTTCTGCCATCAGATTCGCCTCAGCAGCTGTAAGAAGCGAACACCTGACACACAGGAGGGGGTGGGGCCGGTCCTGAGGGGCCACCCTGTGTGGCTCCGCCTACAGGGAGCCGGGAGCAGGCGACACTCGCCGTGGAGATGGAGAGTAGGGCCTGCGGCTTCAAGGAGGAGGGGACACAAAGAAAACTCACAGCGGATGGAATGTTCTAGATCTTGGCAGGGAACCTGGTTACACATTATACATTTTTCAAAACTTGCTGAATCGTACACATAAATTTTGTGCATTTCGTTGTGGATAAGCATTAGCTCCATTAGATTTGAGCAAAAAAGTCGGAGCAGCAGAGATGAGTAGGGAAAAAGAGTCAGGGAGCGAGGAGATTGGATTTAAGCCGCAGGGAGCTCGTGGTGGGCGACTGACGGCCCCAAGCAGGAGAGGGCACGGGTCTGCGTCGTGGGGAGGCCACGCTGGGGAGGCCACGGAGACGCTGCTGTGAAGAGCAGTGATCTGCTGTCCTGCGTTCATTCTTACGGCGAGATCATCCGCGGGAATGCCGGTCCGCTGGCTCTTGGTCAGCACAGCGCTTTCCACGCTCCACCGCTCCACCCAGAGACCTCACGTGTCCCGTAACATTCTTCAGACATCACACGTTGCAATCCCTCGGTCAGAATTCTTCCCATAAGTGATTCTGGAGGCTGATACGGAAATCTGGCAAAAGACCCCGAGTTTACTTCGTTTATAGAATGAAGTTGACTCTAGACTGCGGAACACAAAAGCTTTGGCTCCAGAGGAGGTTTCGTTACAATCTGGGAAGCTTAGGGCACCGAAAACGAGTCGACATCACCAGCGTGAAGGTTACACGAAGGGGTGGGTGAGCGGCGAGCTCTGGCAGCTTCCAGGATCCCGCCTCACTCCTTCACCGGTCCCATCTGGTGCTCACTGGCACTGAGTGTGGGCCTTTTCTTTTCTTTTCTTTTCTTTTTTTTTTTTTAAGATTTTTAAACTGGTCTTTAGAGAGAGGGGAAAAGACATGGGGGAGAGAGAAACATCCATGTGAGAGTGAAACATGGATTGGCTGCCTCCTGCACAGCCCCTACTGGGGATCGAGCCTGAAACCCTGCATGTGTCCTGCCCAGGAATTGAACCGGGAACCTCTGGGCCCTGGATGATGCCCACCAACAGAGCTGCCGGTGGGCGTCTCTGCCAAGTGTCGGAGAGGAACCTTGTTCTTGTTAGTGCCGGCGCTTTCATTCACAATCGCAGAGAATCTAAATTAGGATGGAAGATCTGAGGGAGGCCAGGGGTCCATATGGCTCACAGGGCACATTTTAGCTAGGCCTGTGTTTCTGAACTCACTGGCGTGCTTCTTCCAGAATTTTCTGGAACCATCCCACACGTATATATCTTCTCCTCCAATAATTCTGCAGAAGCCAAGCCCAGCAGGCTGCCAGTCCTCAATGCATTCGCTGTTCCTCTGAGGAGAAGCCCATTCTCTGGCTAGAATAAAATTCTGCTGCCTGCCCACTCCGAGGTATCACTTCAAAGAGAAAACAAATGAAACCCAGCTTCCTGCCATCACCGGCATTAAAAGGTGATGAACTACAGGGGCTTTGCGTCTTGACTAAAAGCAAAACTGCAGATGAATGAGTAGATCAAGAAATCAAACAAACAGAGGTAACCTCTTCATCAGCATAAGTCAACCAGATAAAGAGTGAAACCGCCCACACTGTCACCCTTCCCCTCCACGAAGGTAAGAAAGGAGAGAAAGGAAGAGAAACTCTCTTCTGACCAATCCAATTATTACCTAACTAGAGGCCTGGTGCATGAAATTCATGCACTGGGGGTAGGGGGGTGTCCCTCAGCCCAGCCTGCACCCTCTCCAATCTGGAATCTCTCTCATAATCTGGAACTGCTGGCTCCCAACTGCTCGCCTTCCTGCCAGCCTGATCACCCCCTAACCACTCCCGTGCAAGCCTGATCAATGCTTAACTGTTCCCCTGCTGACCCAATTGCCCCCAACTGCTTTTCTCTGCTGGCCCAATCGCCCCCAATTGCCCTCCCCTGCTGGGCCAGTTGCCCTCAACTGCCCTTCCCTGCAGGCCTGGTTGCCCCTAACTGCCCTCTCCTGCTGGCCTGATGGTCCACAGCTGCCTTCCCTTCCAGGCCTTGTCCCTCCCAACTGCCCTACCCTGCTGGCCGTCTTGTGGTGGCCATCTTGTGTCCACATGGGGCCCGGATCTTTGACCTTATGGGGGCAGCCATCTTGTGTGTTAGAGTGATGGTCAATTTGCATACTACTTTTTTATTAGATAAGATAGAGACCTGGTGCATGGGTGGAGGCCAGCTGATTTGTCCTAAAGGGTGTCCCAGATCAGGGGGTAGGAGGGAGGTTCCCTTGGGATGTGGGCTGGCCTGGGCGAGGAGCCTGTGGTAGTTTGCAGGCCAGCCACGCCCCCAGCAACCCAAACAGAGACTCTGGTATCTGGGGTTTATTTATCTTCTACAATTGAAACTTTGTAACCTGGAGTAGAGCCAAGCCACCTGCTTACTCCATGGTGGCAGCCATTTCGGTTGGGATTTATGTATCTTCTATAATTAAAACTTTATTGCCTAGAGTGGAGGCCAGGACCGGCAAGGGCAGGCAAAAAGCTTGGCTTCCTCCATCGCCAGGGAAACCCAAGCCTCCCTCCTGCTCTCTGTGGCTGCAGCCATCTTGATTAGGATTATTTGCATACTCACTCATGATTGGCTGGTGGGCGTGTCTTGTGGGTGTAGTGGAGGTATGGCCAATTTGCATATTACTCTTTTGCTAGATAGGATACTTTATCTAACTGTCTGAAATTTGCACTATCTTCCAGCTATTTTCAAGGGATAAAAAGAAGCTGCTGAGATAATAGAACCATACTCACTAAACATGTTTCTAAGGATAAGCTCACCCTCCTGCTCCCTAATAGGCCTGAATCATGAGAGGCTGGGATGGGAATTTTTGGGTACCCTGGACAGTCATAACACTGTCTGAACCTTCTCCATTCTGTCTTTTGGCAGGATTCACTGACTTACTCATTCATTTATTCGCTATGTAACTCATTCATTCATTTATTCATTCATTGTCTACTCTCAGTCCATAAATATTGTTAGAAGAACACATAATTATTCATATACTATTTGGTTCTTGCTTTTTGATGATGTCAACATTGGATTATACTACTTTGCAGACAACAGTGTGTGAATTCTTTCACAAATTCCCAACCCTGCCTCTTCTCTTATGTCAGGGTGGAAGCTTTTTCTAAGAAGGTAACCACATTTGATCCCTGTTTTTTCCGAATATAAGCAGAGATGTGAAGAATAGTGGTGGAAACACTCTGATGACAGCTACATTAATTAGATTGCCAACGATCACAGACAGATCACACTTTCTACCCTCTTCATCCTTGAAGTTTGGAGTGATTTAGGGCTTTGCCATGTGTGATCTTTGGGCTCACAATTACTTCAGGTGCATTTATCCTTTCTGGCTGATGTTTTTTGTTTCTTAGGATATATTCCCTGAAGTGGGATCTCTGGGTCAAATGGCAGTCCCATTTTTAAAACATAATTCTTTATTATTGAAAGTATTACATATGTCCCCTCTCCCCCCATTAACCCTTTATCAGATGTATAATTGTCAAATATGTTCTCCCATGTAGTGGACTCCATTATCATGTTGAGGATGGTTTCTTTTGCTGTGCGGAGGCTTTCAAGTTTGATGTAGTCCATTTGGTTATTTTTTCCTTTGTTTCTCTTGCCGTAGGAGATGTATCGGTGACAATTCTGCTACATGAGATGTCTGAGATTTTACTCCCTATGTTTTCTTCTAGGATTTTTATGATTTCGCAACTTTTTTTTTTTTTTAATGTACATTCCTGGGCTCTACCCCAGAGTGACTAAATCATAATCTCTGGGACTGAAGTCTCTAAATCTCCTTTTATTAAGACTCAAGGAGTTGGGGGTGGGAAGAGAGCAACCAAAGGACTTATATGCATACGTATAAGCATAGCCCATGGACACAAACAGTAGGGGGTGAGGGCATGTCCTCGGGGGGGAGGGGGGGAAGGAATGGCTGGAGAGAGGTCAATGGGGGGGAAAGGAGACATATGTAATACTTTAAACAATAAAGAATAAAAATTTTTTAATAAGACTCAAGGAGAGCCCTGGCTAATATGGTTCAGTTGGTTGAAATGACATCTTGTATATCAAAAAGTGGAGGGTTCAATTTCAGTTCAGAGCACATACCCAGGTTGTAGGTTTGATTCCTGGAGGGTGCATGAGAGAGACAATTGACCAATGTTATTCTCTCTCTCTCCCTTTCTCTTTCTAAAGTCAACCAATAAAATTTTTAAAAAGACTCGAGTCTCATGTGCCATTGAACTAATGATGCCCAAGGCCCTGCCAGTTCTGAAGGTCATAGCCAGCAGTCTGCATGGAGCAGAGTGTCATACTGAGCATTGAGATTTTTTTACTGAGATTGGGCAAGATGTTGGGTTAGGGAGACAATTTTGGAAAACAAAGGTTAGAAGTCATACAACTAAGTATACAGAGAAAAAATTATATAGACATAAGTGTGATATTTACCCCTTGGAAGAGTGAAACACCATTATTTTGAGATGAATGCTTCTAGTATGTTTTGTAACGCATAAGCCCACTAGGGATAACCATCTTTAAAATGTGTGGTTGATAAATGAAGCTATAATTAGAAGGGGAATCAGAGAATAACTTTCAGATGCCTGTATATCACACAGCAGCAGAGGACACTTACGCAAGGGCTGGCTGGTCAACTCAAGTTAGAGATGACACGTGCTTGTCACGAACAGGGTAAATATTTTTGGTAGAATGCCTCTCATCATCATTCTGGTGGCAGATTATACTTCACTTGTGATAGAAAGAAAACAAACGGAAGATCCTAGCACCGCTGGGGCAACATAACATTTTGATTTATAGTGAACAGTGATTGTTTGGAAGCTCTCATCCATGCAGCTGTTTGGAGAGAGTCGCAGGAATAGGAAGCATATTTCTGGGTCAGAAAAATCACAAAAGGAAAACATGTTAAAATCCAATCAATCCTCTCACTGAGTGAGTCAGCCTCCCTCGGCTGGAAGTAGCCATACACACCCATTGGGACTTGGCGGCCTTGGCTCAAGTCCTCTAAAGAGACGGAGAATTCTTGCCATATCAACGCTGTAAGCCACACCCATGTTCTTTCCCTGTGACCTAAGAATTCGTTTTGAAGACACGTGCTCTTACAAGTTTCCATGTCATGGCCTCAGAGGGGGCCTGACCTTGTTAAATTTGCAGACGTGGGAGTCTCCTGGTTCCCAGTGCCTGTGGACAAACGCAGAGTTTCCATAAGGATGGCTCACCGAGCTCTGGGAGCGAGCACGGTGTCTGTCGTCTTGGTGCGGTGACAACGGTTAACTTGTGGGGTGTGCTGCGTTCTGTGATAATGCCACACAGTGTGATCCATGTGGTCTTCCGGAAAAACCACGTGCAGCCTGAGTTCAATGACTTGGTCCCATTGTCTGCTAAGAACATTTCTGCTGGTAGGTCCATTTCAGCTTTTTAAACATACCTTTGGACAACTCCCTGTCCATCTCCCCTGTGTGGGCCCTGCTCATGTGGGCACTCTCCCCAGTCCCTGCCCGCTTTGGTGGGCAGCTATCCGCAGCCATTTCCTGGAAGTAAAAAAATGGAGGCCACTTTTTAAAAGTTCTGGCCTACCTTTCCTCCTCTTGCCTGCAGACTAATGTGCAGCCACTAGTATCCTTTCTCTTGTTCTCAGAACACCAGGTGTTCCTCCTGACGTGTAAGAGCGTTGGAAATAATGTGTTTAAATTTTTACACAATAATATTATACACACAATTTAGCAAAAGGAGAAAATCAGACATACTCAAGAAAGGACTTTTGTCTTCTCGCTTCCTCTGACTCTCCCACTTACTACTGATCACTTCCTGTTGGTGACTCCCAAATCCACACCTTCAGCCAAACGCCTCTTCTGGGTCCCAGGCCTACATGTCCTCCTGGGTGCAGACTGTCCACACTTGGATGTCCACAGATACCTTAATTCCCCACCTTCTCAACTGCAGGGTCTGTCTTTTCTTCAAAATCTGCTCTTCCTTCCACAGCCATGTCTGCACTGGGGTCATGATCAGAGTCATCCCTGACTCCTCCTGCTCTTCATGCCTTCATCTAATCAGGTATCTTGACCTGACTATTTTGTGTAAATAATCCCCATCTCCTTCACCGTCATTATAGCCACCTGGATGATGGCATTGAGCTCCAGCTGCCCTTTTGGCATCCAGTCTGGCCCAACCTGCTGTCCATCTTCCATATTACTCTCCTAGACACACAATTATGTTAGCATCCAACTCTCTCTGAGTCCCCATCCTGGTTCCCAGCTTTGTGTCCAAATTCCTTAAAACAAAGTCCCTGCTGATCTAACCCCTGCCTGTCTGCTCCCATTACTGTTACCACCACCCATCCTTTCACTCAAACCAGCTGAGCGTCAGTTCTAGGACCTCTCATTCCCATCTTTGGGCAGCACACTCATTCCTTCCCCCTGTCAGACAGGCCTCTCCTCTGTCCTACAGGTGAGCACATGCTCATCCTTCGGTTCTTACTCCCTCCCCTCGGGCATCCTTTCCTGTCTCCATGGCACAGGTGAGTGCACCTTCTCCAGAACTTCCACAGCATCTGGGTCTACCCTGCTTCCAGACCCTGTCCAGCCATGTCTAACTTTGGTCAGTTCCTTAGATACACCAAACTATGCACACACACCTTCCTCTACCTGGGACTTTCTTTCCCCATCCCTCTGTCCTTCAGTGCCAGCCTAAGCATCCCTTCCTTTAGGAGGCCTGCTTAATCCTACACCGACCTGAGTCCCCTTTCTCTAAGATCACTTGTGGCTTTCCATTCTCCCTTATCACAATCCTTTATTGTTTCTACTTGAGAAATTGTTTCTCTTCCCCAACAGACCTACTCGGGTCAAGGACAGGCCTCTCTTCTTTCCTACTGTGCCCAGGCACTGGCAGTGCCCCTGGTATCTAACAGGAACTCAGTGAATCCTGATTAAGTAACGAAATGGATTTTTCTACTTATCACATTGCTGCAAAGATTTGTCTCTCTTGGTGAGAACTGTTCCATTCGTAGTTGCAGTCCAGCACCTAATATAATGCCTGCACTCAGTTGGCAGGTAATATAGAGAAGTTGGATGAATGAGCTGCAAGCAGTAAATCAGAACAGCTGGGTCTTTGCCTCATTCACTTTACAGTCCTCAGTCACCTGCCTCAGAGCTGAGACCCACAGACAAAATAGACATGTTATTGCCACTATAAGTATATTTCTCTCCCCAGAAATATAAGCAAGAACTTAAATTGCTTTCAGCATGGTTTCCTTTCTCTTATCCTTCAAACATCATGAGAGTGATAGTAAATTATAGGCTAGTCTCTGGACAGAGAATATGATATATATAAAGGAGAAGCAAGAAAAGGGGAATTAAGATCTATTATATTCACACAATGAGCATGACTCTACCCAAAGAACTCCATGAAGCCCTGTGATTATGCTCATTTTCACAGATTAGAGAAATAATGCACATCTGATGGGAAACCTGATGGAGACAGGTTGGCCACTAAATCCCAAACTCCTCCCACTATAGGTCATACTACATTGGCACCCAAGACGCCTTGTTGGTTACCATTAAACTCTCTTCTGTGTTGTACACTTATAATTATTGTTTATCATCTAAACAAACCAGCTAACATTTATTCCAAGCCCACTATGAGCCAAGTACTAAAGCTGGATCTTCAAAAATATTGCATGAGCTTAGGGTTGTCCCCATATTACAGATGTCAAAACTGAGTCCTTGGGTGTCTTGAAATGTAGTTGCAAGCAGTAAGCGACAGAACAGGAATTTGAGCCCTGGTTTGTGTGATTAGAAACCCCTGGTCTTTCCACTCTGCCATGGTGATCACTGCATTTCTCTTAGGCTAAATAAGGATGAAAATTCAGAAAATACACCCAAAATGTCTGGATCTTACCCCTGGCCTTAGGAGGGAAAGGAATGTTCTGGAAGGAGAAAAGCATTCCAGTCCATCGGCACACACCTTTGACCTCTTCAATGTATCAACAGTGTCATAGAAATAAAACTTCAGTGGTAGGGCAGGGAAAAGATGAATGCAGAAATTCTGTGCAAGTCAGCTTTTTTAGAAATAAGCAGGAAAGCAAGGTAAGCTGCCTGGCGCTGTGAACATGATGATGCAAAGTACTGTCCTAACAACAATGTGAGTGTTGGACCGTCATGGAAGAACACAATGGATGCTCTTCAATGACACCAACAGCACTTCTTGCAAAACATACAATATTACCCGTTTACCAGAACGTACCTAACAAGCCCTGAATTCTTTGGCAAGTTTAATGTAAATAGGGAAGTAACATTTCTGTAGGCTAAACTGTCTCTTTCCAAAATTAGTTCAAATGCATACAGGAATTTGGTGGAATCTTTCAAATTTTTCCATAACTCCCATTTCTAGAGAGGCTACCCGAAGGCTCACTTTTAATCCAAATCAAATCTCAGCAGTCTATAAACTTCACGTTAAAATTGTCATAAAAATGTTGACCTTTTTTGGTTTAAATGTGATTTTTGAGGTCATCTCCTGGCCATTTGAATAAAATCTAGTCTAAATATCTTATTATTTCCAACAACAACAAAATCAACAACAGACAAAAATAGTTCTATTGTTCCCGAGTAGCAACTTTCTCACGGACACGCCAGAACTTCTTTCACTGTTTCTTTCAGATTCTAGGAAGTAGCAGCAGGAATTGAGTTCGCTAAAATGCTACCTCTTAGATGTCCCATCAGAAACGTTTCAGAGTCTGACAATCATAAAACGCCCTAGTTCCAACCCCACTGCAAAGACAGGAGAATTGCTGCATCGTCACGGATCTATGCCAAAAACTGGTTGTTCAGACTGCTTTCTCATAATCTGTAAGAAAGGAATTTACTTTTCCTGGGACGTTTCTTTTAATTCATATAATATTTTTAAGATGCTTTCTTTGGCCCTGGCCTGTTTGGCTCAGTGGAGACGGCGTCGCCTGCAGACGGAAAGGTCCAGGGCTCAATTCCGGCCAAGGGCACATAGCCTGGTTGCAGGGTCCTCCCTGGCCCAGATCCTGGTCAGGGCTCATGCTGTAGGCAACCAATGGATGTGTTTCTCTCACAATGATGTTTCTCTCTGCCTTTCCCTAAAAATCAATGGGAAAATATCCTCAGGTGAGGGGGAAAAAAAAAAAGATCCTTTCTCTTATTCTGAAACTATTAATTAATATGTACCTAATAACACAGAGAACCTTTAAAGAACATATTCTCCAAACCTGAATACATGGTGTGATAACAAGGAGATAATGAAAGGAGTCAGAAAATAGAACCTTTGGAGCTGGGACTGTCCCAGGAAATCGCGGACATGCAGTGACCATGACAATCGTAGCATTTCCCTCTTTTTATTCCCCTTTAAACAAATACTCTACAATTCCTTACCGTGAGCAGTGCAGGGTTATGCATTCAAACTGGTCAGAGTAAGTTGTCAGAGGCTGCCCTTTGTGTCTGAGAAAGGATGAAGTCCTACAGAAAATGCCTCCCGGTGTCTGTCCGGTGCTCAGAACACGCTCCTGCCCAGACATACGCCTCGGAGGAGAGGAAGTGACAGTCTTACTTGCTTCTCGGGAGAGTCACCGTGTGCGTCCTCTGGGGTAAGTTCATTTCCACGAGCAGTCAGTGATTCTGCTTCATTCACCAGAACCTGAGAGCTAGGAAGTCAGAAAAGATGAACTGATAAGCCGTTTGCTGCCACTTACTGGATAGCCACTCTTCTTGCCTAGACAAATGGAGAAGAATTAGTGACTTCATGGCAGTCATACACGCAAACCTCCATATTTCCACAAAGGCCAGAAAAATGCTAGGGCCAAAATTAGTGAGGAAAATACTTCCCAAGCCTGTTACATGTTTTCTTGATAAAATATACACTCTCTCCTGCTCTTTTATCCTTATAATTACCCTGGAGAAGAAAAGTATAGTTTAGATCTAAAACAGAACCTCGGGGAGGGGAGAGAGGAAGGGCAGATGTCACAGCGGGTGAGGCGGGCACTAAGAACATTCCTAGTTAGCCCTAACCCACCGAGTGGCCCAGCTGCATGACGGCACGGGAAGGGGAGCTCAGAGGGAGTGGCTTCTGTGATCTCCAGCGCGGTTGGAATTGCTCTGGTAGAGTATCCCCCTGGCCAGAGAGGTCTCTGCGAACATCCCCCCTTCACTTAGCACCACAGGCCATAGCAAGGGGCCTTTGGACCTGACACAGACCAGAGGGCAAGGAGGTGGGGGAGGTGGAGGAGGGTACAGGGGGGATATGTGGCGATAGAAATATATTTGACTCGTGGTGGTGAACACAGAACAATATACAGATGACGTGTTATAGAACTGCGCACCTGAAACCTATATAATTTCATTAACCAATGTCACCCCAATAAATTCAATGAAAAAGTAAGTAAAAAAAGAAAGTAAGAAGCCTTTGAACCCTGTCCTGCAAGCAGGTGTCTAAGCCTCCTACTCCCACATTTTTTTTCCTCCCTCCATTGTGCCTCAGCTGCTCCTGGCATTGACACACTTAAGCTGGGGTATCCCCTCATCCACGTATCCCCTTTGCTTGGGGGCATCTGGGCTTGTGAAACCGTGACAGCCTTTTGTGGACGTCTGTGTCAATTCAGTGACAATGCCTACAGTTCTAATCCCAAATAAGGTCTTGTATATCAGAAAAAAATTACATTAGCCCTGCCTGACCTTCACAGAGGGTCGGGCTAGCACTTCCTTTCCCCCGTGAGTGCAGGCAGGTGCTTTGGCGGTGAGGGTGGCAGTAAACGAACTCCATGGAGCCCTCCCTGCATGCTGAGCACCGCGCGTGCCATTGTGGTCACTCTGTCCAACCCGCGGGTAGGGAGAGCTGTTCCAGGTGACGGTAAAGAATCCGATACTCCGAAAGGCAGAGCAACTTGTCAGGGCCCACAGTGGGGACTCTTAGTGACTCTTAACCTCTGTGCCCCCTGCATCCCCAGTGGACCTCAATAAGTATTAATATTCTTGCCGAAACCAGTTTGGCTCAATGGATAGAGCGTCGGCTTGGGGACTGAAAGGTCCTGAGTTCGATTCCGGTCAAGGGCATGTACCTTGGTTGTGGGCACATCTCCAGTGTGGGGTGTGCAAGAGGCAGCTGATCGATGACTCTCTCTCATCAATGTTTCTAGCTCTCTATCTCTCTCCCTTCCTCTCTGTACAAAATCAATAAAATATATATATATTTAAAAAAATAAGTATTAATATTCTTGGGCATATTTAATGACACTTTGGCTACCATTTGCTGATACTATGATTAATAGCAATAGCCTTCATTTGCATATTTCAAATGGCACACATAGACTAAGCACCTATACTTCCAGGCCAAATGTATTTTGGAAGATTCTGTCAGCAGGCTACCTCTGCCCTCATGATCCTCAAACTCAGTCTATCCCAAGCACTGACCTTGCACTGACCCTCAAGAGCGCTCCTCACCCTGCGGCCCCAGGCAGCAAAGGCAATGCCGTTCCTTCTTGCCCAGCCAGAGACGGGGTCCCCTGGGTTTCCCCTTCTCCTTCTCTCCCTGCAAACATCACTGCGGATGCAGCCTCCTGGATGTCCCTTAAACCCATCTAGGTCTTCCCACCACAGGCGGCATGTGGAGGCCGCTGACCACCACACCTGGCGGACGCTCCCTCACGGACATCGGAGGGGCCTCCCTCTTGCCACGCTGCACACGCTCTTCACGCACCCACTGTTCTGCCACAGAGCTGCTGTGAGGGTAACCCATTCCTCTCTTCCTTGCTTCAATCTCTTCGCTGCCTCTGCTTTTCTCTCAGGGTCAAGTCCCTTCTCATCGTGACCTTCCCGCGCTCGGGGTCCTGCTTCCGCCTCTGGCAGGGGAGACGGCGAGCGGACGTTCTCAGCTCCGGTCCCTGGGATGGAGTTTGGATTCTACCGCAAGAGAAAGGACAGCCCTTTGTCATTTAAACAGATGTTTCTGTGTGCTCCGCGGAGGGCAGGGCGTTGAGAACGGAGGCAGGAAAGCCAGCAGCGGTGTAACCGGACGAGATGCCCACACCAGAGTGGTGGCAAACAGGGGTGCTGCTTGCAGACCAGGGCTGCAGTTGACCGCGGGGACTGGCCTGACCTGCCAATGATTTCCATGCAGATGTTCTGGGGAGAAGGGAGCAGAGGCTGGCTCCAGTTCCTGGCCGGGAGCCCGAGTGGGCCTTGTTCTAAAAGGGAGGCCTGTTGATTCTCAGTCAGGGCACATGCACATGCCTGGAATTTGGGTTTTGGTCCCCGGTCAGAGTATATGGGGGAGGCAGCCTCCCTGCCTCTCTCTTCTCTCTCTCTCTCTCTCTAAGCAGGTCAGACAGTAAAATTCTAGTGTTGGCTCTATTCACAACAAGCCGTGTTCTTGTTTCTTAATGAACAGACAGGAGAGCTCTCGAGTGAGGAATAAACTGTGTTATCAGTTCACACGGAGATTAACACGGCCCTTCTGCCCCCAGGTGTGTAGGACGAGGAAAAAGGCCGCCATAAAAGCAGTGCTTGCCAACCTAACAACGAATGCTCCTGGGTTTTAATCGCTCAATCACTTCTGTTAATTTACAATGGGCAGTAAACCGGGTCATTGCGGTTCTTATCAATATCTTTCTTTCCAGAAGTTTGCTGAGAAGCGGAAGGCGCTGGCCGTGAGGCTTCTGTTTGCTCTGGGATTAGCGGTGGAGAGTGAGGCAGCGGAGGGACCTGTGACGTCACACGGCACCCTAACTTCCTGTGGCGTGAAGGCTCTGCTGCATCTGTTAACGGAAGCGGGAGAGGTCCCTGACTATCCTTGCTCTTGAGAACCTGCTTTTCAATGTCGTACAATAAAGTTACTATATATTTGATTAAGGCAACAATGGAGGCACAGGAGCTCCATGTAGAGGCTGCACACCCAGACACGGTCACCTTCCTGGTTCCTCCAGAAAAGAGGTGATCGAGATCTTTGGTTCTACATTTCCTCTGCCCCACCCCCCCGGCCCCCCATCTCCTCACACTCTAGTTCCTTCGTGCTTCCTGCACCCCAGGCCTGGCCTGAGCGTCTCCCCGCAAGTACCATGTCCAGAACATGCCACGAGGTGCCTTGCCACGGCTTCACCAGGGAGGCTGGGCGTTGCCTCTCCCTTTCGGCGGTGGTTGGCCTCCGTGGCACTCCCCGCCGGGGTGGGCACGTGGCCCAGGGCAGCCAGGCCCATCGGGGACACAGTTACTCTGCAGAGAAGACATCTGGAAACAGACTCCATCTCCTTCCTGTTCTTTAAATGGCCGGTCTGGCTCCGCCCGGAGCGGTGCTGGGCCTCCATCCTTGGGCTTCTGTCACCACCCATTACCCTTCCTTGTGTGTTTGGTTTCCCGGATCCTCCCAGTGGCTCCCTGTGTTCTCCAGGCCCCATTTTTCAAGAGCGAATTTCAGCAACAGCATTCCCAGCTGAGTGGGTCAGACGCCCTGGCTCTGCTCCTGGTGACTCCCCCTTCCCCTCCCCCCTGCCCCCACTTCATGGCCCAGCCTCCCTGAGGGTCAGTGTCCTTATCTACAAGCAGGAGGCATGGACAGGATGCCCCCGAGGCGGACAGGATGCCCCCGAGGCATGTTGTGTGAATTTGTGGGATCGCGGAGCCCACCGCCTGGCGAAGAGTAAGCGTTGAGTAGACCTTGGCAACGCACATAAGTGAAACATAGGATCCCACCGTTACCAGCATCGGTGGGGAGAAGGTCCGCCGCCTGACCCTGAGTCCTGGCCCCGCCGGCGGCGCTCCGGCCCGCATCGCTTCCCCAGAGCCCTCGTCACCCTGACTCACCGGGATCATCAAAGCTCCCCGGGCTCTTACACAAGCTGCACTCTGACCAATCTCTCATCTGGTCCTGGAGTGTTTGTTTGGCTGTTTCCTGGTGCCTGCTGTTTGCCCCAGTGCGTCCACATGCCCGGCCGCAGGTGACCTGCCCGCAGCACTGCTCCTCCTTCTCCTCCTCCTCCTCCTCCTCCTCCTCCTCCTCCTCCTCCTCCTCTTCCTCCTCCTTTTCCGTCAGGCTGTGCTCCCGGCTGCCCAGCTGTCAGGGCAGTGGGGAGGCCCAGTTGCTGTTTGCATCCCAGCCCCAGCCGTGCAGGACGCAGTGAGCTCTTTGCCAGCCGAATGGCTTCCTTCCTCACCGCCCGTGCCCGGCTGGCCTGGCCGGCAGCTGCTAATTCCCGGGGAGCTGAGAGTTCACCATGGCGCCGGCCACTCTTCGCACAGTTTGCCCGTAAGACTGTGGGTGTGCCAATGCCAGTGTGTGCTCACCCTGAGGTCCCCGTACCCTGGGCTCACGGGACATGGGGACAGAACTTCTCCAGAGGGTCCCCCCAAGGTTCCTGCCACCCCAAACCCAGCCCCTACAGACCTGCATTAAACTCCAACTTCCCAAACACAGGCTTGCTTTCTCCCTTTTGGCAAGACCAGACGCTTATGGGTCTGCCTGTCTGTCTGACGGGGTCACCTTGGGCAAGTGGGACTTTGCTGGCCCCAGCAACGGGGGGATGGGATGGAGATTACCCCCAGGTGCCCACGAAGCAGAACTCGGGACTCACTTGTGATCTCTGCCTCCCTGCAAGCCAGCCGGGTGGGAGGGCGGGCTGCTCGGCCAGAGCAGGGCCGGGGTGCTGAGTTCCGGTGGCCTCTGTCCCAGCACCGGCAGCAGGCCTTCCGGGGCCTCAGCCTGCAGCCCTCCATGAGGGAGCCATTGCCGGCGGCCATTTGCATGGCAAACCATGGTTAGGTGCTGGCAGTCTGAGTTCCCCTGAGGTGCGTGTCTAGTTGTTGGGCTTCCCCACTGGCTGCTCCATAGGAACCTCACATCTAACATCTTTCCCCCAAAAATGACGCGTCTTCCCAACCTTCTGTCTTGGTGAGCAGCCGTGCCAGAGTCCAGGGGGTCGAACATGGTGTCGCCCCTCTTCCTGGCCTCCAGCCACTGCCCTCCCTGCCCGCTGTCCCTCCATCATGTGATCAAAAGCACTGTTGACCCCGGTGACTGTGTCAGTCACCACTGCCCGCTCCTCTCTCTCCCACCACCCCCGGAGGTCAGGCCTCTCTCAGTCTGCTCCGTCCAGGCCCACTGTTCCCCGCGGGGCTGCCTGCACCGTCCATCACACTCGTCACTCGGGTCATGAGGCTCCCGGCCCTTCGTCACTCCCTCCGGGATTGGCTAATCAGCCCACTTGAGTAGAGCTGCTCCCCCACCCCCCACCTCCAACCCCAGGCCGCCCAGAGCTCCCCGCTCCCCTGCACGGCTCCCTGCACTGCACGTGTCCCCTCAGCCCCATGTTCCCCTTGGAGAACCCTCTGTCTGTAACTCCCGGGTGGCCGGTTCCTTCACGGGACTGCCTCATCCAGGAGAATATTGGATTAGCTGTGCCCAAGTCTGCCTTACGGGCTTTTCCCTTCTTTAACATTCCACACAGCCCACCTCCCCCAGTTCTTAATTAGCACGCCCCGTCTTCGTTAGGGTGTAACATTTTACCCGGAGGCTTCTGTCCCGGTAGCCTCCAGGTAAAATCCCGCCGCTCCCTAATCCCCTGTGTTAGACGCACAGGTTATCTCTTAGGGCGGGTTAATCCCGTCACCCCCAAATTCTGGCCACTCCGAGATTAGTTCTCAGGGGTCACCTCTGTAGTCCCCAGGCATTGACTGCCAAGGTCAGTGACACCATGTGATGGAGCCTTAAAAGTAAGCCCCATTTGAGATTAACGCTAGTTACGTGACTTAAAATCTTACAGAAGCAAATACATCGGGGCCCCTCCCTTTGCTCTCTCTCCGGGGGAAGCTTCTGCAGCCTCACATCCAGAAGAGCCACTGAGACTGTGACACAGGCAGCAACCGCAGGACACGAGTAGCGGCGCACAGGGAGTGACAGGAGACTGGCCTCCAGACTGCTTAACTCTAATTCAAAAACAAAGCATATACACACAACACAGCTTTGGACAGTTTTTCAGTTGTCAATAATGATAAACAATTATTGGAGATAAGCCAAGGAGGGAAAGTTCGAAAGCAATCAACCACTACAGTGATGATAACTGCTGCTGGTTAGTGAAGGCCTACTGTGCGCTACACCCCTAGGGGCGTTCTCTTAGTGTCTACAGGCTACAGACAAGGACACTGAGGCTCAGCAAGGCTCAGGCAAGACCACAGGCTGGAAGGAAGGAGAGCTGTGAGCCAAAGTTTCCCCCTCCGGGGCTGGGCGCGGGCTGGGGAAACGCAAGGTGAAGGGAGTGAGGAGCACAAGGCAGCCAGGACGCCAGGCCCCCAACCCCCTCAGCTTCATATCACAGACCATCTCTTAGGAGGCTCAGTGCCATCACCCACCCTCACGTGGAGCTTGCGGAGGCGGGAGGAGCTCCAGGGATGAGGGGCTCCCGGGAGCGGAGCCCTTCGGGGTGATAAGCCTGCAGGAATCAGCCCGGGGAGGTGGTCTGAGTGTGGCACAGCGTTTTTTGAGACTCTAATGACCTGGGGGGAATGGAGAGTCCTTGCCACCCGTGGCAGCACTGAAGAGTCCCCACTGACAGAGATTTGCCCATCGTCCGGGAGGTGTCTGGACAAACCGGAAGCAGAGAGGTGAGCAGGAGAGGAGCCGTTTGGCATCAGTGCTAGGAATGCAACCCCTAGGTGACCCTGGAGTGACCTGGGAGGGGACCAACGTTAGACAGGAGACCACCCACCGCTCAGCAAATACGACAAACAGCGAATGCTATTGGATGTCAGGAGCCTTTTCTGATGAAGCACGTCCAGTGAAATGTCTGTATATTTCAGAGCTACACGAAACCACAGCGGCGTCTCGTGGTTTCACAGGGGGCTTCCTCTCGTAAGTCCAGCGATCCGAAGGTTTCTCGGAAGATTATCAAAAAGAAGACAGACGGAATTCGAAGTCCGTGGTTTCACAGGGAAGTTTCCAATGAGGAGGACATCATATCTGGAACACGTCTTGGAAGACTTCGGGACGGTGGTGCTGGAAGGCAATGTCTTCATTTCAAAGTACAGTCCGGAGACAGCCAGCTTCTCCAGCAGAAGAGCGAGTGAAGGTTCTGCTGTCAAAGAATGGCCCATCCCCGGGGAGCCAAGTTCCCGCTGATCCCAGGAAACATGCCTGACGGACATGGCTTCCTAACAGCAGAGCGTGGGAAACCCGGTGCCCACGCCCAGCGGGGAGAACGGGGCAGCAGCGGTCCCAGGCCTGGCAGTTGGGGAAATCCCATCACCTCATGGATGATATCACCAATCCCAACCGCAGGGAGCAGTTGGATGCAGAGGTGGCTGTCCCAGGGACAAGGCAGCTTAAGCTTCAGGACCCACCCCCACCCCCTCGTTCACACGGCCCCTTCCAAGGTCCTCTGAGAGGCCCCAGTAACGTATCCTCAAGTCGTACGTGTTTGAGCACTTGGATTCTTGTCCTAAAGAGGGCTCCAGCACTGATTAGACCCCTCCTGAGTGAAGGCCGGGCCTGTACCGCCTGGGACATGCCGTGCTGAGACACCGAGAGGAACCACGTGGGAGAGGCAAGGGGCAGGAGAGAAAGGGCAGGAACAGTGACCTGGGCCCCCGTGTGGTTGGGGACAAGTGGGACCGAGGGTTGCTTTGTGGTTGTTATGAATCTACTCAATAAAATTGTTAACTCCCTGGATGTCTTTTCCTGAATGCTGAGTGCCCATTATTGAGTAGACAGAACACCTGGATGTCTTTTCCTGAATGCTGAGTGCCCATTGAACAAGTCCGACTCTATGGAAATGCGGATGATGTGGAATCGCCTCTGCAGGAATCATTCCAGACCCTATGCAATGGCACAGGCTACGAAGCCCCAGGCTCTGTGGATGCTGATGGCACTCAGCAGCACTCCTGTGATACTCGCAGAAACGGGAGCGTGGGACCAGTCATCCAGGCAGGCGGTGCAGGTGGTCCATGAGGTCCCATATAAGAACCGCAGAGGAAAGAACAAAAGCCGGACCAGAAGCCTGGGCGCGGGGCCCGGGTCAGGGCCTCTGGACTCCATCCCGGTGGTTTCAGCAGGGTCCACCTAAGCAGCCCTGACTTAGCCCGGCGTGAGCCAGCGGCTGACGGCTGTGCAGCTGTGCGCATGGCCGCAGGTGTGCCTCTGCCCTCAGTGTGGTATCGGCGGACACTTTTAAAGGGTCCACACATCTGCGCCCTGGATTCCATCACACATTCTCCCTTGTACTTCAGAGCAGCACTAAGAACATCAAAGGGAAAGTGACTTACAGGGACTCAACGAACTCACCAAATTGTAAGAACTGGGATAGTGACAATAAGGGATAATTTGAGTATAGCAGTACAATTGTAAAATCTGCATCTTGTGTCCTAGCTGGTTTGGCTCAGTGGATAGAGCATTGGCCTGTGGACTGAAGGGTCCCAGGTTTGATTCCAGTCAAGGGCACTTGAGCCCAGGTTGCAGGCTCAATCCCGAGTAGGGGGTGTGCAGGAGGCAGCCGATCAATGATTCTCTTTCATCATTGGTGTTTTGCTCCTTCTCCCTCTCCCTCGCCCTCTCCCTCTCCCATCAATAAAATATATATCAAACAATTAAAAATTAAATCTGTATCTTGGTCTTCAAAACTTTTCAAGTTTATAAGTATAATGTGTCCTTGTTAATCGTTAAGTCCGTTCACCAGGAGACAGACACCTGTGTGTAAGGAAGGAACCACTTCCAGTCTCACTAGGAGAAATCATCATAGCGATGACATCTTCTAATATCCATTTCCTACAAGTGCATGGAAATCCGTTCCTTGTTTTCAACTGCTCTGTTCACCCTCTGCTCTGTGGGAAGAGGACTTAGAGCCTCCTCCAACACTACCTTAAAAACACATGCAGTGCGCTTGGACATGTCACTGAATGTGCCAGGAATGGGTTTTTTCGTGATTTGAGTCTAAACTAAGCAAGATGATGTGTCTCGATGACGAGGTAACCCGTGAAGGCTGTGCCACGGTATGTTACTGTTGTGATCAGAGTTCCTCACGCTGCTGACTCCTGGGAGCACTTACTGTGCGGCAGGAAATTGACCACATAAATCGCTTGCGGTCTCAGTTTTTTGCAGACTTCTCGCATCTTCACATGCACCTGAAATCCTCAACAGGAGGGGGAAGTCAGAAGTGGCCTTCACTGGTAGAATGTGGAAAAGCAATGTGTCCATGGGGTGAGTTTGAGGAGGCTGGAACTGAACGCCGGTGCTACAGGCTGGCTTCCTGGGACCAGGAAAAGGCTGGCCCCTGTCGCCCAGCATCTGACCACCAACTGCTGGCCAGTTATTGGCAGTTGTACATGGTTCAGCCTGTGCTGTGATCGGGCCATTGCTTCTGGGCAACCAGCGCCCTAAGCAGCCACAGAGTGAGCGCCGAGTGTCTGTGGCAGGTCTTTTCCTTCCACGGGGCTCGCACTGCTGCTACGCAGACTTGCTTCATGACAGCGCGGGGCCTCCACTGCACGGAGAGCCTGCTTCGTGCGAGCCGCTGGTTCGCGTTCCCTGGTCCGAGACTTGCTCCCATCCTCGGAGAGAAGCTGGCAGGTAGTGGGACAGGATGGAACCTACCGCTGGGAGGGACCTTTCCTGCCTGTGGCGGTAGCTGGTAGGAAGGTGCACGTGGAGTTTCGGGGCACTGGTTATACCCTCTGTGAGCGGAAACTCTAAAAGCTGACATGCGGCCTAGCTGGTGTGGCTCAGTGGACAGAGCATCATCAATCTGCAGACTGAAGGGTCCCAGATTCAGTTCTGCTCAGGGCACATAGCTGGGTGGTGGGCTTGATCCCCAGTGGGGTGCACGTAGGAGGCAACCAATCAATGATTCTCTCTCATCATTGATGTTTCTATCTCTCTCTCCCTCTCCCTTCCTCTCTGACATCAATAAAAATATATTTTAAATAACTAACTGAAATCCAATGCTACCTCACTGTTTAAAATCTGCTGCCAGAAACAAGCTGATCTGTTACAAATAAGATGTTAATTATGTTTATGTTCCGGATGTCTTATTTCACGCAAGCAAACTGAATGTGTGGCCAGCCCCTGCCTCCGACCTGAAGGGCTAATTTTCCATCAGGGCAGGATAATGGGATGAACACATTCTCCTCCAGCTACAGGAAAACGCATAGTTATTTAGGATATAATATAGACATTTTAAGCCATCTTATAAAACCTGAAATGGTCGCACCAGAGCCAGCAGAGTCACATAAAATCTAACGCACCCATTACAAAATCCCCCAAGGTAGATGAGTTTCGATTTTTAAAAAGACCTGAAGGAATGAACAAGAAATTAAAAAGCAGTGACATGGACTATCTGAGGACGAGGCTAGAAAAAAATACATCTATTACCCATTCAAACACTCTAACCATCACTAACATCGCCACCACTGGCCCTGTTGGTACGGAACATGCAGAATTGTCTTGGAAGTGTGGCTGCTGTTTTCATGTCTAAGATGTGGCTGGCTTACAGACCTCTTCAGTCAGGTTGGGAGAACACAGGTGTTTTTTCCTGCAATAAGTTGTCACATGAAGTAGGCCACCCATCCCCTCATACGTAGCGGACGTTGCAGGCACCGCTCCCACAGAGCTGGAGCCGCCGGAGTCTGGGAGCCTGGCTGTGAGTGTGGCTGTCACTGATGCTGACCAGGAAGCGGCTCCACGTCCACCAGACTCCGCCTTTCTCCATGAACCAGGGCGGAGCCTGCAGCCCTGAGAACAGCTGAGAGTGAGGGGTAACGCTTCCTGCTTGCCAGGGACTTTTCTAGGAAGTTCGCACACATTAACTCAGCGTCAACATTCCATCAGCGTCCAGTGTTCACTTGGCAAAAGGGGCCGTGAGGGAGCTGGGGGCTCCCTCCGCCGCCACCGCCTGCCCTGCTCCACCCAGACTCTGACCCTGCAGGTCAGTCAGGGGGCCCTGGACCGCTCACTTTCAGTTCAGATGGGGGAGGCGTCAGCAAGAGACACAGAGCCTAAGAGGAAAGCGAGGCCGGCATTCCTGCCACTTCCTCTGGGCTGAGCAGCTGTCCTGACGTGGGCGCTGGGGTGCTGCCTGACACCACCTCCTCTTCCCGGGGCTCCCCTTCTCCCCGGCCCGGTCAGCACCGTGGCCGCCACTCAGCCTCCTGGGGCCGGGGCAAGGGTGGCAATGCCGCCTGCTGATGCTGGTCTCCTGGACAGCACCCCGCTCTTGCTCCCTTAGCTGCCCCCCAATCTCTGTGAGAAGTCTCTTCACCGCAGGGTCTTGATTTGAACGCTGGGAGTGGAATGCTGCTTCTTGCTGGGACCCAAGCTCTGAGGGGCTTTACGACCTTAATATTTCCGTCAACAGCTTATTACTGAGCTTTGTGTTTTTTAAGATAAATTGATGTGTTAAGAACCATAATCTTGCGTTTTAAAAAACCAAAAGGTTTGTTTCTAATTTGCACTAGTTTTCTCTCTCTCTTGGCCTAACAAACAAAACCATCTCTTTCGTTTGGCTCACACTCAGGGAAAGGGTGTTTGGGGTTTGATGGGGTTAGGGCTTCACCAAAGGAGCCTGGTCCATCCCCGTCACACGGTTCGCACAAGCCCTGGAATCCTGGAAAGGGCGGTGGGGCCAACTACTCTGCTTTACAGGGGTGCATTCTTAGAACGGACGGATGAAACTCAAGGTCATCCTGGTAGGAAAAGCAAAAAAGCGATTCTCGCTTAAATGGATGGCTGCTCAGCCCCTGATGCCCCAATGGCCACCGCTTAGCTTCTCACGGCCCTGAACTGTGCACAGTTCTCCGACGGCTGTTCCATTTCTCCGTCCCTTTTTCCTGAATGAGTTTCCTTTCTCCTTGGAGCACTCGCTCTCACAGTGTCACCTGATGATATTCCGAAATTGTTCGGAAACACATGCTGTCCCGGTGCACACCCTCTGTGCTCAGTGGGAAGTTCTGGGTGGGGCATAACCACCCTGCTGGGCCTGGGCTCTCCTCGGAGATCGTGCCAGGGTTATTAGTTCCGTGTGTGTGTCTGTGACAAAATAGTGGGAACACCCGACGGAGCGGCCGGAGACAGAGTGACGGCTGGACCAGTGCTTCAAGTCAATACTCCGGCTGCAGAGCGAGCTCCTGGCCGCCGCGCCCGCTGCCTGCCCAGGGCCGCGCGGAGCCGGGCACAGAGGCCAGAGGAGACCCCACGGGCACAGGTGGAGAAGTAATATTCGTAGACATCTGTGAACCCTCAAACGTCCCTAAAGTATCTGTTTAGAATAACACGCACTTGCTTCATTATTCTTTACCCGGTAGAAAGAAGTCACGATGAATCCAGCAGCGGGGGTGGGTGGGAGTGGTGATTTCCCACCGAGCAGCTCCCTTCATCGGAAACCGAGATGTTCCGTGATGCGGGCACAGCTTTCCTCACGATGAATAATGTACACGCGGTGGTTTGGAGACGTATAATAAGAGCTGCTGCGTGCCAAAGCCAGCAGTTTGGGGTTTATGCCGTTCCTCACTCTCTCGCCGCCGAGCACCAGCCCGTCACCAGGCCCTGCGGACTCTGGCCGGCATCCTCGCCCCGCGTTTCCTCCCCCATCTCACCAGGGGCTCAATTTAGGACCTAGACTCCCCGGTGGTCCTTTCCCCGCCCATCGTCATGACAACGGCTTTTCTGAATATCGTTCTCTTCTCCTGTTTTAAATGTTGCCAACCAGCTCCCAGCCCCCTCCGGGTGGAGCCCCACCTCTTCCCGTGGCTCCACAGTATTCCCGCAACTCGCTGTGCGGCCGATGGACTCAGACCGCCCAGCTCCGCTCCAGCGCCTCCTCCGCTGGAATCCCCTTCCTCCTCCTCGGCCGGAAGGAACTACACTGCGTTTCCTCCCAAGCCTCGTTCCCTGTGCCTCGGACGGGGCCTCACCGCCCGTCACCGGTCGTTGTGGTCACTGTCCGTACGCCCGGTTCCGTTTGACTCCCAGGCATTGCCCGCCCAGCCTGGCACAACATGGCACGCATGCTTTCAGGAGCCGTCGCACTCATCAACGCTGCAGAAATGGGCTTCGGCTGGGTCTGACGGTACTCGGCGTGGACACTCTGGAACGTTGCTTATCGATGCTTCTGAAAGCAAGGCTGGGAGTCGAAACTGTCTCATCGCCCAGAGCCCTGTGCCTCCGGAGCATCCACTGTCCGTCTCACGTGCAGAAGTGGCTCCATCTGCCCCTCGGCCTCCTCCCGCGGGGGGGCGTTGTCTCCGCGTGGCGGGAAGGCCGCTCTGCAGGGTGACTTCCTCCCGCAGCGCAGGGCCAGCTGCGGCCTCTCCGTTTGGGGCTGGGCTGCCCACTCCCACCGCCTGGGGTCTTGCCTGCTGTTTTGCTTTGTTTGGACGCTGAGTGAGCAGCGTGCCCTCACTCTTGACTTTCCCAACCACCCGGCCGCCTGGCCTCTCGCCTGGCCTGGCCTGGCCATCCCGGTCACTTCCTCTTAGTCACCTTCCAGTAGGCTAGCAGCGAGGCCGTCCCCGGAGAAGATCTGGCCGGCCACAGCTCCATCAGTGTGCGGTGACGTCTGTCTCTCTAGAGAAGACACGGCTCGCCGCCAGTTCTGATGTTATTCTGGAGAAGAGCGTTCTGGAGGCGCCTCGCCACCGTCCCTAGGTACCGACCTTCTTGGCATGTGGCGGTCTCGGCACAAGTTCCCGAAGAGGAAGAGGGAAACATAAACACGAAGAGCTGCCTTTTCCTCACACTGACCCTTCCAAACACTTCCCTTTCTGCGGACAGTGAGAAAAGCAGAAGGTGGGGGTGGCCTCCACAGTGACATTGGGCAGAGAGGTCCCGGCTACAGCAGCCATGGGAGCCCGTCCACGCCTCCCTCGTGACTCCCGTGGCCACAGCGGCTCAGAGCAGCGGGCACACAGGCTTCTCTCTGTGGCTCACACGCTGGCTGTGTGTATTGTCCAATTCCACTCTTGAGATGCCTGGCTTCTTGCTCAAGGTTGGCCACGATTGTTCAGCCTCGAAGGGCATAGCGTGGCATTGTCTCATTGTCTCTCACACCTCAGAAGAGGCCAAACAAATCACCTGGTCCTGTCCTAGCCGGTTTGGCTCAGCCCACGGAGTGAAGGGTCCCGGGTTCGAGGACACGTACCTCGTTGCAGGCTTGGGGCAATTGATGCGTGTCTCTCTCTCACTGATGTTCCTCTCTGTCTCTGCCCCTCCCTACCACTCTCTCTAAAAGCCCAAGGGAAAACACCATGGTGTCCTCGGGAGAGGATTAACAAAACCCCACAAAGCACCCTGGCTCGGCCACCACACAGCGCCAGCTCCGCGGAGAAAGCACTGGCCAGAGTGTTGTTTCATTCCGGCTTTCGCCCTGGTCACAGCCTTTGGGCCCGTCCTGACTGTGGTTCTAGTTATTTATACCGGCCTCGTCACACCTCCCTGGCCTCTTTCAGTGAGTGACAACCTCCCTGCTCCCACCCAGAGTTTAACGTCCTTTCACACCGCACGAGCCTGAACAAGGCTACACTCGCGTTGTTCCTGGCAGGATCCTTATTCTGTGGGTTCTTTCCAACAGCTTTTCTCACACCCGTCCCCCAGCCTTGATTCCCGATCCCTCCTCCTCCTCGCGCACACTCGGGAGGACCCTCCACCCGATGGTGTGAGGGCCACAGAGACCACACAGGAAGCTCTCCTACGGCTGGTCTCCAGTCGGCTCACAGTTCCTGAGTTCACGCTGTGGGGCATGGGAGCAGCACGGTGGGGAGAGTGAGTCACTGCAGAACCAGCAAAGTAGACTCAGCATCTCTGTGCTGGGGAGGAGAGCAGATGCGCAGGTAACACTGACCTCTTGGCTGGGATGGGCGGTCTTTGAACCCAGGGGTGAAGACCCAGGCATCACAGCCAGGCAGGCCCAGGCTCTGGGCTGAGGTCCCCCCACTCACCTGCCAGGCGACTCACTTATGCGACTGCATCCTTCGGACCTTTAGCATTGAACTGATCTAAGCCTTTGCTTGCTCTTCTGTAAAATGGGGTTAATACCTTCTTGTTTGTTGATTAAATACATAAACCACACACCACACTGAGCACAGGGCCTGAACAGAGTGAGGATTTGATGAACAGCTGTTTCAGAACTACGGCGCTTTGAATTCATTCAGAGAGTTATCAGACACAGCATCTTGAATGGACCCAATTCGGGAGAGATGAGGTGGGTATATACACACTTGCGCTCTCCCCCCCCCCCCCCCACGACACACACACACCTGTCCTCCCCGGGGAGGCCAGCACCGGCATAAAACACAGAAACTGTCTAGGGCCTCTTCCTGTGTCTCACGGAGTAGGAGGCACAGTCGAGGGCCCTCTCGGGTCCACCAGGGCATCCCGCAAGCAGTGCCGTCCCCTGCAGCCTCGGAGCCTCTGCAGCGAGCAGGGGAGGCCTCGATGGAAGGTGGGGAAGGTGCGGAAAGTGGGGGAGGTGGGGGAGGTGGGGGAGGTGGCGGAGGTGGGGGAGGTGGGGGAGGAGGGGGAGGAGGGGGAGGTGGGGGAGGTGGGGGAGGAGGGAGAGGTGGGGGAGGTGGGGGAGGAGGGGGAGGTGGGGGAGGTGGGGGAGGTGGGGGAGGTGGGGAAAGAGGGGGAAGTGGCTTGTGGCTGAGATGAAGAACTGGTACGGAGTCCTGCGTGGGGACAAGCTCGCCAGGGGCCATGCTAAGGGGTAGTCCTCCGCCTGAAGAATTTTAATCAGATGTGCTCATTTCTCCTGTAGATGGAGGCTCTTACCCTCTCACATACTGCAGTGAAGATTAACATGGGGGGGTGGGGGGTGGGGAAGGTCAGGGAACACAGGAATACTGCGATAGGTTTGCACAGTGAGAGTTGATCACTCCACTTGGTGTGGCATACAGTAAGTTACATACATGTTGAATCACTGTATTGTACACTTGAAAGTAGTATAATATTGTATGCTACATTTTTTAATTATGACCATTTTGGGTAAAATGCATAAAGGAATTTCTACATGGAGCTGTTACAGAACCTGAGGCAATGGAATTGGGAAAATAGCGAGAGAAAAAAAAATAGACTATTTTCTCCCTCCGGTGTATCCTGCCTGAACCTGGGCAGGAGACTCCCACACGCTGGAGCGCCTGGTTCCCATCAGGTGGGGTCCAGGCAGCCAGGCTTGGGATGCTCACAGCTCTGCAGTTTCCTTCCCCGCCAGCCACGCTCAGGCCGATCCGACTGCTTCCTGCCTTCGGAAGGACAGCGAGGAGCACAGGAGAGCTTGGCCAGGAGAGGGGGCAGGTAATGGAGGGGTAACGAGCAATTTGGGGAGGATGCAGTATTGGGTCCAACCAACTAGTGGGTGCCCAAGTGACCCGAGAGCACAGGGTTCAGGCAGAACCCCAAAATCATAGAGAAACAGTTTTCCAGCCCTGGGCGTAGACCCGGAGAAAGCATGGAGCTGCTGTTCTTCTTCGCCTTCCTCCTGCAGAAGGGGCTGGCTGACGCCTCCTATGGCCGTACCTCCTGGCACCTCCCACCAATGACTGGGCACTGGGTAAGCAGAGAGTGTGGGCTGGCTGGGAGGCGATGTAGTGGTACAGGAAACGGATTCCTGGGGTGTAAGCAAGCCGCACACAAATGAAACTTGTGAATTGAGCCGTGCCCGTGCTTATATTGTACATATTGATATAGCAGGCCGATGTCTTCAAGTAAGAAACAGGCAGCTAGAACACCGTTATTCCTGACCTGCCCCCAAGCAGAGTACGGGTCTGGATTTTCTACTGCCGTTGCCAGAGTTTTTCCTGGATGACTTACAAAAGGTAATGAAGCCCTGGCTGGGTAGCTCAGCTGGTAGCTCCGGCCCAATAGGCCAAGGCTGGTAGTTTGAGCTCTGGGCAGGGCACATACAAGAAACAACCAGTGGGTGCATAAATAAGCGCAACAACAGATCAATGCCTGTCAGTCTGTCTCTCTCTCTCTCCCCCCCTCCCCAAAGCTAAAAAAATTTAAAAAGAAATGAAATGAAAAAGCAGTAGAAATTGATATATCTTGTATTTTTCAAGGATAGTTTCAGTTGTTATTGCATCAAAATGGTTTAGAGCTGTTTAAAGTCAAGTGACCATGCCCTAACTGGTTTGGTTCAGTGGATAGAGCATTGGCCTTCGGACTGAAGGGTCCCAGGTTCAATTCTGGTCAAGAGCATGTGCCCCTGTTGTGGGCTCCATCCTCAGTAGGGGACACGCAGAAGGCAGCTGATCAATAATTCTCTCTCATCATTGATACTTCTATCTCTCTCTCCCTCTAACTTCCTCTCTGAAGTCAATAAAAATAAAGTCAAGTGACCAATCCCTGAAAAGATCTGATGCAATGCCCCACAAAATAGATGGTTGAATAAATTCACATGTTTATAGAGCTGGACAGCAACACCTATTGGAAATCCTTGCTGGTTATCTAGCTATCCTAAAGATACGTGCTTTCTTCCTTCTAAGTACACTATTGTTTCTCCTTAACTTATTTAGGACTGTGAGTGAAAATCCCCAAATGTGCCTGACCCCAAATCCAGCACAAAAATTTCCAGAAAATAATGACATTTATTCAGCATGACCTTTTTATCCTGGCTGATCCCTTCATATTTTTTTTTTATTGAATTCAAATCAAGGTTACCAAATGTATTAGTTAGTCTGAGTTGGTTTCTAAAGCGCTGCATTACCATGGAAGGCACCTGAGCACCAGGATTTAGACCAATACCTCACCCTCCCTCGGGGCAGGCCTCCCTCCCTCAGGAGGCCAGCTTACCCTTATCTCTCGCCTGGCATTTTGCAGCAGCTTCTGAAATTGGTTTCTTTGCTTCTGCAATCAAGTCTCCACACAATGGTCAAAGTGACATTTCCAAATAAATTAAATTGCACTGAAATAAAATTCAAACTCCTCCATGACCAACGGGAGCCCCATGACCTAGTTTAGCTCTTTCCTTGCCCTCCTTCACTCATTTCCATACGCCAACCCCACAGGCCTGGCTGTGTTTCTCAGGAAACCGAGCGTGTCCCCTGCCCAGGTCTTCGGCATGGTCACTTCCGCCAGGAACGCCTGCCTGGCTCCCAGGCCTCACAAAGCTGGACTCTTCCCTGCCTTCTCAGCCATGCCCTGCTCAACTCTGACGCTGTCGCCAGGCCATCCAGTCCCTCTGAGGACTGTGACCCCATCTCGTTTCCCTCTGCAATCATTTCACATGTAGCTGTCTCTCTGTCTTCCCTGCCCACTAGAATTTCAGCTCACCTGGGACCCTGCTCTGTTCTTAGATACCATCTCCGAGCACTGCTCCTGGTGCATAGAGAGTTAATAGCAGTTGAATTCATGATATTTTTTAACTGAAGTTTTTTTGTTTTGCTTTGTTGCTTGCTTTGTTTTTTAGAGAGAGGAAGGAAAAGAGAGAGAGACAAAGAGAAAAACGTTGATCAGTTGCTTCCTGCATGTGCCCTGACCAAGTTCAAGCCCACCACCTTTTGGTGAATGGAATGATGCTTCAGCTAACAGTCCATCAGCCAGGGCTGAATTCAGGACATTTTAACTCTTATAAATTACTAGTGGCCCCAGTGCACAAAATTCGTGCACTGAGGAGAGGGGAGAGTCCCTCAGCCTGGCCTGCACCCTCTCACAGTCCGGGAGCCCTTGGGGGAGCAGTGGGACATCCGCAGCGCTGCCACAGAGGCAGGAGAAGTTCCTGCCACCACCGCTGCACTTGCCAGCCATAAGCCTGACTTCTGGCTGAGCAGCGCCCCCCCTGTGGTCAGTGCACATCATAGCGACCGGTCGTTCTGCTGTTTTGTCAATTTGCATATTAGCCTTTTATTATAAATTATATTTTAGAAGAGAAGGAGGCCTTAAATACTATCCTATATAATAACGAAGTAATGTGCAAATGGACCATCATGCCCTCACAAGATGGCTGCCTATGGCCAGGCCTGCAAGGGGGTTAGTGAGGGATGACCAAACAACTGAACAGCAGGCTACATGGAGTGACCAGGCCGACTGGGGAGCCATGAGGGGTGACCAAGCCAGCAGGTGGGACAGTTGGGGCGACCAGGCCAGGAGGGGGGTAGTAAGAGATGACCAGGCCAGTGGAGGGAGGCAGTTAGGGCAACCAGACTGGTGGGGAGTGCAGTTGGGGGCAACTAAGCTGGCAAGGGGGCAGTTAGGGGTGATCAGGCTGGCAGGGGATGGGGAGTTAGGGGCCACCAGGCAGGCAGGTGGGTGAGCAATTAGGAGCCAGTGGTTCAGGCCTAAACCTGCAGTCAGACATCCCCCAAGGGGTCCCAGATTGGAGAGGGTACAGGCTGGACTGAGGGTCCCCTTTCCCCCTGTACACAACTTTCATGCCCCAGGCTTCTAGTAAAGTATAACTTTTCATGTTGTGGATAACAAAATTAGATCACAGTAGAGACTAAAACACAGATTTGTAAATTCCAAGGCCAGCACTAGAATCCCATTCCCCACAAAGCCCCCAGTTTCCCCTGGTTCTCCAGCTGGCTTGTTCATTTCTCCTTTCCCTTCCTTGTACATTTTTTTCTAAGCTATTGTTTTGTTCAGGCATCAACTCTAACGTAATTCATTTTTTCTGGGGATGGCTTTATCGTGAACTCTACGAAGAGGTTTGTGGTGCGAGCTGTGAAGAACCTTATGAAAATCGGCCATCGCGTGTGAGAACAGCGCGGGCCGCGGCGGCGCTGATACGGGCTGCAGCCAGGCGGGGCCGGGCGCGCGGAGCCGGGAATTAGGAACACATTGCTGAAGGTCTTTCTTGCATAATTTCTGTGTCCAGATGTCTATGACATTCGGGTTCTAAAATAGAGTTCCAAATACCACACATTCATGCACATTTTCCAAGAATAATTGGGTGGTTTTTGAGTCTTTCTACTTAGCAAACATCAGGACCAAAGATGGACCCCTCCCCGGGACCAGACTCACTCCTTCAGATGCCCGTTCTGGGGTGGAATGAACACAGTTAGAAGGGGGCCAGATTGGGAGCCTTTGAAGTGCTTCTTTCGGAGATGTCTCTTCCAACTGCGAGCGGCATAAAAATGGAAAGTCATTTCCATAAACTCCTTCAGCTCACGCGCTCTGGGAGATTAACCGTTAACAACAGTTCCCACAAAACCCGCTGGTGGGTCCCCACGGCTGAGGATAAAGTCCAGGCTCTCGTGAGGCACAGGCGCCCTGCCGCCTCGCCCGGCTCCCTCTCCCGCGCCCACGGCCTGCAGTCCTCCGGAATCGAAGGGGTGTAATTCCTGGAGCTCAGCACAGTGCCTCTTGTTTTGAGGTTTTGTGCACACCATGCCCCAACCCACCCCCACCCCCACCCCCACCCCCGGCCCTGCACTACATTCCAGTTAGGTGCCACTTCCTGTAGGAAAGGTCGGAAGCCCTCTGTTGCTGGGGCATACCCCCTCCCTGGGCCGTGCTGGCTAGAACCTTTGGTGCTGGAACCTGTGGTCGGGCCCTGGACCACAGACGGAGCTCATCTTTGTCTCCACAGCCTCTGGTGGGAGTTCAATAAAGTCAGGAAACAAGGCATTTGCATAAGGAAATGAAATTACAGAAAAGCAAAGGTTAGACTTCTGTGACTGTTACATGCAAGTAACCTCAATCAATGAGAACCAACTAACTTTGAATTTGTTAGAATTTATGGAGAAAAAAAGAGTTATACTGCTTATGTTTAAAAAAAAAAAATCTCAAGAAGGAAGAAAATGTTTTTACCAAGGAGCTCTTACAATGAATGAAAGATGAAAAGGCAAATTCTAGGGTATGTCATACCATACCAAGATTCCACACAATCTGCTGAAACCGGTTTGGCTCAGGGGAGAGAGCATCGGCCTGCGAACTGAAAGGTCCCAGGTTCGATTCCGGTCAAGGGCATGTACCTTGGTTGCGGGCACATCCCTAGTAGGGGGTGTGCAGGAGGCAGCTGATTGATGATTCACCAATCCCCAGAGAGATGGGGTTCCTCAGAGAGGTGAAAGTTGCCCTGGCCAGTGTGGCCAGTCAGTTAAGTCACAGGATTTCCGCCTGGGTTGTGTGGAATCCTCATTTGGGGCCTGCAAGAGGCAGCCCATCAATGTTCTTTCATTCTCTTCCTCTCCCTTCCTCCCTATCTAAAATCAATAAATACACTTTTTAAGTTCAAACTGGTTTGGCTCAGTGGATAGAGCGTCAGCCTGTGGACCGAAAGGTCCCAGGTTCGATTCTGGTCAAGGGCATGTACCTTGGTTGTGGGCACATCCCCGGTGGGGAGTGTGCAGGAGGCAGCTGGTCCATGTTTCCCTCTCATCGATGTTTCTAACTCTCTATCCCTCTTCCTTCCTCTCTGTAAAAAAGCAATAAAATATATTTTAAAAAATCAATAAATACACTTTTTAAAATATATTTTCTTTATTAATTTCAGAGAGGAAGGAAGAGGGAGGGAGGAGAGAAACATCAGTGATGAGAGAGAATCATGGATCAGCTGCCTCCTGCATGCCCTACGCTGGGGATTGAGTTTGCAGCCTGGTCTTGAGCCCTGACCGGGAATTGAACCTTAGCCTCCTGTGCGGGGCTGACCGGCAGCCCTGAAGGACGGAGGAACAGATTCAGACACAGCCTCACTGTGGAGGAGAGGGCTAGGGGTTTGACCAGCTCTAGGGGCGAGAGCAGCCTCGATTGCCTGCCTCCTTAGGCCTTTTATTGGAGTTTTTGTCTTTAGATACAATCAGTAGGTGAGTAATCTTGGGAGGACACATGTGTTTACATTGTCCTCTAGACAAGGGCATCCGGGGAGTAAGCGTAGGGTTCCGGTAAACACCAGGGGTGTTGGGAAAGACTGTTTGGAAAGGACAGGGAACAGTTAGGGGGGCCGCCTTCGGCACTCCCCTAAGTCTCCCCGAAGTCAGAATTCCGATAAACAGGGCGGGCGGCCTTCCACGCACTTCCCTTTTACCAGAGTGTCCTCCTCACAACTGTCCAGCCAAGCCTCCGGTGCTCCCCAGCACTCCTGGTTCATAGGTCGTCGCTCCACCACCGAGCCACGCTGGCCAGGCAATAAAAACGTATTTTTTAAAAACTATTGAAATTTATCTTTAACCTTCTCCTGTAGCCTATCTATGCATGTCTAATTCAATGACGACACTATATTAATATTTTAATGTACAGTGATATCTGAGATTAATAAAATGGATATCCACTTAAAGGAATACTTAATGCACAGAACTGGTGTCATTATATATATTGTCAATACACATATTCAGACATTCACTCAACAAATGTATATTGAGAGCCTCGTACGGACCAGACCCTGGCATGTACCAGGGAGTCAGCGAACAGGGTAGATGTGGCTCCTGCCCTCGAGGTGTTTACAGTCCAGAGGAAAGACTCCACAGGCAAATAACTAGGACCGGGTGAGCCCGGGGGCAGGAAAACAGAGCTGTGCTGGAAAACAGCAGCAGAGAAGGAAGCAGATCACACAAGGCTTTTCCAGGAAAGCGACGTTCAGACCAAGCTCTGAGGTCTAAGCAGCAGCCAGCATGGAAAGAGGTGAGGGACAGCATTCCAGAGACAGGCACCGGCAATGCACAGGCCCCGCCCGGAGAGAAGCCCTGTGTGCGGACCTGAAGGGAGGCAGTGAAGGCAGCATCCGGGGGAAGGAGTGGGGAGCAGACACAGACCCCTCGCTATGGGACTTCAGGGGTTCCTTCTAATCACAGCGGGAGAACGTGGCGAGGGGTAGGCTACTGTCTACCTAATCTACTCAGTACTGGCTAACGGTGCTGCCTGCGAATGAGCACCTGTGTTTCTCATATACGTACTCAGGCAATAGTTACACAGATCCGGACCTTTCGGAATACAGAAAGAACACTGCCTGCTGAACATTTCCCCAAGCATGAAGTGTATTCTAATACTAGAGGCCCAGTGCGTGATTGAAATCGCATGAGGAGGCACCCTAGGGGGGGGCCGGGATCCACGCCTGACTCACAGGGCCCCCGGGCTCCCTGCCTGTGTCCGCTCTGGGGCCCCCCTGCCTGTGTCCGCCCTGGGGCCCCCCTGCCTGTGTCCGCTCTGGGGCCCCCCTGCCTGTGTCCGCTCTGGGGCCCCCCTGCCTGTGTCCGCTCTGGGGCCCCCCTGCCTGTGTCCGCTCTGGGGCCCCCCTGCCTGTGTCCGCTCTGGGGCCCCCCTGCCTGTGTCCGCTCTGGGGCCCCCCTGCCTGTGTCCGCTCTGGGGGCCCCCTGCCTGTGTCCGCTCTGGGGCCCCCTGCCTGTGTCCGCTCTGGGGCCCCCCTGCCTGTGTCCGCTCTGGGGCCCCCCTGCCTGTGTCCGCTCTGGGGCCCCCCTGCCTGTGTCCGCTCTGGGGCCCCCCTGCCTGTGTCCGCTCTGGGGCCCCCCTGCCTGTGTCCGCTCTGGGGCCATCTGAGCCGCAGCGCCGGCCTCGCAGGCCTCCCTGCCTCGGTCTCGGTCTCCGCACCAGGCCTCACCTGAGCGAGCAACCTCCTCCTGCCAGTCGTGACCCGTTACGGAGTCCCAGCCTAATTTATAGAATGCCTGTTTAGATACACATAGATAGCTTGTCTGCTGTGTATCAGCAGAAGCGTGGGCCTTCACGGCGCCCTTCTCCACCAACCCCAGAGGATACCCACAGAGAAAAGGGGGCGGCTGAGCTCGGACCCACAGGCAGTGCTGTTTCCTCTTTAACCGGAGGGCACCGGTGCAAACAGCAGCGTTTGTCAGCCGGCTGCTGAGGCCTGAGACGTCCAGGTCTGACCCGAGACGCGAAGCACAAGGTCACGGTGCTGTGCGCTCTGGGTTTGTTCTCATTGTTCTCACGTCAGCCCAATTCCTGTGCCCGAGGCCTTCTCCCCACCGAGGGAGGCTGCTTCCATGTCTTCTGCGTGTGGGCAGCTCACACGTGAAGTGAGAAGGTGGTGACTTGCACGGGCCTTAATGGACATGTGCGGTTCTGAAGCGCCTTCCCCCACGGGTGGAGCCTTTGCCCTCCGTGATCCGCGGGAAGAGACTGAGAAATCGGCTGTCAGCGAAGGCGCGGGGGTCTCCGGAGCTTTGGTGATGTAAGCACTTTTGGGCCGGGTTAAATTTAGGAGGAAAGAAAAATCTGCTGAGTTCGTGTTTTTCGTGGCAATAAGCCAATTTCCCGCTCCTTGCGCCATGTGCCCTGGGGCATTCGCTGGGACGTGGGAATCGCCTCCCCTGAAGGAGAGGCCTTGGGGTCTGTGGGGTGGTGAGTGAGGCGATGCTGAGATTGGCCTGCACCCTAACATGCAGAGGATATAAAACTTGGGACTGGAGACGTGGGGATGAGGAACTCCCACCTGGTCAGGCTGGCTTCTCGGTGAAAGCCAGGGGGCTCTCCTGAATCATTATGCAAAGCAGGTTTCTGGAGGGTCCAGGCCAGGGCGCTTTAAATGCAGGCCCTCCCTGAGCTCAGCTCCCAGGACTCACCCTGAGCGGGGACCAGGGTTCGGGAGGGGCTCTGAGGAGGGGAGCAGAGAGGACTGTGATAGCACACAGGGAGGACTGGGGGCCGGGGAGTGGGGTAAGCTTCCTGGGGGGAAGACCTCTCAACTGGTATCTGCACAAAGGGATTCCGGCACAGGAGTGGGTGGGGTGGGCTAGAATGGGGAGCAAGGAGAGAGAAGGGATGACGCAAAACAGTGAATGGGAGGTGCATCAGGATTCAACGCGTGCCCTGTCTCCACAAGATCGGGTGCTGTATCCTCTAAGTTTATTCTCATTGCTTGTTCTCAGGTTAGCGGATTTCTGTGCCCGAGGCATTCTCCCCAATGAGGGGGTGGGTGGCATGCTTCCTCATTGGACAGGGGACAGGCTAGAGGCTAGAGATGGGTAGCCAACTAGTTAGAGCTGCGTCTGGCTGCCCAGACAAGCTCAAGGTCAATCTGAGGACAACGAGGATCAAATAACGATTTTAAGGAGGAGAATGATCAACCGGGAGAGTAGGCACCAGCGTGAAGAACGCATTAGAGGGTCAGGGGTACAAGGGAAGACCATAGGAAACTGTTGCGATAACTCGGGGGACGGATAGTGACCGGAATGAACCAAGATAGATTGTGGAGACCGGAGAAGTGGGTGGGATTCAGAAGTGAGAATGATGAGACTTGGTTACTGGTTGGGAGGAGCACAAGTGTCCGGGTGAGAAGGGCTGGTGGGTGGCAGGTGGGCTCTCTGGGAGGGAGCCCCTGGGCTGGGCCCTCCTCACTGCAGACCAGCTGTGGAGGGAGCGGCGGGGCAGCCAGACGCCGCTCTGACCAGGTGCCACAGCCATGAATCCCCACAGACCTGCTTTCTGTCTGTGCTCCTGGTGCCTCATCTGGTCCAGCCTTTTCCAGAGAAGAGTGTCCTGTCCAGACCATAAATCAGAGTCACCGTACGACCAGGAGGAAAACTAGTTAGTGCTATTCTGGACACACTTTCCCGAGGTGCTGACCTGAGCTGAGGTCAGAGGGACGGGATACAAACATCTTCCCCAGCCGCCTCCTGCACACCTCCTTCAGGGGATGTGCCCGCAACCAAGGTACATGCCCTGACTGGAATCGAACTTGGGATCTTTCAGTCCCTAAGCCAAACCAGTTATGGCTCCCATTGATTTCTTAGAGAGAGAGGATGGGAGGGAGGGAGGAAAGAGACACACACACACACACACACACACACACACACGAGAGACGGATCGATTGGCTGCCTCCTGCAAGTGCCTTGATGGGGCCAGGGTAGGATCTAACCTGCAACCCAGGTACATGCCCTTGACTGGGAATTGAACCCAAGGCCCTTTGGTGCTTGGGCCAACACTCTAACCACTGAGCACACCAGCCAGGGCCCTACTTTTATTGACAATATCTGCCTTTACTTTTCAATTATAGCAGCAATTAGCATTAGTATTTTGCTTGATGAACTACTCTGATTTGAACCCATGAGGTATTATCCCTACTTAACAGAGAGGACACCGAGGCTCAGAGAGGCCGAGTGTCTTGCTTAGAAGCATCAGCTTAGGCTGGAAGGAACCCGGGCCTGAGACTGAGCCTCTGGCCACTCTGGCGGCACTGGCTGCCTCTCCCCTCCCCAGGCTCCCCACACCCCGCTGCTGGCACGAAGGCCCTGCAGCATCACGGTCAGGGGAGGGCGTGGAGTCAGGGCTTCAGTTCGGGCCTGAACCGTCCCGACAACCACCCGGTCAGAAGGTAGAGCCACCGCCTCCTGCAAGAAGTGGTGTGAAGGGAGGTCTGGTCAGAGGGACGGAGGAAGTGGGTCAGGAACAACGGGAGTTTGGCACAGTCAAGGAATATATGTGTATGCTTTACAGATAGATATAAAATAATGACAACCTTGCATATCAGAAACCATAGATCGATATCTACCATAATTGTTTCCCAATTTCCCATTACCGAAGGAGACAATGACATTATGTAGCCTATATATCTCGGTGTTTGAGAGAACACCCACTCATCCAAATAGTCAAGCAATGGTGGGGAGGGGGGTGTCTAATGCAGAGGCAGTAATAGCAGAGCGTAATCAGAATTAAAATGAGGTCTGTCCAAATAAAAGCCTTCAAAAAGAGTGTGTCTTTGGAAGAAAGAAGTGTCTTGAAGGCAGCTCTGGGGCATGCAAACTCTTTCTGTCCCTGATGACGTGCTGGGACCTGCTAGGAGAGTTGGGGCAGTTTCTTGGGGGTGGGGTGTGTGTCGGGGGGCAAATCCAGCTAAAGAGCACAGGAAACACACAGGAAAGCGGGGGCTCCGGGCCCCAGCCGCAGCTCGCCGGCCTGTGCTGAGACGTGCTCTGAAAAGGCCACAGGGAAGGAGCAGGAGCAACACATTAATTCTTGCCACATAAAAAATTTTAAAGTGACACCTGGACTTAAAAACACTACTAGGCAAACATTTATGAAAAGCTTCTCAACCGGAAAATACTTGGCAACTGTGTGAGGAAAGGCAGGTACCATTGCCTGCCTTTGAACAAATGAGTCACAGGATCTTCCTGGGGAGAAGAAGGGGTTGTGGGAGGGGAGGGGAGGGGAGGGGGGACAGAGAGGGGAAGTGGGGCAGGGAGGGGAGGGGGACAGGGAGGGGAAGTGGGGCAGGGAGGGGAGGGGGACAGGGAGGGGAAGTGGGGCAGGGAGGGGAGGGGGACAGGGAGGGGAAGTGGGGCAGGGAGGGGAGGGGGACAGGGAGGGGAAGGTGGGCAGGGACGGGGAGGAGGGAAAACTATAGAGGGTTGTGGGGGTTCTTTAAATTGCTGATAATCTATCAAACCTAGATTGCAGAAAGTCTCGATGTTGAAAATGTTAATCTGTGAACTTTGTACAAAGGCTGGGAAGTGAAGTAGGCAGATAGGCTGGAATTCGCCATTATTTGGGAGTGGTTAGATATATCAGAATCCAGAACCTCCTGAAGAATCTAGGGGTAAATAAGCAGCTTTTTTTTTTTTTTTTTTTAATTTTGTTTTGTTTTGGTAGTAAGTATACCTATTTGTATAGAAGCATATTTGGGTTCATTGAGGCATAGAAAAATTCACTAAGATTAATCTCCTATAGTATAATTTATTAATAAAATATTCTAAAATAAAAAAATATATTTCTATGCAATGGTGTCTCTTTTTTTTTCTTAATCCTTACCCGAGGATGTTTTTCCATTGATTTTTAGAATGGAAGAGAGAGGGAAAGATGGAGAGAGACATGGATGTGTGAGAGACACATCGATTGGTTGCCTCCTGCATGCCCTGACCAGGGCCTGGGCTGGGAAGGAGCCTGCACCTAAGGTCCGTGCCTTTGACCCTTCGTCTGCAGGTTGATGCTCTATCCACTAAGCCAAACCGGCTAGGGCTGCAATGGTGACTCTTAATCTTCTTTACTCAGTTTCATTATTTATTTAGATATAATATACTGAGTCTCAGTAACCTTCCATTCCAGTGCAAATTATGATTCGGTCTGACATTTTCTGTCAACACTTCTGCT
The DNA here is from genome assembly GCA_036971965.1 of Nyctalus aviator. Lineage (NCBI taxonomy): Eukaryota > Metazoa > Chordata > Mammalia > Chiroptera > Vespertilionidae > Nyctalus > Nyctalus aviator. Next base: position 4,955,923 of record CM072935.1, on the reverse strand, counting down.
TATGCAGCATATACCTCCTGTCATCGCTTCTGTTGTATTTGAAGAGCCATTGATAGAGCAAGTTCATCTCTGCATGAGAATAACATGTGAATTATGCTTTGGGTCAATTTATATTCAAATCTGTCACTGATTAAGATTTATGAGAAGAGCTCAGTGTTTTTTGTTCAATGCATGTGTCTTGAGTACGTGGACTTCGTGTTGAGGTTTTAAGAACAAGGTAGAGCCCTAGCCGGGTGCTCAGTGAATAGAACTTCAGTTGCAGACTGAAGGGCCCTGGGTTTGATTCCCAGTCATGCCCAAGTTGCAGGTTAGATTCCCAATGTGGGGTGTGCAGGAGGCAGCCAATCAATGACTCTCTCTCATCATTGATGTTACTAGCTCTCTCTCCCTCTCTCTCTTCCTTTCTGAAATCAATAAAAAATATATTTAAAAATAAAGAACAAGGTAGAATTTGCAAAAGGGCTGATTTGATTGGACAGGATAGGTGATGCAGTACAGACTCGAAGAGCAGATGCATGGAGCCCCATGGCCGGCAGCGCGGCTCGGTCAGTGATGGTAAAGTACAGGCAGCATTTTGTAGTGAGTACGAAGTTTGCTCAGTTCGTTATTTTGTAGGTCTTCACAATTTCCGCCTCCAAAATACACCATAGGTGTGTCTACATCTCTCTGTCTACACTGCTATCCCTCCGTCTAGGCCTTCATCATTGCTGTCTTGGGTTAGCCTTGGCTTTTGTTTTATTCCATTATCCACATCTCTGTAGAACAATTTAAATCAGATCATGTCACTCCCTGGTTCAAACCCTCTACTACCCCATGAGCCTTAGACTAACATCCCTAAGTCTTATTATGGACTATAAGGCCCTACAGACCTGGCCTTGTCCACCTCCAGCCTAAGCACCCCTCTTCCTCCCTTATTCACTTCTCTCTGACTGGGTGCTCAGAATTCCTCCAACAATATAAAGGCAGAATTCTGTACATGCTCATCCCCTACCATCATCCCTAAGCTAGCTCCTTATCAGTGCTGGCCAGGATATTGTCATACATGCCCTTTTCTGACGTTTCCTTGTTCTCTTGTTCCCTTCATAACTATGGTCACAGTTTGAAACTGGTTTGCTCATTTTCAGTTTACATGGTCTTCCCCCACAGAGACCACGCCCATCTTGTTCTGATGAGCGTGTGGTACCCAGCACAGAGCCTGGTGAGTAGTAAGCAATGAAAACTCATCACCTGAGGATTTGCAAATAGATAGACAATAATTCTATGAGGTCCCCTGGCTTTTCAAAGAGGACATAGTGATTTACGGTGATCACATGCCTGTGTAGTGGTGAACGAAATGGTTGAGAAAAGTAATAATAGGAGGAAAGCTGAGTGCATGAAGGGCACAAATAATGAAGCACCTTAAATCTTTTTTTAAAAAATGTATTTTATTGATTTTTTTTAGAGAGAGGAAGAGAGGGGGATAGAGAGTTGAAACATCAATGAGAGAAAATCATTGATCAGCTGCCTCTTGCACACTTCCCACTGGGAATATGCCCGCAACCAAAGTCCATGCCTTTGACTGGAATCGAACCTGGGATCTTTCAGTCCGCAGGCTGACTGTCTATCCACTGAGTCAAACCGGTTTCGGCTAATTTTTTGAATTTGAGTGATCATTTTCAATCTCCTGCAGAAGGGCACTTTACCTCAATAACCCCATCTCCGAAACCACAAGTCTTGTGGCGAGATGCGGACACTAATAACTGGATGGGACCTAATGAACTGTTAACGTGGGGGAGAGGATATGCGTGTGTTTCTCCCCCCACAGGGCCGCCGTGGGTTCTAGCTTGCCAGATTAAACCCTATCATGGCATGGTGAGAGACCAATCCTCTTCCAGAAATGAAGAATCTGGGCCCAGGGACTCCGCAGCCCCGGAAATGTGTCTTTCCTGGACCCAGACGGCCCTGGAGTGACCTGGGGAGTGATGAAGAAGCTGATGGCGGAGGCTGAGCAGCCATCGGAGCACACTCACACCCCGCATCCCAGATAACTCACCACCACTCCTCTTGTTTCTCTTGTGGTCTGTACAGTTGGAACTGGAGCTGGAGCAGGAAACACTTCACGGACTCTGACATTCTAAAACAGAACGTTTACCACCTCCTTCTGGCTTCTATATTCAGAAAAACAAAAAAAAGGGGGGGGGGGAGACGGTGGGGAGCACAGGAGACTTGGCTGGAAAGTTCTTAAGAGAACATTCTGGTAAAAGGGAAGTGTGTGGAAGGCTGCCCGCCCTGTTTATCAGAATTCCAACTTGGGGAGACTTAGGGGGACTTAGGGGAGTGCCGAAGGCGGAGCCCCGAACTGTTCCCTGACCTTTTCAAACAAGCCTGTGCGGTGCAGACCCCGGGTGTTTGCTAGAAGCCCAGGCCTCACCTCTGGGTGCCCTGGCCTTGAGGAAAATGCAGACACATGTGTCCTCCCAAGAATACTCACCCTGTTGATTGAATTGAAAGATACAAACTATAATAAAAGGCAGGCAATCAAGGCTGCTAGGTCCCTTCAACACAGCATATGTTGTGTTGGAATAATCCATTCATCCGTCACTTCCTGAAATCAATAAAAATAGATATTAAAAAATAAATCAATAAACATTTCCTCAGGTGAAGATTTAAAAAAATCATGTCAATGGTTGAGTAACTTAGAACATAGGCTGTGAATTTTCTCTCTCAGCTCACTCAGAAGGCTCATCCCCATCAGTAACTGTGAGCTTTAGATTCAGTATCTCCCGGGAGTAAGTCAACCGAGGTGATTTTGTCATTAATTTATCTTTGAGGCTGTTCTCCAAAGCCTGCACATGGAGCTCACGTTAAGGGCAGAAGCACAGAACAACAAAAGTGTCTACGATGGAAAGCACATTCAGCTCTTCAGGACTATTTCTTACACCCAGGGTTCAGCCTCACCCCAACACACGCATTCTTCCATTTGTCTTACTGCTGAGTTTCAGCTTTTATACCAAACTCTGCCTCTGTCAAGCAAATATGCATTTATCTCTTAGTGATCTAATAATTTCACTATTAATCATTTGACAATGTGCCATCAGATAACAATTAGCAATAGCATCATAAGATAGATTTTTGGGGGGCGGGGGCTTTTAAAGTGGCAGGTGAATTCTTCAATTAATTTTTTTAAGTCTCTCATTTTTGTTGACTTTTAAGTCAAATCAAAACTATTTTCTCAGCAGCTTCAAGAAAGAACCACGAACCGATTGCAATGACATGTCAGAACTGTGTGTGGCAACCACGCAGATCAGCACTCACACCATTTCCAAGAGGAACTAAAAATAGACTGTGGGCAATTGTGCAAAATGAGTGGGTAGATAGATGTTTTTTAAGCAGGGTCATGACCTCTGAGGTTTTCTGTTGTCTTCACTGTGATCTATAAACTGAACCAAATGCTGTTTTCTGTCTTATGGGAGTTGTCCATTCCTAGTCTGCGGCCACGGCATTGCATAGGCACGAAGGCTTAACGCCTGCTGTTCTCAGTGGCCGCACCTCCTCGCCTATGTCCCACGCCCACGGCAAACCATTTGCTGCAGCAATACAGAATTCTGACCGCCAACAATTCCAACTTGCACTGGCATTTTTTATGATGCAGGACTCTGCTTCAGAATCCTTCTAATCACCTGCTCAGCAACCACTAAATTATTACCAACCCCTCAGAATGCCACTGCTGGCCAAGGCCTTCTTTGTCCGCTCGACTTAAGGCAGCATGGAACGGGCTTTCCGTGAATTAGAAGTTCACAGTGGAGTAAGGGAGACAGGCATGCGAGATACGTGAAATAAGGAAGGTTCCTTCATGTTTACAGTGTAATCTGATTTTATAGTGAAAACAAGAAAGGGGAGATGGAAGGAAATACTCTGAACCTCTGGCATCCTGTGCAAGTACACGGAGCACCTCCTCCCGAGGTCGATAGAGTGCGGCCGGGGCCAGAGCACCTCAGTTCACTCCATCCGAGAATTCTCTCTGGATGATACTGAGCGTTATCTCTGAAATGCCAGTCAACGGGATTTCACGTGAACAATACATACAAAAGCTTAGCTGGTTCGACTTAAATCGACAAAATACACTGGTTTTGCTGGAAATCCTGTATTTAACATGGAGCAAATCCAAGCCCAGCACTGGGATAGGTAAAACTGTCATATAAGACATTTAAGAAAATAGTTCCATGATACTCAAAGCGAATCTCAAAAATACAACCTTCAGAAACGGACTCTACAGCTTAGAGAGGATGTGGGGAGAGTGGAAGGGGCGCAGCAGGGAGTCACAGAGATTATTAAAGGGTTGGAAAATAGGAGCCAGAAATTATTTAGACTAAGTTGGAGAAGACTACCAGGTTTCTTAATAACAGTATTCAGGCCTGGGGAGGGCGGTCATACACAAGACGATGCCCAGCTGCATTCTCCCTCAGCTGGGGAGCGAATGGAGAAATTGACTTTGATCACCGCATGGAAGATCTAAGTTGGATGTAAGAAAGGACTTTTGAGAATGAGGACTATCTGATGAGAAACCTTCTCGTGTGCCTCTTCTTGCACCTGCTCATTAAATGACGCTGTTACACAAACTTCTTTTTTTCATTTGTTTTAAAAAAATTTTTATCCTTACCTGAGTATATTTTTTCCATTGATTTTATTTATTTGTTTATTTATTTATTTATTTGTTTGTTTATTTATGGTGGAGGGGATGGAGGAGGGAGATACAGAAACTTTGATGTGAGATAGATACATGGATTGGTTATCTCCCACACGCGCCCCGCCCCTGACCCCCTGACCCCTCACTTATCCAATGCCATCTCCTGTCACTCCCCAAATGCTGTGCTTTTCCGTCTGCTTCTCCAGATGACCCCTGCACTCTCCCCTCCTACAACACGACACCCCTTTGCAGCGCCCCATGCTCACCGCCCTCTCCTGCTCCGGGACCTGTACTCCAGCCTTAGCACTTCGGACCAGTGATCCTCACTAAAAGCTCACGAGTTTCCATGAAAACGTCCCTTGAATGCTCTTATACGGACTAGTTAGTGTACATAAGAGCCTTTCCTGGACTCAGAGGCAGTAACTTGCCTTAACACCTTCGTGAAGGTGCGTCCTGACGGAATCTGGTGACTGAAAGTGGCCAGCGTCAGCCCTCCCTCCGCATTCCCTGCCTGTTCCTCGTCTCCGCTGAACCACGCTGCTGTGAGCACATCATCTCCAGTTCCATTCTGTCAGCATCCCTTTGGAGCGGAAAAAAGTCACCACATATATATAGATGACGTGCATGTGTGTGTGCGCGCACATACAGTATATGCTTTCATTTATCATGTATTTATCCTATGAGCTCCAGCGGACTTAAGATGCCTCTTAAATAGCTCAAAAGAACTTCAGTATCCAATTCCCAAAAATGAATTCATAATTTTACCCCCAAACTTTGTTCTTCTGATGTCACCTGTCACAGTGAATGATGTCAGACACCTAAGAATCATCCTCAACACTTTCCTCTTTTTAATGCCCGTAGCCAATCCATCACCAACTTCTGCAAATCTCCCCTCCCAAACAGCCCCCAGCATGTCCATCCTCTCCACCTGGGCCAGCGGCCACCCAGGCCACGCTCTCATCCCCTCCGGTGGCCGCCTCCACGTCCTCTGGTCCTCTCAGCCATTTCCTACAACCAAGAGGACCCCAAAATGCAAATCCCTTATCTGGCCTCATGCAAAAGCCCTTCAGCAGCTTCCATGGTTCTTTTCAGAGACCACCCTAAAGCTGCTATAGGGCCAGGCACACCCACGTCATCTCACGCCCACCTCACACCCAGCTTGCTCCCTCAGCTGCTCAGCCTCACACTTGCATGCCCCCTCCCAGCCTGTGCTGAGACATTCAGCTGCAGGCCTCCTCCCCCGCACCCTCCAGCCACTCTCCCCTCCCCTGCCTCGCACTGCCGGAAAGCCGTCTTCCTTCTCCACACCACCCAGGTCACTCCACCAGCCTCCAGAGGCCAGCGGGGCACTTTGATCACCCTAAGGGTCCAGTGGAATCTTTCCACCGTAAGCTTCAAAGCGCCATGTTCTCCTTCTTCCCCTCCCCTTCTGTTCACATTTGCTTCTGTGATTTTGGGCTCGGCGCCCTCCTCCCTCAGACTGCTGGCTTCCTGAGAGCAAGAAGCGTGTCTGCATCCTCGTCACCATCCGGTCCCGGTTCTGAGTAGGCCTGGGCATGCAGTCAGCGTTTGGGAAGGTGAGTTAACCGGCGGGTCTGTATTTGCCAGGCACTGAGCTGGCCAGATGTGCTTTGCAAAGATCATCTCATTCATTTTCACAACAGCCTTGCGAGGTTCTATCAAGCTGTGAGCAACTCCGTTTTGCAGATGAGAGAACAGGGTCTAGAGATGCTGGGCTTTTCCCCAATCGCACAACATGAAAACTCACGTCCTCCACAGGGAACTGCGTGTAGGCGGCTGCCCGGGCCTTGTGGGCTTCCTGGGGGAAGCGAGCATGTTAACTCCAGTAACCGAGCACATGAGGAGGAGGAAATCTCTGAATCACAAACTGATCATTTGTTTACACCTTGTGAGTGAACCTGAAAATCCTGAAATGTGTAAGCATCAACCCCAGGCCGTGCCTGGGTATCTCCATCGTCGTCCTGATAAACCGAGGCTGTGTTTCCGTCCTCAATCAGGACACCCACGAGGCTCAACCCACGAACCTGTGAGTAAGCGAAACAACAAACCTCCCTCTCTCCCCTCTCTCTTTGAAAGCTGTTTCAGAAAAAGAGCCAGCAGCAGGGTGCCACGGTGTGAGGCTGGGCTGCTCAAGCAGAAGAAACAAGGAGGCTGCACCTGGATTGTGCCTGTTCAGTGAGCCTCACTGCTCCGGGCCAGGGGCGCAGCCGCCGCACAGCACACGCTGCCCGAGGCCGGCCTGGGACACACCTCTCCGGGCAGTCAGGGACCTCTCCGGGCAGAACCTGTGACGTCTTTCACCGGCAGGAAAACAACATGCTCCGCTGTTGTCCACTCTCGGAATATGCAGAAGACTCTGCTGAGTTCCTGTGCATGAGCAGTCCGCCTCCCCAAAGGTACTGAGTTTTCCTTCTCCACCCACCCTGGCGGCCCTCCTCCGAGAGCAGAGGCGTCAGCGCACAGCCATCCCTGTGGCTCTTGTTGCAGGAGTAACGCCTGGAGGTTTGAGGCAATCTGAGGTTGGCTGACCTGCCCCTGACTTTCTGGAAGAGCCTCGTCCTCGTTCTGGAAGCTGAGGATGTAAAACAGATCATCGCCATCGTTTGTGAAATGATTGCACCGTGTCAGTGGGACTCTCAGGACCCCCGAGAGGGGGGGGAGCTGACAGATAAGCCGCCTTCATTTGGCCGAAGCAACAGGAACACATTGATATTAAACGGGACATAAACATCTATTGGAAACACGTTTCTTAATTAGTTGAGTTTTTCCCATCCAATCAAAGTGCCAAAAATCTGTTTGCCGTGGTGAGAAAGGGGTTGTCATACATTTCGTTCCCCTTTTTATTCTTTTGAATGTGTGCTGAGAACGCTTGGTCATAAAAAATTACGGATGACGGGAATAGAAGGGGTTTTGTGTCAGCTGTGCCGCATTCTTTAAACTCCTTCCAAGTTATGTGCCAAAGCCCTCAGTGGTCTATCGTTGAAAATTACTTTTAATGATCAACTGACCCTTCACCAGTTTTGTGGAAGGAAAAGCTGGAAAGGAACGGTTAGAGGAGAAGGCCACTCTGGCTCTGGCCCGTCCAGGCCGGGAGCCACACCTCAGGGAGGGGAGGAAGGCTGCCTTCTCTGGGGGAGGTGGGAGAAGACAGACTGTGGGGGAGAAGCATTCCCATCAGTGCGCTCTTGGGGTGAAGGGTGCAGATGCAGTCGAAAGCCTGCCAGTGCGTTTGCCTCAGCGTGAGCTGCCCGCCCTCGGCAACGCTTATGCTGCTCCAGGGCTGAGCCGGTCTGAAGAGACTGGACTGACCCGAAAGTGTTTTCTTTGAAGTTCCATCCAATCCTGACGTGCCCTCAGAGCATGTGGGAGAGTCACCCTAGCTCTGGGATGGTGGATTTCTGTTGTAAAGGCCCGTCTCATGACTTACACTGCTGCCGTGACTTTAGTTTCTGACATTCCCTCCAAATTCTGGGGAAGGGAGTTACGGAAGGCAAAAGTGGGCCCTGGTGAGGCTCCTCAGGAAGCTGCCGGGAGGCCCCGTGGGCGATTCTCCCCAGCACGGGGCCTCTGGCCTCTGCCCCTTCTCCCTCCACATGGTCCTGCTGAGGCTGGTTTGCATGAGAGTTTATGAAAGAGGTGGGTGAAGTCAAATCTGTGGCAACTGAACAGAGCCTCAGGAATGGACCAATCAGGGAACTAAATCTGTGAACCCACAGAACCTGCAAACTAAATAGCTAGGATGGATCGCCTACAGAAATCAGTAATGTATGTGTCTTTTCAATAAGAAATAAACATCGAACCCTAACTTCACTGTTCTCATTCTTTGCAATCTATATAAGAATTCATTCTGCAAGGAGAATCTATTTTTATACAACTCATATAAACAAAGGAACTATTTTATTTTTACTTTATCTCTCTACAAATTCAGGGAGTGAACTCCTATTTGCAATGAACGGAATAGAGAAAAACTGCACTCACAAAATGGTTAGCTGTTGTTAAATTTGGAATTTTAAAAGCATATCTTCATATATAAAGCAATGTTTATTCGTGTATATTATAATGGCCTTATAGAAGTTTCAATTGGAATTGTTTTTATTTAGTTTTAATTTTTAAATTTTTCAAAACAACCTTCCTACAACTGTACACTCCATGGAAATGCCTTACATGGAATAACATGCACACATTTATAACACTTGAACTCTTCCACATTTCTGTGCTACTAGTTTATTCCGTAAAATTCTCATCTACATTTTTCATCTTTTGTTGAAAGGTCAAGGTTGTGTGAGCCTGGTGGTTGCAAATTTGCGCACTCATTTACTGATTCACCCCACAAATCCTAACGGTCTGCTATGGCAGTCACCGTTACTAAACGCTGGAAACTCAATACTGAGCCAAATCAGAAATGGCCACTGCCCTCCCGAAGCTATCAGTTTATTGAAGGAACGTGCAATCATCAAGTAATTAATTACACGTGTGTAGAGACTGTAACTGTGACAAGTCCTGTGAAGGAGAGTTCAACAAGCTTAGGAGAATCTTCAGTGGGATGCCAGAGCGTGGGGGCCGGGGCGGGATCCTGGAAAGCTGCCCTGAGGAGGGGATCTAGGGATTAACTAGAGGGAGGGAAGAGCTTTGCAGACCGGGAACAGCTTGTGCAAAGTGCAGACAGGGATCAAAGCAAAGGCGGGAGCAGAGGAGGAGTGCTGGGGAAGGAGGGAACCCATCCAGTGGGGCTGGAGTGGTGGAAGGCAGCCAGACCTGCTAGGCTCTGCAGGAAAAAGTGTTTTGATATGTAGACCAACAGGAAATAATTGAAACCTCTGTAGGGTTTTAAGTGTGGGTGGGGTGATAGGACCAGGTTTGCATTTTGAAAAAATTACTGGCTTTGCCATAGGAGTGGATTAGAGGGCAGAGCCAGAATGTGGGGTTTATTGAGATAGAAACTCCCTTGGACATATGCATGGAAACGTAAGCTTCTGAAAACAAGCGTTTTAAAAGGATCGGAATTTTCTAAGAAAAGAAACAACTGGTATTTATCTTTTAAATCTTTTTGTGTTTATTTGGGAGGGGTTAGGGCAAAGCTGCTTCACAGTGAGCGGAGTAAAAGAATGCACTGTACTCCTTCCCAGAAGTCCTGGAAAAACATGTCATCAGCGATCAAAGTTACATTTCCCCTCAAAAATGAAAATAGCTGTATTGGGGTTTTTTTGGATTATATTCAACATAAATTATATTCTGAATGCCAGACAGTACAGAAAGTGTATTAATAAAATTTTCTAAAACTGCAGTTCTACTCCGGAAACCATGATGGCCTGCATTCTGAGGAATGGCGCTGGGAAGCACCGTCAGTGCTTGCATTCACACCACCTATGCACATGCTCTAGGGACCACACCTGTTCTGTTTAAGATCTATGTATGCCCAGTGCTCAACAAAGTAGGTGCTCAATAAAAATTAATTGGGTGAATTCATTATTCCAATTTTATATGTTAATATAATGCGCTTTTCACTCAACAGTTAAGTCTTGGACTTAGATAAATGCCACATCAACCTTTTTAATGGCCAGTCAGCAATGCGTTGTAGGCATGTGCCTTGTATGTAAATAACTCCACATTGATGGGAGCCCACATGTTTTAGGCTTATAAACAGTGCTACAGTGAACATCCTTGCACAGACATCTTAACACACCTGTCTAGGATAAATTCCTAGAACTGAATGAAATTGCTGGGAGAGTATATATACAAGTGTCCCCCCAAAGTGTACCAGTTAATAATGCGGATTTTATAATCAAAGAAAACACGATAATTTTGAGAGAATCATCAAAAGTACCTTATTCAGCCGGGACCGGTTTGGCTCAGTGGATAGAGCGTCGGCCTGTGGACTGAAGGGTCCTGGGTTCGATTCCGGGCAAGGGCATGTACCTTGGTTGCAGGCACATCCCCAGTAGGGGGTGTGCAGGAGGCAGCTGATCGATGATTCTCTCTCATCGATGTTTCTAACTCTCTATCCCTCTCTCTTCCACTCTGTGAAAAATCAATAAAATATATTTTTTTTAAAAAAGTGCTTTATTCAAAGTAATTTCCATCGCTAGCTACACATTTCCCCCATCTTTCAGGTAATTTGTGAATACCATCCCAATAGAACTTTTCTTGTTTTGAGGCAAACCATTCAGAGACCCAATTTTCCACTTCTTTGTGCATTTTGAAGTGCTGCTCAGATCAGAACAAGTGTGCCATTGATCAGAACAAGTGGTAATCTGAAGGAGCAAGGTCTGGTGAATACGGGGGGTGGGTTAATACTTCCCAGACAAGATCTTTAACTGGTTTTGAAGTGTGTGGTGGTGCATTATCATGAAGCAAAATTATTTTGCCTTGTCTTCTGGCACATTCCGTTTTACAATCAAAGCGTGGTTCAAATTGATTATTTGTTGTCAGTAACCATCAGTATTAATGGTTTCACCTTATTTTAGAAGCTCATAATACACCACACCTTCCTGATCCCACCAAACGCATTGTCTTCTTTCTGAAGCAATTTGACCTTGAAGTTGATGTTGATGGTTGTTGACCTGGATCAACCCATGATTTTGTGCATTTAGATTTTCAAAATAAGTCCACTTTTCATCACCAGTCACAATTCGATGCAAAAAAGACTTTCTTTCATGCCATTGAAGCAACATTTTATTGGTAACTTTTCAGTTTTCCATTTGTCTTTCGTTCAGTTGATGTGGTATCCTTTTTCCTTCCTTTAAAAATCTTTCCCATTGCTTGTAAATGATCAGAAATTGTTTGCTGAGCAATGTTTAATCTTTCTGCAAGTTGTTTTTAAGTTTGACATGCATCTTCATCCAATAATGCTTGTAATTATTGGTCTTCAAACTTTTTCGGTTGACCTGGATGTTCTTTGTCTTTCACATCAAAACCATCACGTTTAAAGTGTTTAAACTAGCGTTCACAAGTATCTTAATTTGGAGCATGTTCACAATAAGCTTCCTAAAGTATACAATAACTTTCAGCAGCACTTTTCTTCAAAATAATGAATTAAAACTTCCAGAAAATGCTCTTTTTTGGCACGAAATTCGACATTTTTAAGCATAAAAATAACTATGATGTTAACACCTTCAGCAAATTTGACATATGAAGTTTTGAAGCTTGCTGTCAATACAACAAAATAGCATACATATCAAATTGCATATATATCAATGTGTGTAACTCCAGCTACTGAAAAAATCTGCATTATTAAACAGTACACCTGGTATATACACTTGAACAGCTGATCGCTCAATTTTGAAAATGAAATGTATTTTATTTTATGCCGAAGCCAGTTTGGCTCAGTGGTAGAGCGTCGGTCTCAGACTGAAAGGTCCCGGGTTCGATTCCGGTCAGGTCATGTACATTGGTTGAGGGCATATCCCCTGTAGGGGGTGTGCAAGAGGCAGCTGGTCGATGTTTCTCTCCCATCGACATTTCTAGCTCTCTATCTATCTCCCTTCCTCTCTGTAAAAAAATCAATGAAATATATTTTTAAAAAAGACTTTAAAAAATGTATTTTAATAAATACTGCCTTTATAATTATTAAGAGTGCATATATATGTTAAGGTTTCTGGTTTATATATATATAAAACAAAACAAAAAAAGAAAAAAACTATATATGCATTTTTTTGGGGAAAAAAAAATATATACACATACAGACACACACTAGAGGCCGATGCACAAAATTCGTACAAGGGGCTTGGCCCTTGCAGCCCCAGCTTGATCTAGAAGGTCGTCAGGCAATCCAGTCTAATTAGCATATTATGCTTTTATTATATACTAAAGGCTTGGTGGACGAAATTCGTGCACGGGGGTCTCTCAGCCCAACCTGCACCCTCTACAATCCAGGAGCTCTCAGGGGATGGCTCAGGCCCACTCCCCGTGGTTCTCTGCTCTCTGCAGGCCTTGAGGTTTTGCTGCAGCCATGGAGATGAAGCCCCCATGCCCTGCTCTCCGCGCTCTGCCTGCCTTGCCACATGCCATGCGAAGGAAGCCCCAATGCACTGCAGTGCGTTCTGTCTGCCAGGCCTGGGGGCTTTGTTGACATCAACACACTAAGGGAGCCCCCGTGCCCTGTTGTCCTGGCTCTGTCTGCTGGGCCTGGGGTGCTCCCTTCACTGCTGTGCTAAGGAAGCTCCCATGCCCTGCTGTCCTGGCTCTGTCTGCTGGGCCTGGGGTGCTCCCTTCACTGCTGTGCTAAGGAAGCTCCCGTGCCCTGTTGTCCTGGCTCTGTCTGCTGGGCCTGGGGTGCTCCCTTCACTGCTGTGCTAAGGAAGCTCCCATGCCCTGCTATCCTGGCTCTGTCTGCTGGGCCTGGGGGTGCTCCCTTCACTGCTGTGCTAAGGAAGCTCCCATGCCCTGCTGTCCTGGCTCTGTCTGCTGGGCCTGGGGTGCTCCCTTCACTGCTGTGCTAAGGAAGCTCCCATGCCCTGCTGTCCTGGCTCTGTCTGCTGGGCCTGGGGTGCTCCCTTCACTGCTGTGCTAAGGAAGCTCCCATGCCCTGCTGTCCTGGCTCTGTCTGCTGGGCCTGGGGTGCTCCCTTCACTGCTGTGCTAAGGAAGCTCCCATGCCCTGCTGTCCTGGCTCTGTCTGCTGGGCCTGGGGGTGCTCCCTTCACTGCTGTGCTAAGGAAGCTCCCATGCCCTGCTGTCCTGGCTCTGTCTGCTGGGCCTGGGGGTGCTCCCTTCACTGCTGTGCTAAGGAAGCTCCCATGCCCTGCTCTCCTGGCTCTGTCTGCTGGGCCTGGGGTGCTCCCTTTCCCGCTGCGCTAAGGAAGCCTCCATGCCCTGCTCTCCAGTCTCTGACTGCCGTGTCTGGGGTGGATCAAAAACCCCTCTGGAGGCAGATCCAGCCTCGCTGCTCCTGCGAACATGCCAGACAATCCAGCAGGGGAGCTGAGGGGACTGGGCACCGCCATCTTGTGGCTATGGGGGCCACCATTTAGTTGCGGAGTGATGGTTAATTTGCATATTATCCTATTATTAGATAGGACTAGAGGCCTGTTGCAGGAAGATTCCTGCAATAGGGCTTCCTGCTGTGGTCTCTGCTGCCCCACCTGCTTCCCTCCCTTCTCCCTGCCCCTCCTGCTTCCCTCCTTTCTCCCCCACACCCCCGCCCCGTCTGCTTCCCTCCCTTATCCCCAGCCCTGATTTATAGGAGCCCTCTGAACATTGGTGATACTAAACCTTGTCCATTCTATAGATCTGATGTCTTTCTCCTACTTCACTTTAAAAAATATATTTTTAAATTGATTTTTTTTTACAGAGAGGAAGAGAGAGTTAGAAACATCGATGAGAAAGAATCATTGACCAGCTGTCTCTTGCACATCTCCTATTGGAGATGTGCCCCCACCAATGTACATGCCCTTGACCAGAATCAAACCCATGACCCTTCAGTCTGCTGGTCAATGCTCTATCCACTGAGCCAAAGAGGTTTCAGCTCCTCCTTCACTTTTAAAAAACCTTTGTTGCCATAGCTGGTTTGGCTCAGTGGATAGAGTGTTGGGCTGCAGACTGAAGCATCCCGGGTTCAATTCTGGTCAAGGGCACATCCCTGGGTTGCCAGCTCAATCCCCAGTAGGGAGCATGCAGGAGGCAGCTGATCAATGATTCTCTCTCATCATTCACTCTCACTTCCTCTCTGAAATCAATAAAAAATGTTTAGTTTTGTTTTTTTTTTAAAAAAAAACACTATTTCAATAAATAAATAAATAAATAAACCTTTGTTGATTTTGTCTTTGAAAAACAAAGTTTTATCATTTATATAATCAGTTCTGTCAACCTTCTCCTTTAAGGTTTCTGGTTTTTGTGTTCTCCGTGGAACTAGGTCTTTCTCTCTCCAGGATAAAAACACCTTCCTAGTAGTATTCTCTTTGGATAACTTTAAAACTTTTAAAATTTTTTGTTGTTTTTGTTAATCCTCACTCAAGGTTATTTTTCCATTGATTTTTAGAGAGAGTGGAAGGGAGAGAGACACAGAGAAAAGCATCAATGTGAGAGACAACTTGATTGGTTGGGAACCGGGGATTGAACCTGCAACCGAGTTATGTGCCCTTGACCAGAATGGGACCCAGGACCCTTCAGTCTGTAGGCCATTGCTCTATCCACTGAGCCAAACCAGCCAGGGTGCTTTGACATGTTTGAAAGTGTTTCTAGAGGGCAATCAGGAAAAAAAATATTTTAAAAAAATATTCATTCCCTTTGCCAGAAATTCTCCTTTTAGAATTTATTCCAAGGAAATAATAGACACAAAGTTTAAGTTTTAAGGATATTAATTAAAGAGTTGTTTTTAATGGCAAAAAACAACAATAAAAAAACCCGCACAAAAAAACAAACGATCAAACAACCAACTGTTAATAAAAAGTTCAAAATGGAATGAAAATTGGTTAAATTATAGTATATCCATAGCCATTAGCCTGCTAAGAAGATTTAATCATATTAAAACATGAATTACTAAAAACACAAATATGCTTTTAGCACAAATATCCAACATATCAAAAAACTATTTTAACTCGGCACAGAAAGAGAAAACTGTATTTACTTAATAGTGGTTAGTTATGGGCATTGGAAATAATGGGTGATCTTTTCCTTTTCTTTTTTGAGCATGTTTGAATAAAAAGTTTAAAATTTAGTGTAGCCCATAATTATGCAGATATAACATTGTTAAATGTATCACACGTTTTAGTAGCCAGATTAGAGAGTGTTACCTTTGTCTTCAACCTTATATCTTGTACTTCATCCAATAACCAAGTCACTTCACCCTTTTGTACTTGGCTTTCCTCATACGTTAAATGAAAATAATATCTACTTTGATTTCACTCACAGGAAGATTGTGTTATTGTTTGTAATACACTGTAAGCTACATAGAAAACGGTGCTAATAATATATTATTTACACTCAACTATGACATCATTGCTTTTTTTTTTTCTGCTTAAACCCCTTTACTGAGTATGACTGACATACAAAAAGTTGTACATTTTTATTGTGTACAACTACAGTCTTTGCCATATACATACCCATTAGCTTTCAAGGTTTCCTGCTGCCACTTTATTATTATTATTTTGTGATAAAGACACGTAAGATCTACCCTCTTAGCAAAACCACGTACCCAGCGGAGTACAGCTCGCTTCGGCACCGAGCTACGGGCAGACTCTGGGACTGTGTCTTGCTGACTGAACTCTGTGCTTTGACTAATGCCTCTGGCTTCCCTCTCCCCAGCGCCTGGCAGCCACCATTCCCCTGTGCTCCTCTGAGTCTGGCTGATTCCGCACACAAGTGGAATCAGGGAGTCCTTTCCTCTGGTGCTTACACTCCCTTCACGGGCACATAGCCCTCCAGGTGCTGCATGTTGTTACAAATGGCAGGATTTCCTTCTCTTTCTTTAGTTGCTTTCAATGTAAATGCAATGGGAACATTAGCTCAATACCTTAAAAATATTTTTTAAATTAGCTAAGGAAAATTTTAAAAAAGAAAAGTTGCCAACCAAAATAGATTGTAAGAGAAGAGAAAATAGTCAGCAAGCGTTTACTAACTGCCTCCTGTGTGCCAGGCGGGGGCTGGGGTGCTGTAAGAATAACACACAGTCTGTTCTCAGGTCCTTCACTGTGGAGATGGCACAGGCAGAGGCACAGGCCAGGCTCCCCAGACCTTCAAGAGGCAGAGAGCGAGCCTCTACCAAGGCAGTCAAGAACAGGCAAGTCTGCCGAAACCGGTGTGGCTCAGTGGATAGAGCGTCGGTCTTCGGACTGAAGGGTCCTGGGTTAGATTCCGGTCAAGGGCATGTACCTTGGTTTCAGGCACATCCCCAGTAGGGGGTGTGCAGGAGACAACTGATCAATGTTTCTAGTTCTCTATCCTTCTCCCTTCCTCTCTGTAAAAAAATCAATAAAATATATATATTTTAAAAAGAACAGGCAAGTCTGAGCACCAAGGCCAGGAAGCCAGATATGGGAGCTCAGCCTCAACACTGAGTGACGGTGAAACAGACAGTATCAGGGTGGCCTGCAGTAGTTTTTCAGCCTACGGTGAAATCAGGGGACAAACTGGTTGGGGATGCCCCGCTCTTGAGGGGTTCCCCTGGTAAGCATAAGGGGGGAATCCCCCTGAGTATGGTGTAACCCCAACAGTAAAAATAGGGGCCAGAGGGGAGAACAGATCCCTGCTTGCTTGTAGAAGACTAGAAGGGGTGGGGGAATTCTTAAAAACTCCATTTACAGAACAGGAGATCCCCTCTGGTCCTCAAAGTTCCCGCATGCGGGGTACTCCAAGACAGCTGTGGTTACCAGCCTCTTGAACTTTATTTCTGAGTCCCCTCCGTTCCGGGTTTGAGGAAGCATGTGGACATATATTAATACACCTAGGATGATAGAAGAAGAAATACACTCTCACCACACAAGCACACTGCTTGGCTGCTGGGAGTTCAGCAGTCCCAGAATTTAAGTCATTTATTTGTACCACTGGAATCTAATGGTTGTTCATTTAAATATAATTCCAAACTGAAGACAGTGTAAGGTAAGACATGCGCGTGAGAAAAACTCACTCCGGATACAAATGCCATTGTGGATTTCAACATTGTGGGTGATCCTGGCATCAGTAGAAAACAAAAAATAATAACATTAGCATAAACTTATTTAGTGGCTATTATGAAAAGAAGTAGAGATATGGATTTAACAGTTTTGGAATGAAATTAAAATTCTCAAGTCCATTTTCCTTTCCCATCACCTTAACCGGAGAGAAGCAATTAACTTCAGGAACTCCTCCTTCTTTGCATGGAGGAGGCAGTGCGGGTTAAAATAAACAATGCATTCATTTGCAAAGTGACTGGAATTTTAAAAATGCATTAAGGACCAAGCACAGTATTATTATTACACTTAGAGGCCCCATGCACGAAACTCATGCAAGGGGGCCCAGCCCCTGCAGCCCGGCTTCCTCCGGAAAGACTCGGGTATAATTATCATATTACGCTTTTATTATTATAGATTCTCCCATATATTCCACGGAAGCACATACTAAATGCATCCCGACAGGCGGAATTCTCTCACTTCTCCAAGGTACAAATTAGGTCAACGTCAGAGATTCTACTGCCCTAAGCACCCCAACTATTAACACAAAACAGGACAAACCTCTTTTTAACCCCACAAACTGCACCATTCTGACCTACACTGGAATTTCAAGCTGGTGGCCAGGTGACAATATGAAAAGGTGACAATATGATCTTTATGGAAAAATAACCCAAAGCCAAAACCTTCTTGTGGCAGGTTGGTAGGATCATTCTTTACATGAAAATTACATTTTGTCTATATCATATAGATACCAAAATTTCAGTGAATGACATGGTAGTTGCTTGGAGTAAATCTATACAATCAATAGTAGTCTGGCTATGCCTGCATGTATAGCTTATTTAAAAACACTAAGATAAGTAGCATTTTTAATACCCATGTCCTCCCAAAAATCTGTTTTCTAAAGTTAATCTAAGAAATCATACCATATTCCATATTATATATTCAAAGCTTTACATACTGTTATTTTAAAAATAGAAACTTCTTAACAGAATCATAAAACTAGAGGGCCTTAAAATCGTAACATATGCTCTTTATAGAACATATGTAACTTTCCATTAATATATAATATAGGAGATTAAAACCTCTAACAGCCCAGCTGGCATGGCTCAGTGGTTGAGCATCGACCCATGAACTGGGAGGTCACGGTCGGAGTCCTGCTCAGGGCACATGCCAGGCTTGCGGGCTCCATCCCACTGTGGGGCATGCAGGAGGCAGCCAATCAGTGATTCTCTTTCATCACTGATGCTTCTCTCTCTTTCTCCCTCTCCCTTTCTCTCTGAAATCAATAAAAATATGTTAAAAACGAACAAAACCTCTAACACTAGGTGAACCATACCTGCAAAGAACCTTTATACATGTCTCATTTTTTCTGTGCACATCCTAGTACACATATATTAGTGTAACAACATAAATCAACACCCATTTCCACCCAATAATTATCTTGAATATATTTTACATGCTTGTAATTAAACTTTTAATATATTTCTTAAGAGTGAAAAGCCCCTGTTCAAAGTTTGAGAACATCATTTTACCTGAACGAGGTTTGAATAAAAGTAATTGGGCACTTACTTCACATTTAAAATTACTAAATTGAGTCTATACACTTTAGAATTTGCTAAATTTAGCATTCCTAAAACAAATCAGTATGAGGGCTTTAAGCTGGAAAATTTATGAATTTCATTTCCAGCTCAATCTATTCTTCCGATCATTCTAAATTCCATAGGCAGGGTACACCGGTCAGAAAGCGGCCCTGGAAATGTGTGTGACAGGCAGCGATGGGCAGGCTCCTCCTCCCGGGGAAAACCCTGCTAATATTTATAACGTTATGACACGGGGTAATACTCACAAGGTGGTTGTAGGAGTATAAACACCGCCGCGGCCCTCTGATTGGCTGCCGGTGATGTAACGCCCATGTCAATACTTCCCAGCGCACGCACGTGTCGGCCTTTTATTTAAATTTCCATTTCATCACGGCGAGGACACACTCGGGGCGGCGCGTTGTCAGTGAAAGACTTTCGCCCGCGGCGAGGCGCCGCCCGGGAGGGGTCCGCGGCGGAGCCTCCGCGCCCTCCGCAGCCCGGCCGCCGCCTTTGTCGCGGAGCAAAATACAATACGTTCCCCTCCCCGGGCGCCGCCGCCCCGAGCCCCGGCGGCCGGCGCGCCGCTCCCGTCCCGGCCCGGCCCGGCCCGGCGCGCGGCGAGGGAAGAACATGCGCGGCCCGGGCGCCGGTAGGTGCGAGCGGGCGGCGGGCGGCGGCCACCCCGGTCACTCCCGCTGCCCGTCCCCGCCGAGCCCCGCCGGCCGCCCGCCCCCGCCCCCCCCCGCCCGAGACCCCGGCCCGCCGCCCGCGCCCGCCCCGGCCCCGGCCCCCCGCCGGCCGCCGCCGCCGCCCCCGCCCGCCGGGCCCGGCGCCCCCACCCCAGGGCCCGGCCCAAGCCCAGCCCCCTCCCCGCCCGGCCCCCACCCTTTCCCCTCCAGCGGTGGCGGCTACCCCGGTGCATTGTGGGCGCACGGTCCGTTGTTCATTTGCCATTCGACCTCCGCCGGGGCCTGGTCGCACGGAAGCGCTCCGCCCGCTGCATTGTCGGGCGTTATGTGGCGGCGCCCGGCGCCCTGAGCAGCCCGCGCCCCAGCCCTCGCACCGGCGGCGGCGGCAGGCCCGGCGGGCGGCGGGCGGCGCGGCGGCCGGAGGGCAGCGAGGGGCGCCCGCGCTCCGCCCGACTCCCCAGGCCGCACGCGCCCGCCGCGCCTCGCTCCCCGCCGCCCCTTCCCCGCGCGGGACGCGGCCCGGAGCGCGGCGGGGCGGGGGCGCAGGGCGCGCGGGCGGCCGGCGCGAGGGCGAGGCCGGGCCCCGCGAGCGCGCGGCGGGGGGCGCGGGACGCGGCCCGCGGCAGGCAGGCCGGGCCGGGCGGCGGCGGCGGCGGCGGCGGCGCGCGCCATGTCGTTCAGTGAGATGAACCGCAGGACGCTGGCGTTCCGGGGCGGCGGGCTGCTGGCCGGCGGCGGCTCCGCGAACAATGCCGCCGGCGGGGAGGCCTCGGCTTGGCCCCCGCAGCCCCCGCCGCGCCAGCCCCGGCCGCCCGCGCCGCCGCAGCCCAACGGGCGGGGGGCGGACGGGGACGCGGAGCCGGAGGGCCGGGCGCCCCGGGACCCCGAGGCCGCGGCCGCGGAGGAGGCGCCCGAGCCGCCGCTGCCCCCGGACGCGGGCGGCCCCGGCCCGCTGCTCGCCGAGAGGAACCGTCGGACGCTGGCCTTCCGCGGCGGCGGCGGGGGCGCGGGTCTGGGCAACAATGGCAGCAGCCGCGGCCGGCCCGACCCCCCGGCGTGGCCGCCCCGGCATCTGTGCGGGCGCGGGCCGGCGGCGGAGCCGGAGCCGGACGCGCCGGAGGGGAAGGACTCGGCGGCGGACGGCGCGTCCCTGAGCGACAGCAGCGAGGACGACGAGGAGGGGGCGAGCCCGGGCGACGGCAGCGGCGCGGAAGGCGGCGGCCGGCGCTCGGGCGGCGACGGCGGGGACGAGGCGGAGGGCGGCGCGGGGCCCGGCGACGGCGAGGCCGCCCCGCAGCTCCCGCTCGCGCGGCCCAAGTCGCTGATGCAGAAGCTGCAGAGCTCCTTCCAGGCGGCCTGGCTGCGGGACTTCCCCTGGCTGCGCTACTGCCCGGACACCGGCCTCATGTCCTGCGGCTGGTGCCAGAGGACCCCCGCCGACGGCGCCGGCGCCGACCTCGCGCCCCTGGGGCACGACGAGCTGTCGCGAGGGACCCGCAACTACAAGAAGACGCTGCTCCTGCGGCACCACGTCTCCACGGAGCACAAGCTCCACGAAGCCAACGCCCAGGTACGGTGGACCCTGCCCCCGCCTCCCGGAGGCCCGGCTCCCCGCGCCGCGCTCCCGGAGAGCATCGTTGGGCCGGGAGCCGTGCGGGCCCCTCGGGCTGGGGAGGTCGGAAAGCCCAGGGACGAGTTTCCAGAAGTTAATCTGTGAGATGGGGAGGATGGGGGAATGTCAATTTATTAATCGTAGCGCTGAGCTTATTTCGTTGTTTTACGACTCCTATTTCTTTGCCCATTTTTCAGTTTTTAAAAAAAAATTTAGTAAAGCAAGGTGGAAGGTTTTAACCCGAAAAGGTTGACTTTGCGGTCAAAAGTTTCATTGCCTGTGATTTTTGAAAAGCTCCGGTTCAGTGTTTTATAGCATGCCGGTGGAAGTCAAACCTGGGAGCTCTTTGAAGAATGAATCACTAAACGATTTCCTTAACCTTTGACGCTACCCCTTTTAGGAAAACATCCAGCCAGGAAATTCTTTACATCAAGTCAGAATAGTTTGAAATATGAAAGCAGTATGTAAATGTAGTGGAAGCTATTTGCTTAACACTCCTTTCTCTTACATAGTTTTGCTAAATTCACCTTCTTTGAACTTATTGAACTTTCCTTTGGGTAAATTGCTGTAGTTTTTGTCTGTTTCTTCTATCCAGATTTCTGTGTTGAGATTTTATATAATCCGCCTTTTTCAAAAGTTGATTTGACTGGTAGAGTACATATTTACCCAACTACTTGAAAGCAAGTCCTTAGTTACAAAACAAGCTGCACGCTAGTTCTTCCTTTTTTGTTTTAATATTCCCATTCTGGAGAGTAGTCCTGACGGTTTTGATAATCCCCTTTTAGGCCTAGCAGAGGTTGGCCAGTTCTCCTTTAAGGCTTTTTGGACAACCTGTGCTGGTGGGTGGAACTCGCTCTTGTACTGGGAGCCCCCCGTTTATTGGAATGATCTTGCTGCTCAGAACACTTATGCTGGAGTTAATTAAGCAGCATCTAGTAACGCCCAGAACCTTCTCAGAAGTTAAGGCTTGAACTTTAAAGCGTAGGTTTATTTTTCCCAAGGGACAGTGGCAATAGTTTTTGCACAAACTTTAACTGCCTAAGCCCAGAAGGAAGGTTATTTAAAGATATAAGGCCCAGAAAGGTTAAGTAAATTGTCCTGAGCCTTAGAGCCCTTGGAGATAACTGACACTAGAGCCTGTAAGGAATGTTGTAATGGGGAAAGAATGGGTTTTGGAGCAAATCTGGGTTCAGATCTCAGAGTTCTGCAATTATTAGCTTTGTGAGCTTGGGCAATGGAGTGAAATAGTACTAACATTTCCTTGTTTTCCATATGCCAAATACCCATTTACCTTAACTCTGCAAAATAATCATTTTGCTCTCATTTTACAGGAGTTCGAGGCTTTAAAGGGTTAAGTTATGTATTTCTGAAGTTAATTAGTAAAATGATGAGATGGGAAACTTGTGAAAATGAAAGTAGACTTTTCTAAATAATGGTAGGTTGGTTATTCAGAAAAATTAAAATAGACTATTAGAAAGGACTTTCTTAATATACAATACAATGGGCCAGTTACTCCTCTTATCAGCAGGGTCTCTCTCTATAGGCAAAGCTGAATGGAAATGCAAATTATAATTAGCTGCTTAGTGAACCTGAAATCAGAGGAAGGGGAATTAGTTAGATCACCGAATGACGGGCTTGGTGTGGTGCGTGAATTCTGTGCGTGAATTCTCTCCCCAGGCATGCATCCGGATCAGGGAATTCACTCCTAGATAAAATCATTATTTATTAAACTTGATCTCTGAATCACCCCTCCCTTCTGTCTCCTTGGCCCCCTTGAAGCTCTCTTTATAGATCTTATATGCAGCCCATCTTCTTTCTCTTGGGACATTCTTTCATCAGACCGAGGGGATACAGTTTATTTTATTTTATTTTTTTTAAAATATATTTTATTGATTTTGTACAGAGAGGAAGGGAGAGAGAGAGTTAGAAACATCGATGAAAGAGAGTAATCGATCAGCTGCCTCTTGCACACCCCCTACTGGGGACATGCCCGCAACCAAGGTACATGCCCTTGACCGGAATCGAACCCGGGACCTTTCAGTCCCCAAGCCGACGCTCTATCCATTGAGCCAAGCCGGTTTCGGCCGAGGGGATACAGTTTACTTGGAGGCTATATATTGGTTCCTTTGGTTGGATTTTGGATGTTTGCACTCTGAACTGATCCTAATTATTTGTCTATTTTAATTCTAGCTAATCTTAGTTTGGGGTGTTAATTTGCTATTGTATGTGCCTTGCAGGTACCACCTACATTTCTCCTTGTTAAAGTGAGTGACAGGTTCAAGAACTGACATTACCCTGTGGACTGAGTTCACTTTTTTCCATTGTCCTGCAGTCTTTGATTACCAGTAGGAGGCAGTATAACACCGACTGTAAGAGCATTTTCGGGTTTAAGGTTAGGGGGACCTGAATCCTAATTCTTTTTATTGGCTAGCAAAACTTAGCTTTCTGATGTATGCAAAGTATATATGCCAGCACATAATCACTTAGTAAATGAAAACTATCATTCCTATTTTCTTTGCAGATAAGTGTAACAAGATGCTTTTTGTGGCCTGGTGTCTCTCCTGTCCCTGTGTTAGCAGTTTTATCAGTTTGGAGGCCACTTTATCTCACGCAATCACACTGATTCTAGAGAGCAAACCAGTTCCTTTTTTTCATACTTTCTGAGACCTTGGCCATCCAGTTCTTTGAGCATTCTGAGATTTCTCATCACACATGCAAGTTTTTTCAGCTTCATAAAAAATGCTTTATAAAGAGAAGCCTGTAGTTCTTAATAAGCTTATGTGAGGTATAACATGTAAGGGACAGCATAGAGGAAGGGAGAGGGAGAGAGAAACATCAATGAGGAGAATCATCTTTTGGCTGCCTCCTGCACGCCCTCTACTGGGGATAGATCCTTTCTATCCACTTGTGAAATTTCATAGCTTACATCACACATTCTGCCAAGCCTTTCCAGTTTAGTCCCAAAACAAGCACTCAGGTGTATAGGTGTTATGCATTTACTTAGCCTTTCCAGAAAGTAAATACTGAATTCAGATCTGGTCTGGGTGACATTAATAAGTGGACTATGTTGAGGTCATCACTAAAGCAAAGGGGAAACAAAGCTACCAGTCTTCTTTGAATTTGGCAAAAATATAGCTCAAGGATTATTGTTTTTATCAATTTAGGAGGAAAATCTGAAAACCCTCTCACTAAGGAGAAGAAACATTAAAGATGAACCAATGCCCATTAAAGACTTTGTATATTATTATTTGTGTAGGTCCTAACATTGTGTTTGAATCCGTAATCATTTTTTGAAAGGGGACTATCATCCTGGGCAGGGAAGTAAATCCTAATTTCTTGTTGGTTTTTAGCTAAATAGCATTTTCTTATTTATTGATTAACTACAGATGAGTTCACTGCTTGCAACTGAAGTTATCTCTATCAGAGGGGGGTGTAGATTTCCCTACAAATTGGTGGCATTATCTAGCTCCTCAAGCTAGAATCCTGAGGACCCTGTGATTCTTTTCTCTCCAACCCCCACAATCTAATCACTCAGTTCTGATTTTTACCTACCAAATATTTTTCCAAACTCTGCTTCACCATCTCTCCCCCTATTAACGTTATCCATCTTCCCTAGTTAAGGTGATTATTGCAAGGACTGTTAACTGTTACACAGTAGCTTCCGCTGGTCAGAGTATCTCCAGTCCTAGTTCCCCAGTATTAATCCTCTACTTAGCTGCCAGTCATCTCTTCATCTCTTCTGCTAATCCAATCAGATCAGATCACTCTGCTTCTAAAGCTCTGGCACCTATAGAAGTGATTCTTAATCTTGTCCAGGAATCTAATCTGTTAATAATCTGATGAAAGCTATAGAAACTTTAAAGTGTTAGTAAGTGCACATTTGCATATCTTGGGTTTTTGGATCACCCTGGAGTATTTTAAGAAATCTCGAATTATAAGGATATTGTAGTGATCTTGGTTCTTTTTCTCCCACTGTCTACTTTGCTTAGAATGCGCATCTTTCCTCCAACCCCCACCACCCCCACCTCCGAGAAACCTGGATTAGATGCACTTCCTGTGTGCTCTTGTCATAGTCTTCAGTGCTTTAAGAGTCTTGATCACTAGTGATAACTTTTTACCTTTAGTATAATAATTTATTTGGTTCAAAAAATAATGGCCATTTAGTTTAGCTATGTTTCACCCAAATTCTCAAGTAATACTCCCCTTGGAAAGCAACACGCACTTGACTTGTAAACCATTTGCTGCCAAGGGCACATTAAATAGGTGCTCTGATCAGCAGTGGAAAAGAAGTTGCTAGTGTTGCTTGTAAAAGCAGGGAACATCACTGTTATACAATAGTAAGGAGAGAAAATCATGATTGAATAACTGTGCTTTATTTGTGCAGTTTGTGTTTAAAATAGAATGGGCAAATATTTTGGTGTACAGGCTTTTGTCTGGGTCATTTTTAAAAATTAGGCTATTTGGTCTGGTAATGGTGGAGAATTTCAGAACTTGGGACTAGCCCAGGAAATTGAGGACACAGTGACCAGAGCCTGAAATGATCACTACAGTTAGACATAGCCTTGGCCTTCCTGCAGTGCCAGCTGCGTAATGTGCAGATTTTGAAGCAGTTTTTTTTTTTTTTAATATATATTTTATTGATTTTTTACAGAGAGGAAGAGAGAGGGATAGAGAGTTAGAAACATTGATGAGAGAGAATCATCGATCAGCTGCTCTTGCACACCCCCTACTGGGGATGTGCCCGCAACCAAGGTACATGCCCTTGACGGGAATCGAACCTGGGACCTTTCAGTCCGCAGGCCGACACTCTATCCACTGAGCCAAACTGGTTTCGGCTTGAAGTAGTTCTTGATTTGCAAATGCTAATGCACTACTGAGTGTTTTATTTTAACTTAAGTAATTCTTAATTCATGTTTTTATTTTACATTCAAGAATGACATGATAGTTAACTCTGTAAATGGAACCCTGCTGATGCTCATTCAGATGTTTGATTTTTCTTACACTGAGTGGCCAGATTATTATGATCTCTAAACACAGTGTATATCCTATACGTATAATAAAAGGCTAATATGCAAATTGTCCCCTCAACCAGGAGTTTGACCAGCAGGCAGGCCAATCAACCGCCCATGTCCCCTCCCCCTGGCCAGGCTGTCCAGACCTCACCCATGCACAAATTCTTGCACCGAGCCTCTAACATAACCACACACACACACACACACACACACACACACACTAATAGTAGTGTACATTCAGTCCTCTGCACCTGCAGGCTCTGCATCCACCCATTCAACCAACCGCAGGTCAAACATGTTGGCGAAAAAGCATTACGTTGTTGCTGACATGTACTGTGGAGTTAGGTCTGTATTAAAGATGTACGGACTTTTTTCTTGTCATTCTTCCCTGAACAACACAGTATAACAACTATTTACACAGCATTTCTATTGTAGTGGGTATTATAAATAATGTAGAGATTATTTAAAGTACACAGGAGGATTTGCAAGTATTACCCATTTTATATGAAGAACTTGAGTTTAATATTTATGTTTTCCATTCACTTATAGGAACCAGAAATACCTTCAGAAGAGGGATACTGTGACTTTAATAGTAGGCCAAATGAAAACTCTTATTGCTATCAACTTCTTCGACAATTAAATGAGCAGAGAAAGAAAGGTATTCTTTGTGATGTCAGCATTGTGGTGAGCGGAAAAATCTTTAAAGCTCATAAGAACATCCTGGTTGCAGGCAGCCGTTTCTTTAAGACTCTATATTGCTTTTCCAACAAAGAAAGCCCTAACCAAAACAATACTACCCACTTAGATATTGCTGCAGTTCAAGGTTTCTCAGTCATCTTGGACTTCCTGTATTCTGGTAACCTGGTGCTCACAAGCCAAAACGCCATTGAAGTGATGACCGTGGCCAGCTATCTGCAAATGAGCGAAGTTGTTCAGACTTGCCGAAATTTCATTAAAGATGCCTTAAATATAAGCATTAAATCTGAAGCTCCGGAGTCTGTGGTTGTGGACTATAACAATAGAAAACCAGTTAATAGAGATGGTCTGTCTTCATCGCGGGATCAAAAAATTGCCAGTTTTTGGGCAACACGGAATCTTACCAATTTGGCAAGTAATGTAAAAACTGAAAATGATGGTTGTAACGTCGAGGAGGGCCAAATAGAGAACTACCAAATGAATGACAGTGGCTGGGTCCAGGATGGTTCACCGGAATTACAGGCTGAAAGCGAAGCCCCAGCTCAAACAAAAGTGTTCATTTGGAATAATATGGGCTCCCAGGGAATTCAAGAAACTGGCAACAAGACAAGGAGGAAAAACCAAACTGCCAAGAGATTTATCTATAATATACCACCTAATAATGAAGCAGGTTTAGAAGACTGCTCTGTGCTGCAGCCGCCTGCTACCTATCCAGAGGAAGACATGCCGTTCGTTAAGGAAGAGCCAGGTAAACACTGCATGTGGAGTTATTTCCGTTCTCATTTAATTCCATTGGCTACAATGCTGAAGTATGCTTTTTAGGGGTTTTTGTCTTTATAAAACACAGGTAACTAATAAATTTAAAGCAGAAGAGTGAAATTATTCAGGCACATAATTTTGGTTTCTTAGTATTTTCCCTAGGCCTGTGGATGTGGGTTATCAAAGGCTGTGTTAACAATCGGGCATTTGCCCATACTGCTGTGTGGCATGCCGACGCCACTCATTGTGTAGTAATTTGACTTTCCTGCTTCGGACTCTGCTCACTTTTTTTGCACTCAGTGCTAGGAACAATAAATTCTTTAGTTGTAATATGTAGTTTGTTGTTTCATAACATTTTACAGACCTAGTTAACATCCTTTGCTTTTTTAAAAATATACTTTTTACTTCAGAGAAAGAGAAACATCAATGATGAGAGAGAAGCATTGATTGGCAGCCTCCTACATGCTCTTACTGGGATTGAACCTGCAACGCAGGCTTATGCCCTGACCAGAATTAAACTCTGACCTCCTGGTTCATGGCTTGATGCTCAGCCACTGAGCCACATTGCCTGGGCAGCATCCTTTACTCTTTAATGTTTTGGGTAAATTAAACATTTATAAGTGCTTATAGAATTTGTAAATGGTAGTAGGGTTACTCTCATTTGTGTAGAGCTGTTGTTCTTACAATAAATATTACAGAAGTTGGAGTATTTTAAATTTGTCCCACTCTCACATCATTTTCCTTAGTTAAGGGAAGCCTCTGAGATTTTCCTTTGAGATGAGACTTTTCAATATATCCAAAGGAGTCTGTACAAGAATCTTAGCATATCACATTTGTTGTGTGGGTTTTCAAAATAATAGAATGGAGGACATTATTGAGGAGTGGAAATAGGTTGGAGCTTTTCCTTAACGTAACTTTACTGCCGGTGTCTAACTTTTATTTGAAGCAGCAGCCCAGGGGTTGGAGGTTTTCTCTGCAGTCCCCAGGCTTGTCCAGCGCCGCACGTGTGATGTAATGCTTGCTTTGCCCCGAAGCTCTGTAGCTGTTCAGTGTCTGATTTCCATGATGGTGATCATGTGGGGTGGAGTACTTTCTGTTAAAAAGAATTACCGGTACTGTTTTTGTTTCCATTTCCCTTTGGGAAAGGGCAAAATGTCATAGTAATCCTGTGAAATGGTTCCTCTGGCTTTTTAGGTTTGGGGTTAATTTTCATCAGTCGAAATTTTGCTGTTTGAATATCAGGTGTGTATATAGTGAACACTGTTTGCTGGTCTTCTCCATCCGGTTTATAAAAGTTAGGACATAATTGATATAAAGCCAGGGATTGGCAATTTTTTACTGTAAAGGGCCAAACAGTAGTAACTATTTTGGCTTTACTGGTCATAAGGTCAATTACTTAACAGCCACTGTAGCATGAAAGCAGTCATAGAGGATGGAAAATGCACATGGATGCGTTACAAGAAGGTTGGATTGCCGGCCCTTGGTATAGAACGGTGGGTGTCAGTCGTGCCTGTATGTTGGCATCACTTGGGTCTCTCCATTAGTTATTCTAGTTAGTTGGTCTGGGATGTGGCCTGGTTGGTGGGATTGTTACAACGTATACAGGTGATTATAATGTGAGCCAAGGATGAGAAGCACTCAGAGGAGAGAACCCAAATAGATTGAGGATTTGAAAATGAGCTCTTCTCCTTACCCTCAATTTACTCATCTTTAAAATGTGCATAAAACCACAACAGCAATCTTGGTCACTTTAATCCCTCTTAAAGTTGGGAGACTATTGGGGTTATTTAAAAAAGGTTTTCCAGTACAGTGCAATTCCCACCAAATTTTATATAAAATGGTCCTACAGCTTCAGCTTGACTTTCAGTTTGAATACTTAGAATACTTTTATAAGCAGCCTATTCCAATATAGGATAATTAACTATGATTATTGGGAAGTTACTTTATATTGAGCCAAAAATTGCTTTGCTTTAACAACTTAATTTTGTCATTTGGGTAGTATAACATGAGCCCAACCTCTAATCTGCCTGATGATAACTCTTCCGATATTAGCATTTAAAGAATTTCCCTGGAGTCTTCTGGGCTAAGTGCTATACCCTCCACCTTGTGGATTCTTCCAGTCATAGACATGACCTGGCTTGTTGCACCTGGAAGTTTTGGTGGACAGAATATACTCTTAGGCAAGTTCCGACCAGTAGAGAACACAGTGAGTCTGTGTTTACCGAGGGTCAGGCCTTGCTCAAGGTCATTCAGCTAGGAGATAATAGAGGCAGGTCTCATGTTTTGTGAAGACTGTCTAGTATAAGCATGTCAAACTCAGGGGCTATCATGGGGCAAATAAGGTTTAAGTTTGTGTAGGACACAAAAAATCAAAAGCTTCAATTTTAATAGAAGCGTAGGTTTATTTCTATAAGGCAGTGGTTCTCAACCTTCCTAATGTTGCGATCCTTTAGTACAGCTCCTCATGTTGTGGTGACCCCGACCATAAAATTATTTTCATTGCTACTTCATAACTGTAATTTTGCTACTGTTATGAATCATATGTAAATATCTGTGTTTTCCAATGGTCTTAGGCAACCCCTGTGAAAGGGGTCACAACCCACAGGTTGAGAACCTCTGCTATAGAGACATGCTGAATACAAAGGGCTGAAATAAATGAGATCGTTAACATAAAAGAACATTTTAATAAGAATTAATACTTTTTTCTAGAATATTAACTTATCAGACACTGAATACTGCACAAATTAATAAGCGCAACGCAAATAAACCTATTTTTCTTGTTCTCCAAAAGCGGAATACTTCCTGTTGCACACACCAAACAAGTCAGTACAAGACTAATGACGTGGCAGTCAGCTGCTAAAATATTTGTTGCTAGTGTTAGTGGAGAGAAATGGTGCGCCTGCATGTAGGGCGAGTAAGGGAAATGAATGCAACACGATTATAGTAGTCAGCATTAGTGAATGTAGTAGCTCATTATTAACCTGTTAACCGAGCGGGACCTATAAATACGTCAAACATAAACACTATCGGGAATGTGTAGAACATATGAATACGTCCTTGAAATATATGTTGCGCCCTGAGAGGGACGGTATATATTTTTTGTAATTTAAAAAAATATATATATGTTATTGATTTTCTTACAGAGGGGAAGGGAGAGGGATAGAGAGCTAAAAACGTTGATGAGAGAGAAACATCGACCAGCTGCCTCTTGCACACCCCCTACCGAGGATGTGCCCGCAACCAATGTACATGCCCTTGGCCGGAATCGAACCTGGGACCTTTCAGTCCGCAGACCGACACTCTACCGCCGAGCCAAACCGGCTTCAGCTGTAATCTTTATAATTATTTGTAAAATTTATAATTTATTAATTCGATGTTTCCACTTTTTTGTTGGTATTCTTTTCTATTTGTTTGTAATTTTGTATTTTCCTTTATGCTTTATATATAAATAAATGAAAAAATATATATTTCATTTATTTTAATTAAGTATAAATAAAAAAATAATAATATAAAATTACATCTGCTGGGTGTGACCTACTGACACATCCTAGTGAAAGAGTATGTGCCCGTTGTACGTTGCGTAATTAAAAAGGGAACTCCCCGGTTAACAGGTTAATAGTTCCGTATAACAGAATATTGTAAAAATTAAGTTAGGAAGTTTTTATTAAAACATTTCTTGCCGTTACATTGGCTGGGCCACAAAAATTTTGTTGTGGGTCGCATGTAGCCCGTGGGCCACAAGTTTGACATGCTTGGTCTAGAAGACCTATTCTTTTTAAAAAACAAGTCCCTTTAAATCCTTCAAACATTTTTATGAACCCTGAAACATTGATTATACTTTCATTTTATTAAGGAAATAGAGGAAGCTTCCAGTGAAATAAATGCATTAAGATAACTTTGGTTCTATACCTAAATGTCTGCAGAGTTGTGAGCTCTTCACTTTTTCTCCAAGCATTGCTTGGCACCTTTGGGTTTCTTACGCCCACAGTTTGTATACACAGCTCTCTTTTATCACATACTGTTGAAGCTGGTGTTTGGATGCCTCAAAAAATGCTGTAAGATACTGAGAGAAGACACGCCCATAGATATCAGGAACTTGATTAAATTGGAGGCTAGCATGTCTGTTATTGGACTCACTACTCACAGTTTGGTCTGCTTTGAACTAACATCAAGACTACTAATTCCACTGCCCAAAAGTCCCACGTGCCACCTCTCTGCCCCTCCCTGTCTTCAGACTCCTGGCCGCAGTTGGGCCTTTCACATCTTCGTTTTGCCTTTTCCAAAGTGCCATGTAGTCTAAGCAGCGTCTTTCAGAGGGACACCCGTCCTGCAGGGTGACAGACTTCTGGCACTGAATTCTGAAAGGAATCTTCAGTGCGGTTTTGTCGAGTTGACACCGACCAGTATGACAGACAGCGTCCTCAAAAGCATTCTCTAGCAATGCAGCAGTAGGCTCTGTAATTGATTTCTGTCTTTCATAGAAGCTGACAGAATCCTATACCGATGACTAGATTTTTCTTAATACTGTACCAATACTTGGGGACAAGGTGGTGTTGGTCAATGGATAGAGTTCATCTAAAAGCTCCTTTCTCTCATCTGTGTTTCTGATGGGAAAACAGCTGCACATTTGTGAGTTGAGTTGAATTGGATTTAAGCTTTATATTTTTTAAATTTCCCTTTGTCTAAAAAAACATAATTTGAGTGTTTATTAATTTTGAGAAAAGAAGGTATTAAGATACCTTTATGTGGCACATATACTTGAATTACTTCCTTTAAGTAATCTCTGTAATTAGTTACCTGCTGACCATCACTAATGCGCTGTTGTGTTTTGGGTGGTATTTGGTACTTGGCATTATTTTCATGTGCTGCAGTCTAAAAATGCTTTTTAAGTGACCATATTTTTAAAGTTATTAAACATTTTTACACTTGAAAAATGGCCATGATTTGAGACTTCTAATATTATGACCATGTCACATGTGTTTGCTGTATGAACTGTTTAAAATATGTTTAAAAACCATGGAGCTTGGGCTTTGGATTCAGTTTTGTCACTTAACTAGCCCTGAGTTTATCCCACAGAATGTCCCTAATGGAAAGGAAGGAAGGGAAATGTCATAATTCTAAAATCTTGAAAGCTGTAAAACTACCTAAAGCTTTTTCTTAATCATTTTTATAACAAAACCTGATATCTAGTTGGCAGCAAAACCAGCTATTGATGGTCTTACTCCCTTAGATGTGAACCTGTGTGTTTTGCTGCGGAAGTGCTGTTTTGATTACAGAATGCTGTGTAAACCCCACCGGGAGGGCTGTAGTTAATTCCTTTCTGAACCCTGAATTGTCTGCCTTCTGAACCTCACCTCAGGGCTTTAGATAACAGGTGATGGGCCTGGATCTTGGGCTAGTTTTCTTCCTCTAAGGATTCCAGATATTCTTCCTCATTTTCCCAGCATCCTTTTGGTTGAATATAATTTAAGTGATGATGTTATTACTTTTTAAATAAACTGCTATAATTGAGTTTTAAATAGTTTGAAAGTCTGGTGCTCATTAAAAAAACTTTTTTTTTTTTTTTTAGGATATGTTTTTTGATTTGAGAGAGAAACATTGATCGGTTGCCTCCTATATATGCACCAACCAAGGATCTAAACTGAAACCTAGGTATATGCCCTGACTAGGAATCGAACCTGCAACCTTTTGGTGTACGGGATGATACTCCAGCCAACTGAGCCAACCTGGCCAGGGCCCTGACACTCATTTTAAAAAAATGGTGCACCAGTAGTTAATAGGCTATAAAATATAGTAATGCCTAAGACTCTTCAATATTTAATCTTGAAAGAATGCTAGTAGGCATCTATGGGGTGGTAAGCCTGTTCTGCCATATATCTTTCCCTTCTTTATCTTTCCTCCACCTGTATTCCTTTCCTCTCCTGTCTGCCATATTTGTTTGACCCAAAAGATGGCTGTGCTAACCTAAGTGCGGGCCCTGAGGACACAGACGGTGTGGCCAGCCCGGCTGGGTGCTGAGGAGGCTTGTGTGGACCCGGGAAGAGGCCATCTTTGTGGTTTCCACCTGCCAAGGGCATTACGTTTTCTAAACCCTGAAAATGTCAAATTGGAGTTTCAGTAACATTGAATGTTTGATTTCTGACACAACTTGAATATTCTGGGTGACCAGATAGATTTAAATTTTCAAAGCTTTCCTTTCCAGCAAAGTTGTTATATCCAAATATTACATTTCTGGGATTCCACAGTAGTTTTCCATATCATAACATGAGAAAATGTGATAATAGAAGTTTTATTTAAAACCCCGATAAGCAACATGCCAGATGATGCTGATGTAAGACTGAGCACACGTGTTCGCAGTGGGGTGGCCGGACGCCCAGCGCGGTGTGATGGGTGATCAGGAAGAAGAGGGGGAGAGCTCGCTGAAGAGGCAGCATGGGCTGGCCCTCAGATCGTGGAGTTTGCCAGGAGAGGGAGGAGGACTGACCCACTGCGGCTGACAAGTTAGTGGGTAAAAAACAGAAAGGTTCTGTCGCAGGGACATGAGGTTGGTGGGTAGGTTAGGGCCAGACTGATTCTCTGTTTGACGCAGTAACTACGAATTTTTTTAGATTCTGAGAAGAGAGGTTTTAATGGGGATTCAGTTTGTTTATATTTGCCTATAACACAAAACATTTGTAGGGTGTTGTTCATGGAGCGGGAGCCGGTGAGGTCTGGTCGTGGCAGAGATGCGCGTTTGGAGTGGTACGAGGAACGGGAGCGCCCTGCTGGGGTCGCAGTTCCGCGTGGAGGGGAACTGAAAAACATGTTCTTTCCATTGCTTGTGAACCAGGTTTTTAAAAAGACCATGACCAGCAAGAGGTCATGTTTTAAAAATGCAATACATGTTCATCAGAATTATTCTACAAATGAATTCTGAGGAGGATATTGCTTTATTTATTTATTTTTTATATTATTGATTTCAGAGAGGAAGGGAGAGGGGGAGATAGAGGTATCAATAATGAATCCTTGATCAGCTGCTTCCCATACGCCCTTATAGGGATCCAACCCACAATCCAGGCATGTGTCCTCATGGTTCATAGATTGAGGCTCAACCACTGAACAACAGGCTGGGCTTGAGGATGCTTTAAAGATGACAATGTATGACTATAAGAACAGTGATAGCTGACATCTAAGGTCCACTTAAGATTTTGAAACAAAGTTGAATGCTGGTTTAGCTCAGTGTAGGTGAGGTTTATCTTTGCTCATTTGGCAGAACAGTATATCAAGTATTACTAGAAAGTGAGTTTAAGATGTTAGACAGCATTGCAAATTGAGCCCTTTTTGGTTGCTTGCTGTGTACCAGGCCACACAATACCAGTTCAGTCAATGAGCAGCGTAGCTCTCTGCCTCTAGCTTAACCTTTGCTCCCGCATACAATAAGGATAAGAACATTCTTACTATTGTGACGAACACATGGGAAGTTTGAGTTAGAGAAAGCATATACAAAAGGACTTACTACTTGATGCATAAACTGTTCTTTGTCTTCTTTGGGGGAGGAGTCTGTTAGTATCTGTTCATGGGAGAAAGACATTTGTAAAAATAGAAGAAATTATACATGGCTTATCATTTAACTCTGATTATTTGAATCATTACCCAGCACACATAATACCTGCTACCATTCAGAAAGAGCTGTTATCTTGTGAAACTAACCTTTTAATAGTTCTTTAAAAGGTCTGACAATTGTAGAGAGATCTTAGCCCTTTTTGCTAAGTTTAAGTGAAGTGAAAGATTTCCATAGCAAAGTCATGAATGTTAGAAAAGCAAATATGTTAAAGAGTTTACTTTTTAATCTTACAGTTTTAGAGAAAAAGCTGGTGAGGAAGACTTACTGCCTTTGCCTCCCAGCGAAGCAAATTCGTCCCTAGATCATGTGAACAGCTGGTTGCCTGGCTTCTCTCCCACTCACATCAACGAAACTGATGAGAAATGAGTTGCTAGGCAGTTTGGCTGGTGTTACTTAAGGTCCAGAAGTGATGTGATGTATTGCTCATGCATTACACATGCTACTTAGAAAAGCTGTTGTCAGCCTGGCAGAGCTCACCTGTGTTGAGGTTTGTTTTTAATACCAAGACCAAGTAGCTGGGACCTCTCCAGAGAGATTTACCGTCTAGCACAGGTGTGGTTCTGTGTGGAGAGGAAATAGGCACACAGGAAGACTGCACTAGCCATCTATTGTTGCTGTTTTGTAGTGTCCATTAGGATTAAAGATTACAAATTAAGTTTTAATACTTTCGAGATGAGGTAGAAGACAGGAGATGTCTGTTTTAAGAAACAGCAGAGAAAAGCTTTCAACAAATCACTGTAGAAAGTTACATAAATGGAAATACCCCATCTTTACAAACACGTTAACAAAGCGTCCTCTAAGCAGACTATGCTTCATAATTACTGTTTTTAAAAGATGGTGAGAAACTTAATAACATTGTTTGGATAATGATTGAATTTTGAATTTCAAAATACATTTAACTTTTCATAGGAAAACAAAGTTACTGAGTTTCACTTATTTTTCAGTGTATGGATGTGTTTTAGTGTCATACACCTGAAAACTGAAATTATTCTTCAAACACTATTAATTACAACTAAACTAGTAATGTTGCAAAGGGCATATTATTTAATAGCATTTAACATTTCTTGAAAAGCTTTTTATTTGTTATGCATTTTTTATACATATACACATGTGACATATAGTTTTATTCTAATAAACAAGAATATTTCATTATGGATTTCCCTTTTATATTTTAATATCAGGTGTATTTTTTTTTAAACTTAATCACTTATTTATTTATTTTTAAAATATATTTTATTGATTTTTTACAGAGAAGAAGAGAGAGGGATAGAGAGTTCGAAACATCAATGAGAGAGAATCATCGATCAGCTGCCTCTTGCACACCCCCTACTGGGGATGTGCCGCAACCAAAGTATATGCCCTTGCCCGGATCGAACCCAGGACCTTTCAGTCCGCAGGCCGAGGCTCTATCCACTGAGCCAAACCGGTCCCGGCACTTTTATTTTTTTAAAAAGGATATATATTGACTGTAAACAATCCAGACAATAAATACAAAATGAATAAATACAAAAATGAAAGAAAAAAAGCCAAATTGCTCACTCAGAAATTACCATCAACATTAGGTGAACATCAATTACAATATTTTAAAATATATATTTTATTGATTTTTTACAGAGAGGAAGGGAAAAGGATAGAGAGCTAGAAACATCGATGAGAGAGGAATTTCAACCAGTTGCCTCCTGCACAACTCCGATCAGGGATGTGTCCGCAACCAATGTACATGCCCTTGACTGGAATCAAACCTGGGACCCTTCAGTCTGCAGACCAGTGCTCTATCCACTGAACCAAACCGGCTTCGGCCCTGTGTCTCCTCTTGCCCTTCTTTAATTCACTCCTACAACACCAGGAATCGTTTATTTTTTATTTTTTTAAAA
The DNA here is from genome assembly GCA_036971965.1 of Nyctalus aviator. NCBI lineage: Eukaryota > Metazoa > Chordata > Mammalia > Chiroptera > Vespertilionidae > Nyctalus > Nyctalus aviator. The sequence continues at coordinate 4,918,828 of CM072935.1, read as the reverse complement.
GACAAATGAGACTAACAGCCTGCTTAAAGCATTTTATTGCTCTTAGCAAAAAAAACAAAAAAAAAAAACAAAAAAAAAAAGGCCAAATTCTTTATTGAAGCCTGCAGGAGTCTACATGACTATTTGTGTCTACTTGGGATCAATTAAACTATTCTTCTCTCAGTCATTATGGAAGTATGTTATCCTACTGGCCTCTTAGTATGATGGTACCAATCTGGTGCGTGGTTTGGCTTTATAGCCGCACTAGCACCACTGCTGGGCAGTGTTTCATTGTATGATTATATTTTCCCACCATAAACTTTTTAACTTTTACTATTGGGAATCGGAGCAGTACAGAATGGTGATACCAAGGGTGGGTCTTGAATAGAAGACAGAGGAGAGACAGTCCATAGTAAGCAGCATTTTAACATTGTCTTCAGAAACGCGCTTCATTTGAGGGAGTAGATTGTGCCAGTGGATTCCTAAGCAGGCACCTGAAACATTACCTCGGACTCTAAACTAAGGAGTTTGAAGATTATCGTAAAAGCTGTGGTTAACCATGGGCGATCTTAAGTAAAGGAGCAACGTAAAGATTGATGTTTTTGGAAGGTCTCTTCTGCAGTGTGTGGGAAGAGAGTGGTGGTGGCAGCACTGTATTTGGGAAGCAAGGAACTGTTGGAGTCATTTACTCACTAATCAGGAGAGTAAAGACTGGTGCCAGTTGCAGGCAGTGGTAGAGAAACGGAATGGATGGAACAGATTTAAAGGGATTAACATGTTAGTGTGTTTTTATTTTTTATGCTTTCTATCACATCTTTTCCATAGTTCACTATGAACTCTTGGGATTGGCCTCTATTTGATAGCTTCCTTTTTATTTTAGCTTTAAACGGTCCTTCTCACCTCTGAGCCATATGATGTTTTATACACCTAGTACTTAGCAATAGTCATCATCTGTTGTGTGTTAGATATAATTATAACAGTTGGTTTGCATTAACCTAATTTCTCCATCAAATCTGATACAAGTAGATGCAGGTGAGGAAACTGTCATGGTTCATGTAGCCAGTTCACCGGGCGCTGCCGCTCATGCCTCTCCAGGACACATGCTGGCTGCTGAGCGGGCACTGCTCCTGTGGGTGAAAATCATGTCCTGCCCTTCGTGCCTTGTGGCGTTGAGCAGGTGTTCAGCACTGGCAGATAGCCGCTCTGTGTGCCCAAGAAACAGTTCCCGCAGGGAGTGGTGGTGGGTGGCGCAGTGGTGTGGCTGTAATAACAGATTATTCTCCATGTCTTTCAGATCTGGATGGTGCTCTGCTCTCCGGGCCAGACTGTGACAGGAATGCGAACGCAAACGTGCTGGCAGAAGCCAGCTTGGGGCAGGATGGAGGCGATGCTGGTAGGCACAGCAGGTCTTGTTGTCGACAGTATTACAGTGTCCCTTTAACCCCCCTCCGCCCTGTGCAGAAAGAATTTAAAAAGAATACATTTAAGAGGATTTGAGGCTTGGGAAGTGTTTGTATACATGTTTACTAAGGACCTACTGCAGTTTCTTTTTCTTAAAGGAGAGGATTATGTGTAAGTACTTTCATCTGTGGAGTCTGTGATTATGATGGACTTTGAAGCCTTATAAATAAAAATAGATAGGTATTTCTCCTTTGTTGCGTGGACATTTTAAAACTCTCAGTATTAGCCGAAACCGGTTTGGCTCAGTGGTAGAGCGTGGGTCTGCGGACTGAAAGGTTCCAGATTCGATTCCAGTCAAGAGCATGTACCTGAGTTGCGGGCACATCCCCAGTATGAGTGTGCAGGAGGCAGCTGGTCGATGTTTCTCTCTCATCGATGTTTCTAGTTCTCTATATCTTTCCCTTCCTCTCTGTAAAAAATCAATATATTTTTTAAAAAATAAATAAATAAATAAATAAAACTCTCAGTATCAAAAGTAATTATGATGATCTCTGTTAAAGTATAGATGGCATGAGGATGGTAATTATTAAAATGATTAATGTATTTGAATTAGCTTTGATATAAAATAATTGGTTGTTGCTGGCTACAGAAAATGTTAATTCTAAATAGTAATATTTACCTGGTATATCAGCTGTACTTTGGGAAACAACAAATTCATGAACATTCCACAGAATTACATGAGCACATTGTGAGTCAATTAGAAAGGGAAAGCTTTCTTTACAGAAGAATGACAAGCTCATAAATATAGAAGGGGGCCTGGTGCACAAAATTTGTGCACTGGGGAGAGGTCCCTCAGTCCAGCCTTCCCCCTCTCACATCCTGGGAGCCTTCAGGGGATGTCCTGATCGCTCCCCATGGGGAGCGGGCCTAAGCCGCAGTCTGGCCTCCCTTTGCAGTAAGGCACCAGCCCCTTCACCCTGCTGCTGCAGCCACCAAGATATTTTCATCAGCACGGACTCCGGTCCCTTCACCATGAAAAAATGACAACTTTCTTTAGGCATTTTCAAGATGTGTCTTTCATAGGATATGACATTTCTTTGTGTGTGTTTTTTATCCTCACCTGAACATACATTTCCATTGATTTTTTTCCCCCCTTCCCTCCTATGCTAGGCTCGGCCCCTGTCCAAGCCTATAGCCTCCATCACAAGGTTTAGGCTTGCGAAAGGGATCCCTGGCACCTCTGATCCCAGGCTCGGCCCCTTCCCAAGCCTAAAGCCTCCATCCCAAGCTTTGGCTGAGGAAGGGAGACCCCTCACCCCTCTGGTCCCAGGCTCAGCCCCTTCTCTCCCCCCCATCCCTCCCCACCCCCTCTCTGATGGCCGGCTGGGAGTGACCCGGGTGCCAAGAAGGTTCCCAGGACCCAGGTATGTTTGCAAATTCACTGCGAGCACGCCTCGGTACCTCTGCCTTCCACAAGTTCCTCCGAGTCTCAGTGTGCTTTTCTCTATCCTAACAGTCCATTTGCACCACATATGAGTCTGGCTACCCAGAGTCTTACCCAGAACTGGAGTTAAGCGCAGTCGGGAACTTTTGTCTTCCTCCTGCTTGGGAAAACAAGCTGTGTACTCAGTTGTCAGTCCTCTGTGCACGCGCACACATCTCAGTACCTCTGCCTCCTGCAGCTCCCCTGGGTCTCAGTGTGCTTTTCTCTTTCCTTCTAGTTGTAGAATTTCCACTCAGCCAGTCTTCCTGTGGTTCTGGATGATGTCCGTTTTGTCTTTTAGTTGTAGTTTTGAAATTGTTGTGTGAGGTAGTAGTTTAGGTGTTTACCTATGCCGCTATCTTGGTTTTTTTCTATGTTTATATTTTTCATCCTTCATCCATTTTTCTAAACCAGTTAGTCTAAAACAACTGTGTGATTGCTTGGGGGACAGGAGGAGAGAGACTGGTTCCGCAACTGGGCTGGGTGGGGGGGATAGTCTGTAATGATAGGATAATTAGTAAGAGTAACTATTTTAAGACGGTTCTGTGTTGAATATGTTTGAAAGATAGTATTTTCATGGTGGCCTCCACACACCATTAAATAGTATTTAGATTTACTTCACTGAATTTTCCCCTATGGTTGAATTGTATTTTAAACTTTAGTTTGTTTTCTGTTTAAGATGTCTGCCAATCAGGATATTATAATTAGGTAATAAAGTATAAAGACATGCCAGTTTTAGATTAAAATGTATTTAGCTATTTTAAATTAAGCTCTTCTATTTTAATTCTCATTTATCATGTTTTTTTTAATTCCAGCAAAAGACAGATCTTTATTACTATTATTACATCGAAATCATTTTTCAATTGTATTAGGTACTTCACATGATTTCAAGTATGGCCTGATGCCTGGCCCATCAAGTGATTTCAAATATGGATTGCTACCAGGTACTTCAAACGATTTCAAGTATGGATTGCTACCAGGTGCTGCAAACGATTTCAAGTATGGATTGCTGCCTGAATCTTGGCCAAAACAAGAAACCTGGGAAAATGGCAAGTATTAGTCAACTAAACATCTTACGGAATCATTCTGAGTTGTGTGTGTTTTTTTTTTAAATCAGGACAGTAGTAGCCCTACAACAGTTCCTGTTCTCAGGGATAGGTAAGCTTTTGATAGAAAGTTTTCTGTTTATTATAAGTGCTTTTCTGTGTGTTTTTTTATTCTCAAAGGTGAATCATCTCTAAACTTGAACAAGTTGAAATGCCCTCATTGTACCTATGTAGCCAAATACAGACGAACACTAAAAAGGCATTTGCTCATTCATACGGGAGTCCGATCCTTTAGCTGTGATATTTGTGGAAAACTGTTTACTCGCAGAGAGCATGTAAAAAGACATTCCCTGGTAAGTAACTTTAAATATAACTGATCTTTGAGCTATACTATGTTAATGCCAGTAAAATTTAAGGCATTTTAACACTGTTACCTGCAGTTTTAAGGAAGGCTGATTATTAAATAGCTTTAAACAGAAAATATGATTTATAGTCTGATACTGAGCCTCATACAGCAAAAAATGGTATATTCACTCACGGTTCAACTGGTGATTTGAGTGGTTCAAATGCATTCAATTGTTTATACCGTCCTTATTGGATTTTTCCCCCCTTCAATTAGGTGCATAAAAAGGATAAAAAATACAAATGTATGGTGTGTAAGAAGATCTTCATATTAGCTGCCAGTGTTGGAATAAGACATGGATCTCGACGCTATGGTATTTGTGTTGATTGTGCAGATAAACCACGGCCAGGAAGGCAACAAATTGTAGTTCAGGGAGAGGATACAGATTTCCATCGGGATGAAGAGTACGAGGAGAACGAAGGGGGAGAAGCTGAAGAAGAGCTGGCTGATGATGGAGAAGATCCGAACCACCCGTCACAATGGGACGAGCTGGGAGACGTCTGTATGTCTCAGGATGATTGACTGGCCTACTCTACTCCTCAAGGATGCTGCATTGGGACGTAAAATGAAGCGACAATTTGAATTGTTGAACTTGAAGGCTTGCAAAATATGGTACATGCTGGATGGTAGTTAAGTTGCTGTGAAAACTGTAGGGTCAAAGCCTTATAGCAAAATTTTTTTATATTTGCACAGGACTGGACAGCAACCAACCTTGTGGTTGGATTACATGGAGTCCCCACATCTTCAGTCAGTTATCAAAGTAAAAATATTTTTTATTTATAGGATATACAGTAACTCTTTGGGTCCTAATGAAAATGGATTACCTGTCTGTAAAGAGCTGACGTTTACGTACCAGTTAACGGGAATGAAGAAAATCCAGTTATGAGAATACAGTGACAGCTGGCCCGACCACTCTGTCCACCAAACCACTCAGGCTAGTTTCTACTAGGAGAGTTTTGTTTCTATTTTTATTTTTATTAATTTTATTTTATTTTTAATACAGATTTTCAGTGAGGGGCCTTTTCAACCCCATTGGTTGTACTTTTCTGTATTTTCCGTTTTGATTTGCTTCATAAGTTAAACCAAGTCTCTTCTAGTCTTAGGTATTATTTCTCAGTTTTGTGCTGATGGGCATGTTTATAAGAACTGGAGAGGTAATTTATTGGAATGAACTAATTGACTTCCTCCATTCCCCCTTCCTTTTTGCCATGAATTTTACTACTTCACAAATGAAGAATGATGTTGCAAAGTTACCGTGATGAAGTTGACAAATACCACTAAATGATTATGATTTAGAAGTCACTTCCTCTTGCTGCTCTAATCTGACAAAATGGTTCTATATGACGTTTTCTGACATGGTATTCGGTTTTGGGTATCTGTTACTTTGGCACTATTCTTGTTTGCCTTTTTTTAATTTTTGCCAGTGTACTATACCTCAGTCCTGTTTGAAAAGACAGAAATCTGATCGAAAGAAGAGTCATAGAAACAATGAGTGAAATGATTTGTTTTATGATTTATCCTCCATGTCCAGTTCGGTTAGCTTGTTATGCAATATAAACGAACTATCAGGTTTTTACTCTTGTGCCCTTTTACCATTAAAATTAACACAAAAACTGCATTCTCTTTTGTTTCATATTTACTGGGATATTCAGTGTTTTAAAATTATGATAGACAATTATTTTTTTCAATTCCTTAGTCACTACACCTTGGTATGCAGTCTTTGTAGTAGTCACCTTGATTCAGTGATCTGCAAAAGTCTTACAAATAAAATATTGAGGCTTTACAATTTATGATTAACTGAATTTTTCAGGAGACAAGGAGTGATATATTATAAAGTAGAAATTTTCAGGTTTACTTAGCCTGATAATAGATGAATTAGCTAATTGTAAGACAGCAAGATGTCACATAATTAATATTAATATGCACAACATTATCAGGAACATATTGTATATTATATCGAGTGAGGGATATCAAACTTTCAGCTTTCTTTTAAATAGAGATTGAGCATATTTTCCTGCTGTGTGGTGCTCCATTTGATCAAGGCCGAAACATTGATACTTTTCTAAGAGACATACTTTCTCATTATCTTTGATTTCAGTAAAATGATGCTTAAATGTTAGACATTGATGTTTCTGCCCAGATAAATCAAAGATATAAAGTACAGTTACATGGTCAGATGCATCTTTCATTATCTAAACTTTATTATAGTTTCTGCATAACCATAAAATTGACACAAATAGTTTGGTTTGGTTTTTAAGGCTGAAGAGTACATCTTATTCTCAATGTTCTAGGTAAATAAGTAAAATGTAGTTCTGGTGGGGTCCAAAGTAGACGTTAGTTGGGTAAAGATACTATGAATTAAAAAGTATTTTAAGCATAAAATGTTCTGCATTGTGAATATGTAAGTATAGTATAAAGATTTCTTTCATCCCATTTATCCCCCTCCTTTAAAATAAACCATAGTTTACAATCGGTAGATCTGTCTATATATAAATATATATTAAAGAGAAAAGATATATATCTGAAAGTTGCTAAATCTGCTTTATTAGACTGCAGGTCACTTATTGCATAGAAACTGGACTGGGCTTTACACTCTAATGTACTTTTTACTTTTCCCAAGGTATGAATTTACTCTCGTTAAGTTGAATTTTCTTTACTACTTAAATCATTTATGTATATCTGGTAAATTATGACCAAATTTCTGTTAGATTGCATACAGTAAATTGAAATACACATGTGGTACACTACGGGATTGTTGTGCTTTTGCTTGGTTTAGTTGGAGGCAAGGTTTGATGTAGATGGCTTGTTACTGTTAATTTAAGATATTCTATGATTGTCCATTGCGTTTTATGTTGTGTTATGACAGATTGGACTATATTTACTTTACCATATTGTTTTTAGAAAGGCAATCCAAAGGAAAAATGTTTATACTCTTGAATATATTAGCCTCAGCCTATATAAAAATTTCTTCTTTAAAGTAAGCGTTTCACAAGAAACAGAACTGACAAACTTTTCTACTTGCTGACTCCCTAATTTATTTGTTACGTAATCTTGAGGGACTGCCTTTACCCTTCTAGATCATTTTAAAAAACTAGTTTTAGTACTAAGGTATACTACTGGATGTTTCTATTTTTTTAAGTATGTTCTTTTTCTGACTTACAGTACAACTTCAGGAAGTTGAGATGCTAAGAACTTAGGGTTGGTCTCAGAGGTAACACGGAATACCCATAGTTTGGTCTGTGGGGCCCTGGCAGAACTGTGTGTTACACATTTGTTGAATTTTTTTCTTATTACTTAAAATTAAAAATATTTCAGAGCTTTTAATTTTAATGAAGGGAAGAGCATGAACTGCCTCTTTCCTGTTCACTGTAGTACAGACCCTCTCAGCTAAATCAAGGTCATGCACTGTTTCTTAGGCTTCTGACAGTCACCGCCACACGGTCCCTACACTGTCGGTCAGAGTTTGGCCCTCATTTTTCATAGTCACTGGATGTTTTGCTAAATTTCAGTACCACAGAAACTAAAAGCTGAAAAAGAAGAGATTTTACAGGAAGGGAAACTGAACTGTCATGAGTAGCTTTGAAATTTTGGGGAAACATTCACTGGTTTGAGTAGAGCCATCCTGATGAGAAGAATGAGGTGATGCATAGATTCGTGTCAGATAGCTTAGAACACTGGCAGTTGTTCAGCAATAGACAGGAGCCAAGAGGGAAAGAAGGAATGAGGAAGGGGAAAGAGAAAATCTCGGGGAAGGACCAGGGCTTAGAAACTATCACTCCAACATAGTGTCAAAGGCCTGAGAAGAACTGGAGCAATATAATCATGGGAAAGGATGACGAGATGGGTTTTTAAAATCACAAATTTTAAAACTTTGATAAGCTTTACTTATATTTTTAGGACTTTGTCAACATAGAATGAAGAGTTTATTTTTCTGAATAATAATTCCAAAAGCTACCATTTTTTAGTGCCTCCACGTGCCGTTGCGCTTTATTTGATCTGTTCTCTCTAAGGTAGGTGCTATTGTCTCCATTTTACAGACAGGAAAGGCTCCCAGCGGCGCCGGCCCTCCGCCACCTCCGAGCCCAGCCCTTCTGGGGGCTCCAGTGGGCCTCACGCAACAGCTTTTGGAGTCCACTCTTAAGGAGTCCCCTGAGGAGACATTTCCCTTAGAACAGCTCTTAGGAATCGAGCGTCTACGCCTTTCTCCCCACTGTCCCCAGGTGCACGTCCTCCCTACCTTCCTCCCCGCAGCCTCTGCTGCACCACCTGCCTCCAACCAGACACCCAGCCTCAGTGCGGCATTTCATTTTTAAATGAGGAAAGAAACATGAACCCCAGCTTTTGTGCCGTCAGTCACCCAGATCCTTAAACCACTATGGTACGGGCTTCTCTGCGTCTCTTTCGGGAGTGAAGGGAAGCTTTGCTCCTGCCGTGGCCCTGCTCCAGCGGCGGGCAGCTCTAGGCAGCCAGGCTGTGGGGAGAAGCACGGTAAGCCCTGCCCCGGGAGCTGGGGATGTAGCTCTGGAGCACACTGGCTACCGGAAACACCGGGTTGAGGAGTGGGTGGTTGAGGCCGTTATGAAATGGAAGAGTCAGCATTTAACACTGTAAACATAAAAAGAACACTTTCTCTGCCTGCTGTTTGTAAAAGCTCTTTGGTAAGATCTTTTACGAAGACCAATTTTTAAATGTAATTTACCTACCTAGTATAAGTGTCCTAAGACGTGTATGTAAACTTCCAAGACTGTTTGTCCGTGTATTTAGAAAATACACAAGAATCTTTATCAAACCTAAAAATATAAACTTGTGAGCACTAAACTGCTTCTGGCTTGTGAATTTTGTTGACTCTTGATTTTTTTCATTCTTTTTGTTGGTTTGCATTCAAAATGTACACAATTAGGCTAATTGGGGTGGGGGACATCTTTGTAAACTTAGACTTATGTACAATTCAGTTATCTTTGTAGTTGAGGTTTACAAGTTTGAATTATATACTCTTTTAAGAGTTTTTGCTTGTGTATTTTTATATGAAGAGAAGTGCATATACGTGCCTCCAACTACCTCGTCACACTGCGCGGAGAGCTGCTCTGGAGCACAGAGTCTCTAACCAGCACATGTCCCATCATGATGACTTGAAGGTTTCTCTACAGGTTTTAGAAACAAAGTATTTCCCCTGTAATTTACACTTATAATTTGGAGAATGGATTGAAAAGCAAAGCTCAATCACTTTATCCCATATTTACTGCATGTTATATTAATGGATTATAAGTAACTATATAAGTTTCACATCTTTAAAACTTGAGTAATATGAGAAAACATACTAACTAGTTATTTAGGTTTTTGTGGTGTTAACAAAGGAGATCACAGAAAGGACCAGATGGTCAGGCTTGACTAAGGGATGAGAGTCACGATTTAGTTTGGAGAATGGCGAGGTAAAGACGGGGTGGATGCCCATGTAGCATCTAAAGCCCCATCGCTTTGTCATGAGGCAGAAGAATTGGGTGCATTCTGTGTGAGTCCAGGCTTAAGTTGAGACCACTTCCCAAGATTAAAAGGCAATTTTTAATAATAACCCGAAGATGAAACAGGATTGCTTCAGAAAAGACCCCGTGTGCATGGAGCTGTTCCGGATGAGGTATTGTTCGTCGGCAGTATTGGCCAGCTTTCTGTGGGAGACGCTGTGCTTTAAACTCCTCAGACTGTGAGAGTTGCCAGTGGTTTGCTTTGCTTTACTAAAAACAAATATCCAATGGGGATATTCTGACACCAAAAAGGGTACAGTTAACATTAGAAATCATGTCTCACTTCATGGAAAAAATTGCTGCTTGAACTTTTTCCTTTTCCCTACATGTCCTCACAGACAATGTGTGGAGGCTGGAATAGGAAATGGGATTCCTGGATCGATGGTTAGATAAGCAGTAGAGGTCCTTCCGGGCTCAGGCTCTGTCTTAACCACCCGATTTCTGTACTGAAGACAGAAAGAAAAGCGCACCACACATCTCTTACGGGAACTAAAGGGAGGGAAACGGCTTCCTCACTGCCCTGACCTTCAGCCGGACACTTCTTTTTTCCAACACAACCAGTTTGGCAGTATGAAAGCATCGATCTTCCCACACAATTAGGTGTGGGTTAGGCTCTTAGTTGAAAGACTTTTACTTCTTGGCACATGTCCCAACAGCTGGTGAGAGGAAACCATATAACGTGGTTTTAAGGTAATGGTGTGGTTTTTTTTTTGTTTTGTTTTGTTTTTAGGTTGAAAGAAACTTTAGGAGTAATAAAGAATTAATTCCCAGACAGGATGCTATGGTGACTTTGCCATGAATTTTAGGACCCGAGGCCCCTGAACTTCCATTATAATATTCTTCCCCTACATCAAACATATATTCAGTAAGTACTTTAGGTTAGGGAAAACTTTGAAATTAGAGACCACAAAGTATATTCAAATACAGTACCTGGAACATAGTCTGAGCTCAATATTAAGTGAATGATTATTTAAAAGATATCAGTAACTTAAGGATTTTGCCTGCTAATATCTAATGGCTGCCAATATAGCTGTCAAGCTATATTTTGTCTAGAAGTAGTTTTATGTTGTCAAGCATAGGATATGTGGGGTCACACATCCTGGACCCTCGGGACCCTTTTCCCCAATACACCCCTAGATGGCCATAGCCAGACACAGTGACCAAACCCAGTCTGGCAGTTACTAGAGAGCTCATTGCAAGGGTCTTAAATATGCACCATCTCCATAACTCGGAATACCTAGTGACAAGATTATTGGTGGTTTGCTGCAAAATACTTGTTTTGAAATGACTAGTGTGGCCAACACTACGCAGACGACTGAACTCGGTATGTATGCGAGGAAGATGTGGAAAGTGAAGGAAACCCGGAGTAGTGGTTCCTGATGAAGGTGCTGGGTGGAGGTTTAGTTGCCATGTTGTGAAGAGGCATGCGAGGTGATGGCATTTACATTTACCACAGGAGACAAGCCTTCGTGTGAAGGATTTGTGGAGCTTAGTACTTGTCACCCTGCCCCCCATCTTGACTCACCCACTTGGTTTACTAAACTGGGATGGTGGTATTTACATAGAGACACAGGCAATTCTCCAAAGTAGGTTACACACTTAATTGTCAAGTAACTCTCCTAAATCATTAGATAACACAGCTAGCTCATTTCAAAGAGCAGCAATTACAGAATGGATCAGCCTCCGAGAGGCCTGGTCCCTGGCCGGATCTTCATCATGGCAAAGGACATTGAAGACATTATTTAAAGATGACATAAACAGCTAGTTTTATATGTGCGTAGTTTCTCATTGGTGATCATAAATGTGCCTCTATGTAAGATTTTATTGAGTAAGTTAAAAGGTGGTGGTTAGAATCCTGCAGTTGCCTTCTGGAAGCTGGGACGCCCTAGGCTGTCTGTTGGCTCTGCTGCTGTTGGTGACACAGCACACTCAGAGAGGTACCACACCCTTTCAGTCTGTGGGCACACGTGTATTCAACGGATGCATGTTCAGTCCCTGTGATGGGGAATGAGGTCACGCTGAACACTGCTCTGTTATTCTACAGGCCATGGGATGGGACAAGATGCAAGTTTAGCCACACAGGTAACTTGATCAAAAAGGCCCTTCATTTCAGAGGTTTTGAAAAACAGGAGTAATTGGGAGAGTGGACAGGTAAGATGACTAAAAATAGAACCGTGCAGATGGACGTAAGCTAGTGCACACACAGCACTTTGCATTCATTGTTTCCCCTTCGACATAATAAAAATACTTTCACCTTGAAAACATGTCTTGAGTCTTTGGGGGAAAATATTTGTTGCCATAAAATTTTTGCACAGACCGTAATATTTTTCACTTAACTGGCAAATAGAAGTGTTATATAACCCACTTGCATCTTTTCCTGGGACAGGAATATATTACTTTCTAGGTGCCTCCTCATTCTCGCTCTGCTGGACCACTCTAGGGTTACACAAGCTCTTTTTCAGAAGCAGTGAGGCCTCGGGGAAGCTGACACTTAGTGGGGTTGGCCTGGATGAAGGGCCTTTGACCTCGCAGGGCTTTCCTGTCCAAGAAAGCAGTGCAGTGAGAGCTGTTTGTTCCTAAGGTGCCAGTCAGGGAAAGAACGGCACCTCCTCTCAAAGGGTGAAGCCACGCCGAGTCCCCCTCCCAGGTGCTTATTAAGGAAAGTGGTAGCTTATGTACCTTTCCTTAATTTTCATGTGTTTTTTAGCAAAGCATATTTGCACTTCACCAAAAATATCATATTAGCATACATGTGAGTGCTCAAAATTCCACTCATCTCGTGTTTTTTGGGGGCGGGGGTGTGTGTATGTGGTGTTTGTTTTATAGTTTGCTTTCAGTGAGATTCTAAGTCAGCTGACTGGAATCTAAGAGGACCAGAGAATAAATTCTTTTGCTTTGTGGACGACAAGGTCTCTATCGCAGCTAGTCAGCTTTGCGGGTACACCACGAAAGCAACCAGAAGCAGTATGAGAGCATGGCTGTGTTCTGATAAAGCTTCCTTAGGACTCGAGGCTGCGGGCTGCTGGCCCCTTAACTCAGCCTGCACCATCTCCCCACCTTTGTGTTCTGTCCAGAGTTACAGGTGTAGAGGAGCAATAAGAATTAATACCAGGGGCTCTGATTAAACAGTAAGACCTTCCATAAGAATGCCATTAAACCCCACATCCCAGTATACAAGGTGCCCCTCCACATTCCCGGGTGCCTAAATAGTAAGAGTCTTCAGAAGAGATTTCACTTGCCAATAAAACTGTCTTTCTAATTCTAGGCCCTTTATTGCTAGTGTATCCTGTGTTAAACGATATGCTGGCAATAAAGAAGCCCTTCAACCCTAATTGCACATGACATTGACTCTGCAGGCTTTGGGAGTCTCACTGATGCCTGCATTTATAAAAGGTGTCAGTACAGTGGACTGTCAGTTACTCGGCCACAGCCTGAAAATGCTGAGCTTGTGAGGTACTGACCAGCGTGTCTGGTCTGAACAAGGCTTTTTTGAAACAAATTCCCAAGACCAAAGACTAGCCAATGGACCTGGGAGCCTGTGGCATTGTTTCAAGCATGTGACTCCCCATTGTGACACACTGAGGACAACCTGGTGGCCTTTGTGTCACTCAGTCTCTCCCAATAGGAGGCTCTCAGTCACACATGTCACTTTGCTATGGGGAGCATGGCTGAGATCTTACTCCACAGCTTGTGTTGCCAGTTTGACTCATAAACGCTACAAAATTTCTCAAAAATTTTCTATTCAAGACCATTTAAATGATCTAAAATAGTTTCAATAGTTTTTCAGGTTAAGATTGAAATTAATGAGAACAGATGGTTCGATCCTAAGGGATTAGACAAGTTTTGTTGTTCTAACGGGATACTGCACAGTCGGGATGTCAGGTCTATTCTGAAAGGACGCCTGATGGGACTCAGAAGCAGCATCTGCAGCCCATCCACCCCATCCACTGTATATAGGCTGAGCTTCAGTATCCGGAGGAACTACTCCCCCCTTCAAGGCCATGAGTGACTCAGCTGGCTCCTCACCTCTTCGGCCTCTGCCACTGTTCGTGACTAATTTCCTTTGACTCCTCTTTGACCCCATAAGGGTTCTTTGAGGGGAACCCTCCCAGGTTCTTCCCATTGGTGTTCTCATTCAGTCCCAGGTGACCACAGTGACTTCCACCTTGGTGACGCCATTACTGGCCACTCTTCAGAGTTTACAATAGTTGCGTAATAGCACCATGCACTGATAGATGCACAAAGGAGTTTTAGTCGCAATCCTAATTAGGGTCTCGGTTCTTTCATGAGCAGAAGGGTCTTTACATTTACATCTGCTGTATGGAGTCTCATGAGTTGAGACGGCCCGGCAAAGTCACCCTTAGAAGAATGAAAACTATGATTTTAAGTCTTTCTCCAGCCATGTTCACGCTGTTTGATGAGGTGGTGTCTGGCTGCCTTATGCTGTAATATCGGCACGTATGTATCTCTGCTAACTACACAGACTCATGGACTGTTTGAACAGAAGGGCCTTAGAAACAAGGACATGTTGTGTTTATCCCATCTCTGAACTTATTCTGTTAACATTCATAAAGCAGGTCATCTGGGCTTGAGACTCTCCTCCTCCTTCTTCTCCTCACTCTGAGCTGTGTCTAGTTGAAATCACGGTGCCAGAGATTCATATCCTTCCACATACTGGTCTGGATGATGGTGGACACTGTATTTGAGCAGAGCTTAGGGCCTTAAATTTTTTTCACTCATAGTAAATAGTATTCTGTGTCTTCCTGTCTGTAGAATAATATCAGAATCCATACTTGACTACCCTTTTCCAGTTTAATATTTCACTCTCATTTTAAGCCTAATACTAATATGGAAAACTAATGCCCAAAGAGAGATTTTTAAAGAAAAGCATCCAGAAATATTTCTTAAAAGTAGAATGTTAATTTGCCTGCACTACCCTTAATATGAAATGAAACTTGCTTCTCCAAGACAATATTTTGTTCACAGTTTGATATAAAATTTTTAATGTTGCTTAATCCCAGGCTTTCAAGAATCTCATAATTGATTTTTATGCAGTATAATTTTACCATATATAAATTTAATGACTCAGTTCTCTTTAGAAAATGTATTACAAAGAAGATGAGAGTTTTTTTCGTCTAATTGCATTTTAGATCATATTCTGAAAGGTGTGAAAAATATTTCTATTAAATTCTTATAAAACTTCAGGCCCCTCTGCCCAGGCCACTCCTCTCCTTTATGCATCAAGACAGATGTATATCACGGCTGCATGGTTATTACTTATCCTTGTTTTGAAAAAGATGCAGAGCCCCGTGCTGGAGCCCATCCTGTCCCAGAGACGGACAGTGTCCTCTTCAGGAGGCCAGCTTAAGTCCTAACAATTATTAAATGCTCATCAGCGTAGTATTTTGTTCTCAATGTTTGAACTTTCCAAATACGAGTGAGGGAATTTCATAAAAATAGTTACCAAAATGCTTTTTGTAAAGTTTACTGCATGCTGTGTGAAGTTACCACAACACCCTCACTGTCTCACCACAGCCAGAGTGCGGCCCTCCCACACTGTGCCCAGGGGACCAGCATTGCCACTCCAGCCGCTGACGCACAGAGAGCAGCAGGGATGGCTTTGCTCTTTAGGCACTTGTTGCTCACTGATACCAGGGCATTTAGGTCATATTCTGAGAGAGTAGTTAGAACTTTTAGGTCGAATGTAAGCAATTTCTTTATAATATGATTGTGACTGTAATCCAGACCTCAGAACGGCCATTTTGGGGAAAATAAGCATACCTGAGGCAGACATAGTATTTTTTTGCAAGCAAAAAAGTGATTAAGTTGCATTAGCTGATTTTCCACTGTAAAAGTACATTTTCTGCACATATAACAGAAGTGACTTGAAAAATCAGATTTGAGAATTTTTCCAATATATCATACTGTCATTGATGTCCTACTTTTTAAAAAAAAATATATATTTTATTGATTTTTTACAGAGAAGAAGGGAGAGAGAGATAGAGAGCTAGAAATGTCGATGAGAGAGAAACATTGACCAGCTGCCTCTTGCACACCCCCTACTGGGGATGTGCCTGCAACCAATGTACATGCCCTTGACCCGAATCGAACTTGGGACCTTTCAGTCCGCAGACCGACGCTCTACCCCTGAGCCAAACTGGCTTTGGTGATGTCCTACTTTTTAATAGAACCTTTTTTCTTATATTCCAGACTTTATTAACATAATTCGTTGTTGGAAATGATTAATGAGGCAGCTGCAAAGGCAAAACCCAGCGTTTTGTATGTCCTAAGAGATTGTCAGCTTTAGTTTTGTAGCCACATATGCACACAGAAAACAAACTTAAACCTGACATTAAGGAGAAGCCATAAGCCAGTGAAACAAAAGGTTAATAGACTGTAATCAAGTACCGTCATAATCGTTTAGGTTTAAGTTTCCATTGTGGGATGAATTTTGGACTACGGGACATATTTAGGCCTTTGTATTTTTGTTTCAGAGTTGAGAGCCAGGCTTGGTGAGAAGTAAAGTGTTATGTCTCCTCAGAGCCACTTGTGAAGGCACTTTTGTAAGTTTGCTGCACAATCTATTGACAAGAATATTGATCTGCAAACAAGTTTTCATGACACGTAGATGTAACTTAGAAAGTTTAAGAATAAACTACAGAATTTTATATGAACTTTACTTACTTGAGGAGGTATAATTGTTGAATAACTGAAGAATGAGTCCAGACCAATTGGGCATTATTTTTTCTGGCTGAATTTTATATCTATCTATATAAAAACCTAAGCAACCAAACAACCAGAATGACTCGTTGACCAGTTGCTATGACGTGTACTGACCAGGCAGACGATCAAAACAGGAGCTGCCCCCGGCTGATCGGTGCGCTCCCACAGCCAACCACCCCAGCCCCAAGGGCAGCTGAGCAAGATGGCCTCCATCGCCCGGATCCCCAACCACACCGAGGAGCCCCACCTGGGCACAAATTTGTGCACCAGGCCTCCAGTATATACACTGAGTGGCCAGATTACTTGACCGCCCTGTTAGTACTTCAGTTGGCCACTTTTTTCCTTCAATACTGTGGCTCTTCTTGGCATTGACTCCACGAGATGTTGAAAAGTGATGCGAGGAATCTGACACCATGCCTGATGAATAGCACCCATATCTTCAGGAAAAAAATCACTTATACTGTCGTGGTAAACAACTTGCTTCCCTATTTATAATTGTCTGGCCCTCTAACAACTTCAACGCGAAATTATAGCTGATTTGCCTACAAACATCAGGTGGTCAAAATAATCTGGCCACTCAGTGTATATTGATTTCAGAGAGTAATGGAGACGGAGAGGGAGAAAGACAAACAACCATGATGAGAGAGAATCATTGATTGGCTGCCTCCTGCATACACCCCACTGGGGACCTGGTCAAAATTGAACCCAGGACCCTTCAATCCACATGCCGACGCTCTATCCACTGAGCCAAAGTTGGTTAGGGCTCTGGCTAACTTCTTTTAACTAAATCTAGCCATGTGTTAGATATAAATACAAAGCTAAGCAAGGATCCATTTTACCCTCAAGTTAACCTGAAGTGAATTTCAATCCTATTTTATTTGCCAAAAGTAATCTCGATGTAAACATTTTTATTCTAAGGTAACCATGTGAATTTACCACCAGCTTTTGAGTACCTTACTTCCAGGGCACATTCTTTGCTGTGTTTTTCTGCCTTTTCTGTATTTACGGCCTTTTTGCCCTGACTATGACCTTTCCTATTTAAGACTAACTGGCTAACAAATGCAGAGCAGACCTCAAAAGAGGGGCATTGTTTTCACTTGTAAATAAGGTTCTTCAGGGATTTTCAAAATGGGCTCTGGCATCTTAGGGGTTCTTTGAAGATGCCTCCTGGGTGTGGGGTTTGCTGGCAGAGCAGGTGGGACCTGGGCCTCAGCCAGACCTGGAAGCTCCCCTTTCATCTCCTCGGCTGCCAGGGCCTGCGCTTGGAAAAATGTCTTAACCACCAACTTAATTTAAAAACAGTCATGGGAGGTGACAACAACAACAGTAATCGTAGCGTTTGAGTGCTTATCAAGTGCCAGACCGTGCTTTAAATATTAACATTAATCCTTAAGGAAAAAAACATAAAAAGGTCAAGCATTTTTATGATCCCCGCCTTACAAATGAGGAAACTGAGACTTACGGAGATTAAGGAATTTGGCCAAGAGGTCACAGCTACTGAGTGATAGACTTTGGACTCAAATCTGGGTGTGCCAGTGTCTTAGTTGAAGTCAGGAATGGCACATCCAGGGTAAGTGTGCGCCACCCGGGTCGGCATTCGAGGCCTCTTTACTGCCCCTGCTCTAAGGAGAGACCTCTGTGACCTCACCCTTCTGGTTAGAACGGCTCCCCGAGTCTAAAGGTGTAGCCAGGTGCTTGTTTGGAGATTGGTAGTAGAAAACCACCAAATTAGCATAGATCCCAGATGCACATTTTCATGATGAAGCTATTCTATGAACAAAAATTCCTAACTATAACTCCTTTCTCACCCACTAATAAGAAAGGATTTTTGTTTCTGTATTTATATATTTACATATTTGTAATTTATATACATTTATAAGCAGGTAATTATAAACACGATACAGTCCTCATAATCAGGACAGTTAGATTTTAAGTTTCTCTTTGCATGCCTCCTGGAACAAAAACTTACTGGTGCAGGCGGAGAAAGAGGGGAGGGCGGGAAACCCGAGGCCTGGGGCACATCTGCTAGTTTCCACTGGAGCAGAGAGCTCAGCGGTTTGAAGAACCTTCACTCTTCCCACTGCCAGTGTCCCTGCCAGGAACGTCATAGCCACAGGGCTGGGTGGATGCCCACACTTTTAAAAAAGGAACCCCGCCCCCCGCCCCCAGCTGATTGCTCAGGTGCTCTTGCCAGGAGGTTGTAGCAGTTCCTGGGCTGTGCCGCCCTTACTAGGGAAAGCCGGTGCAATTACGGTGTTTCCTGTTCGGTGCCAGACTCTAAGTGACTCATAGTTCCTGCTTAAGACACGTCAGAGGCTGAAGGCTCTATTTAGGAACTTGCTATGAAATTACCAGGCAGTTCCAAGCAATTTTTCCAATACAGTATGTATGGAGTTAATAGCAAATCATTTATAATAATCAATACGTGAAAAAAAATCTTGTCATCTTTATTGTCTACTGGTATTGAGTTCTAGATTTCCTTAAATGGATGGACATCCTTTTTGTGAAATTATTTAACATTCATTCAGCAGACACGTTAGTGTACAGTATTGAAGTGATCTTCATGTGACCATTATCATGGAACACATTAAATCTTTTTTATAAAAATGTTTGAATATGACCTAAAATGTTCTGTATACGAATAAAAAGCTTCTTCCTATAAGTATTTCTGACACATTCTCTGCTCAGTTGTCTGTGAAATTAGACATCGCAGGCAGTGGGAAGGGGAGTGGGTCTCGGTGCCGGCCAGGGTCACTGGGTAGAAAGTGCTTTGCAGAGTGTCAGGCCCCTCCTGCTGATGAGGGTGTGGACAGGTCCCTGGTCACGGGGGACAGTGAGTGCCACGTGCTCTTTTCTCCTGGTTTTTGTTTGTGAGGTGAGAGAACAGAACAGCCAGTTCTATTGCTAGCTATCAGGGCTTGCTAAAAAAGACAACCAAAGCCATTGATTCATTACATGAATGAGTTTAATTAGGGTTAGCAGCCCACATGAAGTGGACACAGGAAAACCAACGGAAGAACTCTGTGATTCCAAGATAAGACTCCCAGAAATGGAGAAGGGAACTTTATCTGAGACCGGAGATCACACCAGGGTGATCACTCGGTGACTGGAAGCAGGTGAGATTTGGTGAGGAAGCTTAGTGTGTTTGTTTCAAAAGCTTGACCTTTCTAAGTCATTTTATTAAAGCATCTAACTCTAAACATTAAAAGTTAAAGTTCTGGATTTTTTTGTTTTTTTAAAGTAAACATGTCACTGCCATTACTTGATGCTACCACATACACGCTGCATGAAAAATATCCCACAGAAATAGTCCTTTTTTTGTTTATGTTTTTTAAAATATATTTAATGATTTCAGAGGGGAAGGAAGAGAGCAAGAGAGATAGAAATATCAATGATGAGAGCAAATCATTGATCAGCTGCCTCCTGCATACCCCTACTGGGGATTGAGCATGCAACCTGGGCATGTACCCTGACCGGGAATCGAACCATGACCTCCTGGTTCATAGATAGATGCTAACCACTGAACAATGTAGTGGGCTCACTGGCAATGTATTTTAAGAGTTGTTAAAATTCATGTCCCACAAAGCATTCCTAGGACACTGTCCCACAGCAGAGAGGATTTTCATACAAGGATGTTTTTGAGTGTTATTTATAAGAGAAAAATAAAAAGTAATATAATTTCCAATTATGTAGGAATAAATAATGACAGTCTCATTATATTAGGTACCCTATTTGTTAATCCTCACTGAGGATATTTTTCTAATGACTTTTAGAGAGGGTGGTATGGAGGGGGAGAGACAGAGAGAAATATTGATGTGAGAGCAACGCATCAGTTGGTTGCCTCCCGCACACTCCCTGACCAAGACCAGAGATGGAGCTTGCAATCGAGGTATGTGCTTTTGACTCGAATGGAACCTGGGATCCTTCAATCCATGGACTGATGCTCTGTCCACTGAGCCAAACTGGCCGAGGCTATCTTTGTGTAAATATTAAGAAAAAAGACACAAACTGTAAAAAAGTAAGTACACCAAAATGCTAACTTTTAGGATAATTTATTTTTTTATCTTTTAGTGTATTTTCCACTGCAACAAGCAGGTTTTTTTTTATTAGAAAGTTATATGATTAAAGTTAAGAATCAAAGTATTTCTTATTAGTTTAGAAAGCATAGTTCCATTTCATGATTTATGGGAATGGTGTTATTTAGTTGATTTGGTTGCTATCTTCTCCTTGGCTTTATTTCGTTGTCCAAATATACGTATATAGCTTTTCTGGGTTTTGTTTTTGTTTTTGTTTTTTTAATTTTAATTTAAAAAATATATATATTTTATTGATTTTTTGCCCCCCTCCCTCCCATACATATCCTCCCTCCCCAGAGTTTTATGTCCATTGATTGTACTTATATGCATGTATACAAGTCCTTCAGTTGATCTATTATCTCCCCCAGATCTCCCTACCCTACCTGCTATAATTTGACAGTTTGCTTGTTGCTTTACTGTCTCTATATCTATCTTTTGGTTCATCAGTTTATAATGTTCTTTATTATCCATAAATGAGTGAGGTCATGTGGTGTTTCTCTTTCATTGATTGGCATATTTCACTCAGCATGATGTTCTCCAATTCTATCCAGGTTGCTGCAAATGATGAAAATTCCTTCTTTTTTATGGCAGCATAGTATTCCGTTGTGTAGATGTACCATAGTTTTTTTATCCAATCATCTGCTGACTGGCACCTAGGTTGTTTCCAAATTCTGGCTATTGTAGATTGTGCTGCTATGAACATAGGGGTGCATATATCCTTTCTGATTGGTGTTTTTAGCTTCTTGGGATATATTCCTAGGAGTGGGATTGCTGGGTCAAATGGGAGTTCCATTTTCAGTTTTTTGAGGAAATTCCACACTGTTCTCCACAGTGGTTGCACCAGTCTGCATTCCCACCAGCAGTGCACGAGGGTTCCTTTTTCTCCGCAACCTCGCCAACACTTGTCGTTTGTTGATTTGTTGATGTTGGCCGTTCTGACAGGTGTGAGATGGTACTGCATTGTTGTTTTGATTTGCATCTCTCGGATAATTAGTGACTTTGAGCATGTTTTCATGTGCCTTTTGGCCTTCCTTCTGTCTTCTTTTGAAAATATTCTATTTAGGTCCATTGCTCATTTTTTAATTGGATCATTCATCTTCCTTTTATTTAGTTGTATAAGCTGTTTGTAGATGTTGGAGGTTAAACCTTTATCAGTGGTAACATTTGCAAATATGTTCTCCCACACAGTGGGCTTTCTTGTTGTTTTGTTCATGGTTTCTTTTGCTGTAAAAAAGCTTTTTATTTTGATGTAGTCCCATTTGTTTATTTTCTCTTTAGCTTCCATTGCCCTAGGGGCAGTATCAGTGAAGAAGTTCTTTTGGCCTATGTCTGAGATTTTGCTGTCTGTGGATGCTTCTAGTATTTTTATGGTTTCCCGTCTGATGTTTAAGTCCTGTATCCATTTTGAATTTATTTTTGTGTATGGTATAAGTTGGTGATCTAGTTTCATTCTTTTGCATGTATCTGTCCAATTTTCCCAACACCATTTATTGATGAGACTGTCTTGACTCCATTGTATATTTGTGCCTCCTTTGTCAAATATTAATTGAGCATAGTAATTTGGGTTGATATCTGGGTTCTTGATTCGATTCCATTGATCTATATGTCTGTTCTTGTGCCAGTACCAGGCTGTTTTGAGAACAGTGACTTTGTAATACAGTTTGAAGTCTGGTATTGAGATCCCTCCTACTTTACTCTTCTTTCTCAGGATTGCTCTGGCTATTCGGGGTCTTTTATTGTTCCAAATGAACTTTTGGAGAGTTCTTTCTAGGTCAGTGAAATATACCATTGGTATTTTAATGGGGAGTGCATTGAACCTATAGATTGCTTTAGGAAGTATGGACATTTTGATGATGTTGATTCTACCAATCCATGAACATGGTATGTTCTTCCATCTCTTTACATCTTCCTCTATCTCTTTTTTCAGTGTCATGTAGTTTTCTGCATATAGGTCCTTTACTTCCTTAGTTAAATTTATTCCTAGGTATCTTAATTTTTTTGGTGCGATGGTAAATGGAATTGCTTTTTTAGTCTCTGTTTCTGTAATTTCACTGTTAGTGTATAGAAATGCCATGGATTTCTTGGAGTTAACTTTGTATCCTGCTACATTGCCAAATTCATTTATTAAGTCAATTAGTTTTTTAATGGAGTCTTTTAGGTTTTTTATGTACAATATCATGTCATCTACAAATAAGGATAACTTTACTTCTTCTTTTCCAATTTGGATGCCTTTTATTTCCTCTTCTTGTCTAATTGCAATGGCTAGTACTTCCAGTACTATGTCAAACAGGAGTGGCGAGAGTGGGCATCCTTGTCTTGTTCCTGTTCTTAGAGGGAATGGTTTTAGTTTTTGCCCATTGAGTATGATGTTGTCTGTGGATTTATCATATATAGCTTTTATTATGTTGAGGTATGATCCTTGTACTCCCACCTTGTTGAGAGTTTTTATCAGGAAAGGGTGTTGGATTTTATCAAATGCTTTTTCTGCATCAATTGATATGACTATATGATTTTTACCTTTCAATTTGTTTATGTGATGTATCACGTTTATTGATTTGCGGATATTGTACCATCCTTGCATTCCTGGAATAAATCCTACCTGGTCATGGAGTATGATCTTTGTGATGTTCTGCTGGAGCCGATTTGCTAGAATTTTGTTGAGGATTTTGGCATCTATAGTTCATGAGGGATATTGGCCTGTAATTCTCTTTCATTGAGTTGTCTTTATCTGGTTTTTGTATTAGGGTGATGCTGGCTTCATAGAAGGAGTTTGGAAGTGTTCCTTCCTCCTGGATTTTTTGGAATAGTCTGAGGAGGATAGGTTTTAGTTCTTCCTTGAATGTTTGGTAAAACTCTCCTGTGAAGCCATCTGGTCCTGGGCTTTTGTTTGCTGGAAGCTTTTTGATGACTGTTTTAATTTCTTCCCAAGTCACTGGTCTATTGAGATTTTTAGATTCTTCCTGATTTGAATTTTGGAAGTTTGTATTTTTCTAGGAATATGTCCATTTCCTCTAGGTTGTTCAGTTTGTTGGAATAAAGTTGTTAGTAGTATTTTGTAACAATCCATTGTATTTCGGTGGGGTCTGTTGTTATTTCACCTCTTTCATTTCTGATTTTGTTTATTTGAGTCCTCTCTCTTTGTTTCTTGGTTAGCCTGGCTAGAGGTTCACCTATCTTGTTTATCCTTTCAAAGAACCAGCTCTTGGTTTTGTTGATCTTATGTATTGTTTCTTTGGTCTCTATGTCATTTATCTCCGCTCTGATTTTTGTTATTTCTTTCCTTCTGCTTACACTGGGCTTTACTTGTTGCTGTTTTTCTAACTCTTTGAGTTGTAGAGTTAGATAATTTGTTACCATTTTTTCTTGTTTTTTTTGCAATAGGCTTGTAGGTATATGAACTTCCCTCTCAAAACTGCTTTTGCTGTGTCCCATAGATTTTGGATTGTTGTGTTTTCATTGTCATTTGTTTCCAGGATGTTTTTAATTTCTTCCTTGATTTCTCTGGTAACTCAGTCCTTGTTTAATAACATGCTGTTTAGTCTCCATGTGTTTGATTTCTTTGGGTTATTTTTATTGTAGTTAATTTCCAGTTTTAGGCCACTATGATCTGAGAAGATGCTTGGTATGATTTCTAGCTTCTTGAACTTGAAGAGACTTTGCCTATATCCAAAAATGTGGTCTATCTTTGAGAATGTCCCATGTGCACTTGAGAAGAATGTATATTCTGTGGCTTTGGGGTGGAATGTTCTGAAGATGTCGATTAATTCCATCTGGTCTAGTGAGTCATTTAGGATTGATATTTCTTTGCTGATTTTTTGTTTAGATGATTTGTCCAAAAGTGACAGTGGGGTATTAAAATCTCCTACTATGATTGTATTGCTATTAATCTCTCCCTTAATGTCCTCCAGCAGTTTTGTTGTTTTTTTTTTTAAATGCATTTTGGTGCTCCCATATTGGGTGCATATATATTTACCACGGTTATTTCTTCTTGTTGGATTGCTCCCTTTAGTATTATGAAGTGGCCTTCATTATCTCTTGTTATGTCCTTCACTCTGAGATCTAATTTGTCAGATATAAGTATTGCTACTCCAGCTTTTTTTTCATTTCCATTCGCCTGGAAAACCTTTTTCCATCACTTCACCCTCAGTCTGTGTGCGTCTTTTTTTCTGAGGTGGGTTTCTTGTAGACAACAGATGTATGGGTCTTGTTTTCTTATCCAATCTGTTACCCTATGTCTTTTGATTGGAGCATTTAATCCATTTACATTTAAGGTTATTATTGATAGGTACTCATTTGACGCCATTTTTATTCTATACCTGTGTTCCTTCTTCACTTCCTATTTCTTTATTTTTACAGTAGACCCTTTAGCATTTCTTGCATTGCTGGTTTGGTGGAGATAAGTTCCTTCAGTCTTTTTTTGTCTGAGAAGCTCCTGATTTCCCCTTCAATTTTGATTGATAGCCTTGCTGGGTACAGTATTCTTGGATTCAGTCCCTTCCTTTGCATGACTTTGTATATTTCATCCCATTCCCTTCTGGCCTGATAAGTTTCTGTGGAGAAATCAGTTGCTAGTCTGATGGGGGTTCCTTTGTATGTAACTTTCTGTCTCTCTCTGGCTGCTTTTAAGATTCTTACTTTGTCATTGTTGTTTGCCAATTTAATTATAATGTGCCTTGGCGTCTGTCTTCTGGGATTTATTTTGCTTGGGACTCTGTGAGCATCTTCGATTTGTGTGGGTTTTTTCTTCTCTATCTCAGGAAAGTTTTCTGTCATTATTTCTTGAAATACTTTTTCCATGTCTACCTCAGTTTCCTTTCCTTCTGGAACCCCTAGTATTCGAATATTATTTTGTTTTGTATTGTCCCAAAACTCCCGTAGGCTCTCCTCCTGCTTTTTAATTTTTTTTTCTAGAAGCTGCTCTAATTGGGTATATTTTTCCATCTTGTCTTCTAGCTCACTGATGCGGTCCTCTGCTTCATCTAGTCTACTCTTGATGCTTTCTATTGAGTTCTTCATGGTAGCGATGTCATTTTTCATTTCTTCTTGGTTCTTCTTCAATTCCTCTTGGTTCTTCTTCAATTCCTCATGGTTCTTCCTCATTTCTTCTTGGTTATTGTCAAATTTCTCTTCCATTCTTTTTAGCCATCCTATGATCATTACTCTGAATTCTTGCTCTGGTAGGTTGCTTGCTTCTAACTCATTTACTTCCTTTTCTGGTGATGCCTGCTTTTCTTTCATGTGCGGGCTATTTCTTTGTCTCCCCATGGTCTCTCTTTTCAGGATGTCTGGTTATGTGGTGTTCCTTCTAGCATGCAAACACATTTGACATTCTGCTCAGGGTTTTCAAACAAGAGTTCACCACACCTTTTCCGCCCAATCAGAAATGAATCCTGTTGGAAGCTGCCCTTTGTCCTCAATAGCAGAGAGGTGTGGACAAGGAACCCAAAAGGCTGGAGACCTTGAGCTCCGTATATAGCTTTTCTTCTGAGTTTAAGGGTAATAATGCTGTTAGTTTAAAAATATCTGAGCCCTGCCGATGTGACTCAGTGGTTGAGCGTCCACCTGTGAACAAGGAGGTCATGGTTTGATTCTCAGACAAGGCACATTCCTGGGTTGTGGGCTCAATTCCCACTGTGGGACATGCAGGAAGCAGCCGATTAATGATTCTTTCTCATCATTGATGTTTCTCTCTCTCCTTCTCCCTTCCTCTCTGAAATAAATTATGTATCTGAAAATACATAAAACTATGAGTAAATAAAAAAAAGACATGAAAAATTCCACCAGAGACAATCATTGTTAACATCTATTGTGTAATTCTTCAAATAATGTTTGCACATGGATATGGTGTCAGGGCTGGTCTCGAACCACATTCAGTATTTACAACTAGCAACTGTTCTGGTGGCCCAGGGTCCATGCCTACTGGTGGCAAAATAGGTTGACTATCACCCTTTTCTGATCTATCTATCAACTAATCGGTTGATCTAGTTTTTTATTTTTTTAAATGTGATCATATTATGCCCTTTTTTCATTTAGCAATATAGTAACATCCTTTTACATGAGTTAGCGAGGGTCCATTTCATCTATTTAATAGCTGCTCATCATTTTAATAGCTGCACTGTGCTTGATTGTGTGCTTAGAACACCTTCTCCACTTCTAAATTAGGGTAGCCATCTGTTTTGTTTTCCAGTTAAGCTTATTTCCAGCTCAGTGGTCAGTGTTCTTTAGTAAAGGGTCAGATAGTAAATATTTTCAGCTTGTGAACCAGCCAGATTTCCATGACAATGATTCAAGTCTGCCCTGGCAGCGGAAAAGCAGCAAGAAGATACCTAGCAAGTGGGTGTGGCTGTGCCCCACAGGCATTTATCTGTGCACACTGAAATCTGGCTTCCTATAATGTTCACATGTCACTGTCAGCCATTTAAAAATGGACACCATTTTCCTCCTCTTTGTGATCACACAGAGACGGGCAGGTCTGATCGGGCCGCACACCCGCCTCCTCTGAGAGCCGGACGCTTCCCTTCAGAGCTGCATGTCTTGCTGTGAAGAATGTCACGTCACCACTAAGTTTCCTTCTGTTAGATGCTGGCCTTCTGGAAAATATGCTTTTGATGATACAGAGAATCCCAGAGGAATAAAGCCAAAACTCCTACCTCTGACCCAGTTTGCTGTTTCTGTCACATGTTTCCCACCCAAGTCCTAAAACTGAAACTGAGAGGCGGGATGAACCCCTTCATTTCCATTTTAGAATCACAACTCTCCCACTTCTCCAGAACCTGAATGCACCCCGAATGCCTGGCATGTTTATCACTTTGCTTCTTTCTTTCTCTGTGAAGTTTCCCCATGGCTTTTGTATCTCACTGAGACAAAACTGTCTTGATGTTGGAGCAGGAGGCCTGGCCCTACTGTAGTCTTCTGGAAGCCATACCCCAAGCCTCATAGGTGCTTCTTTTTTTATATAGTTTGTGCTGCTTAAGTACTGCTGTGATTTCTTAATTGATAACACGCCAAGGAGTACAGAGTATCGCAGTGACCAGTATTTAGACATGTTTTGTTTGCCCAGTACTCTCCCCAGAATCTAATGTAGATGGCCGCACTGAATCATCACGGGGACCGCGTGTGGTGGGCATGTGGTCCACTGCACAGGCTGAGGAGCTGTGGTCGGGAGGGTAGGGGACCTGCAGCTCCCCCGACCCCCCTGGGCCAGCTGGAGAGTGAAGCGGCTGTGAGCCGCACAGCCACAGAGTGCTGAGCAGAGCGCACCTGCCTCCCTGTCATTTTTGTTGTTAATCCTCACCCAAGGGTATTTTTCCACTGATTTTTTTAGGGAGAGTGGAGGAGAGAGGGAAAGACAGAGAGAAACATCCATGTGAGAGAAACACATGGATTGGTTGCTTTCCGCATGTGCCCAGCCAGGGCCCAGCCTGGGGAGGAGCCTGCAACCAAAGTACAAATAAGACTTGGCCAGAACCAACCCCAGGATCCTTTGGTCCGCAGGCTGACGCTCTATCCACTGAGCCAAACCAGCATGGGCTGCAGCCCTGTCATTTATTTGCCACCCGATGAGGTATAATTTTTGTTGTCAAGAAAACCCTGTGAGAGGTTATTTTAATATAATTGCTAAGGCCCATATTCCACCCAAAAGAAATTACAAGCTGTTTGGCAGCATGGTCAGAAGCTTAGAATGAATTCAGCCCAAAAAACTAATTAAAAACAAAGCTAACAGCCCTAGCTGGTTAGGCTCAGTGGATAAAGTGTCAGCCTGCAGACTGCAAGGTTCTGGGTTCAGCTCCAGTCAAGGGCACATGCTCAGGTTTTGGACTCCATGCCCAGTAGGGGGCATACAGGAGGTAGCCAACCAATTATTCTCTCATCATTGATGTTTCTGTCTCCCTCTCTGAAACCAATAAAAAATATATTTTAAAAAACAACCCTGAAGTGTGATACTATACCACATGCAGACATTTTCAAGTACTGTTTTATGTATTATCCTTTTCTGTATAGATTTTTGTATGGAAATATATAGATTTTTTTAGCATGGTCAAATCATTTTTATTTTCTGTATGGTTTCTGCTTTTGGTGTCTTGTATAGAAAGACCTTCCCCAAACCAAAATTATTTAAAAAGGCGTCTATTTTTCTTTCAACGTTTCTCTTAAAGGAAACTGGTCTCCAGGTCGTCGGTGAGACTGCTGGTCACTTGTTAGGAAGAAGTCCATGTCAGAGAACCCAAGTTCAGTGCACCTGTGCCTTGACTGTAGTCCCCACAAGCTGGACAGTTTGACTGTCACATTCTCTTCTCCAGTACAGGTCTTGCCATCTGCATTTATCATGTTCACATTTAACTTCACGTTTGAACAGATTCAGTTCCCTTTGAAACTGCCTCGTGTCTGTAACTGCAGAGAAGCCGGAAGTGCAGAAGCTGCTCCTGCTCCTAGAGATTAATCTTGATTACCATCTAAGTAATTAGCTCACATCTTAAATGAGCTCTTCAATGGTCTCATTAATTTCCCAGGAGAGGAAGTTTAATTCAGAAATTGCCTGCTGTGTGGCTTTCTGTGCACGTGCGACACACAATGGCTGTTCCACACGTTGCATATGGGGAATTGGCCAAAATGCCAGCCTCTCCCCAAGCGCCCCTGAGTCCTCAGCAGTGGTGGTGATGGAGATCCACCGTCCACCCAGTGAGCTCGCTGGTGTCAGCTGGGAGGGCCGGGCACGCACAAGCCTCTTCCTTCGTGTTCTCTGGCTCCACGGAGGCTCTGTGGGGAGCTGCACAGCCTTCCTCTTACTGAGTGGCTGTGGGTTTCATTCCACTCACATTCCCATTGTGTTTTCTGCTTGGAAATGGCAAGCCGTGGGGCTCTGAAGGTGAACGGGAGAGGCAGCATGCTTCGCAGGCAGGGTCTGACCTTTGTGTGAAAGGAGAGAAGCAGCGTCCACAGAGGAAGGAAGCCCGCAAAGAGCATCGTGTGCGCGGAATCCTCCGAGCGGAGGGATTATGGATAGTTCCCAGTTTCTTTACACTTCCTTTGGTTACTTTCAAAATTTTGGCATGAACTTTCACATCAGAAAACATTTATTTGGAAAATAAAACATATTCCCTTTTACTAAAATATATAGAAATAGATATTATTTGATATAATTTTATTTCTGAATTAAAAAATAAAATAGCAAAATGTTAAAAATAATTATCAAGCCAAAAATAATTATTCTATAGCACTGTAGGGAACAGGAAGCCAAGGAAACCCCAGAACACGGGAAAGGAAAGCACCTGGGTGATTGATAAATGAAGGGAAGACATGCAGGGTCTGTTTCACGTCTTTTTTCTTCCATTGATTTTTGGAGAGAGTGGAAGGGAGAAGGAGAGACAGAGAGAGAAACATCGATGTGAGAGAGAC
The DNA here is from genome assembly GCA_036971965.1 of Nyctalus aviator. Taxonomy (NCBI): domain Eukaryota; kingdom Metazoa; phylum Chordata; class Mammalia; order Chiroptera; family Vespertilionidae; genus Nyctalus; species Nyctalus aviator. The sequence goes on along the minus strand of CM072935.1, from coordinate 4,888,802 downwards.
ACATCAATTCGTTGCCTCCCACACATACCCAGACCAGGGCTGGGGATAGAGCCTGCAACTGAGGTACATGCCCTTGACCAAAATTGAACCTGAGAGCCTTCAGTCCAAGGACCAATGCTCTGTCTGCTGAGCCAAACTGGCTAGGGCTCTTTTTCTCTTAATTTCTTTTATTAATGGAAATGCTTCTTAGAATAGAAAAAAAAATCTTGATAACCAAAAGATTTCTGTATTTATTATTTGGAAGATGGGGTTAGCTCTTTGATCACAAGCATGGGTAATTATAATTTTGCCATTTTGAGAAAAGTTATTTATTGAGTTAGCATATAGAGAAAACTGCCCCAAGAGAGGCTCAAATGAAGCCAGTTAAGACTTAAGTGAACTTGAAAACAAATTCAAATGGTATGTTTTATGTCTTGATCTTGGTGATAGTTATATGGGTGGTTTCACTTTACAAACATTCCTGAAACACTATACTTAAAATTCATATACTTTCCTGTGTGTATTACATTTAAATTAAAATTTTTTCCTGTGAAAAAAAAATCTCACCCCAACTCTGCTTTGGTCTTTCTGCAGGGCATTGTGGTAACCTCTGTGTTTGTTTCCCCAGAGCACTTCCTTCACATCCCCAACTCAAGATCTGGCCAATCATAGCCGCCCATCTCCTGGGCTCAGTGATTGGTGAGTATGCTTCTCCAATCAGAGTCCTTCCCTGGGCCCCTTTGTGTTTGTGGGAGGGACTCCAGGTGGTGGAATAGGTGTCAGAGGGTATGTTAATTTCTGTATATAATTTAGAAACTCATTCTGCTATCTTCTGTATGGGTATAATCAGCACATCTGGTCTGGCTACTTCCCATGAGCACCCACCTGCCTCTAACTTGGAGCAAAGCTGGATTGTTTTAAAGTATGGAGATAGGACTGGTGCATTTTAATATTTCCCTAAATTACTCTCCACTCTTTTTTTCTTCTTCTTGGTATTGTGCTATTTACAAATGTAACAATCCAGAGTTAGGAAGTGATTCCTTGCTATCTCATCCAACCTCTATCAGCTGGTGCATTTTAAATATTTCCCTAAATTACTCTCCACTCTTTTTTTCTTCTTCTTGGTATTGTGCTATTTACAAATGTAACAATCCAGAGTTAGGAAGTGATTCCTCGCTATCTCATCCAACCTCTATCAGCTGGCCTGTCGCATGGGAAGGACAGCTGATAGTCTTTCATAGCTTGCTGCTTTGCTTGGTTATACCAGGTTCTCTGCCCCAAGGATAAGGAAAATGTACCCCTCTTGCTTTATGGAATCCATGTGAGAGAAAGAAATCCATGTCTTACAAAGAAAAAGGAGCGAGATAAAAATTAGTTTTTACTGCTCCATTTTCAAGTGCCCAAACAAAACACTAGTCGCTAAATGTCATCTGTGTTTGTAGAATCACTTGCTTTAGGCAGAATGGAAGTAAGTAACAGGTCTGAGCCGGTTCTGAAGCCTTGGTCCCTCCCACCCAGCCTTCTCTGAAGCTTTCCTTCTGAACCCCAGCCCCTGCCTTCCTGCGCAGAGGCCAGCCTGGGGCTGGCTTATGAGAAGAGGCCATCAGACAGGCCCGGGGCAAGGGCACTGCTGCAGGCAGGCAATGGGCTGGTTCACGGTGGCTGTGCTTTGTGCTTTTCGGGATCCTCTTCCAAGGATTCACATCACATTCAAAAATATACCAGACAGCACGTGACTGACTCAGTTCCGACTGCTTTGGCCAGAGGAAAGAAAAAGGAGTAAAGAAGATAATAGACATAGAGCTACATGAGTCTAATTTTATTTATCACAATTGTATTTAATATTATTTTCTCCTACACATAAGCATCCTTTCTGGTCTTAGAAAAAGTATTCAGCCCTGACTGGTGTGGCTCAGTGGATAGAGCATCAGCCTGTGGACTAAAAGGTCCCAGGTTCGATTCCAGTCAAGGGCATGTACCTTGGTTGCGGGCACATCCCCAGTTGGGGGTGTGCAGGAGGCAGCTGATCGATGTTTCTCTCTCATTGATGTTTCTAACTCTCTATCCTCCTTCCTTCCTCCCTATAAAAAAAACAAACAATAAAATATATTTAAAAAAAAGAAAAAGAAAAAGTATTCATACATTTCTTAGGCTTCCTTCACATTTACATTTCTATAACTTAAATAAGTATAAGCATGGAATATTTTGTTGATGTATTGTGAAAGCACTTTACATCATTTATCTCAGTAAATGACTTACTTAAATATTTTAACACCAAAATGCCTGATACATGTATGTAAAAGCATACTCAAAATTAAGAATTATGTTGATTTATACATATGTCTCTAAATATTAAAATTTAATAATATAAATATGTGTGACTTCATTTCTGACTTTTGTGTATCCTGTATATATTTCTAATATTTCCACATCTAGCCCTCCATGGAATGGGGTTCAAAGAAATTCTGTGTACATATAAATGCATTTCTCCCAAATCACAGGAGTGCATGCCATGAATAATTTCAAAGAGCATCAGAAACCTTTCAGTCCATATAAACCTTAAAGCTTCTAAATATATGAAAAGCCATCATAAAAGAAAAAATTACAAATTATGGCAAATAAAAATGTACTACTCTTTGTGTATAAAGAAATCTTACAAAACAGTAAGGAAAATCCAAACAGACTAACAGAAAAATGGGGCTGAGCCATGAACTGGCAACTTACAAAAGAAGAAATACAAGTGGCCATGATACCGAGAATGCTGGGAAGCAAGCCCTCCCACACGCTGTCAGTATGTAGGAAATGCTGGAAACTGCCAGGAAGGCAGTCAAATTCATGCCTTTGACTAAGCGATGCTGCATCCAGTAATCACTTCTAAGTAGTCATAGGTTAATCCAAGGGTGCGTACAGATACTGACTACAGCGTTGTACACTCTGTGAGAATAAAAACCTCGGTGTCCACTAATCACAAATAAAGAACCCAGGCTGAAGAGTTAAGTAAATTTTCCAAACACACATCAAAGTGCAGGTTTGAATTCATACCCAAGTCTGTGCCTCCAGTCCCTCTCAGAGCCCCTGAGCCAGTGGCTCACCTGGAACTTTCCTAAAATGCCCCTCATATTCTGGGATTAAGCGTTTATTTCTGTGGTTTTCTATCCCCCCCTCATGGCTCGGCCTCAGTGCCCTGGCTCCAAGTAAGATTTTTTTCACAGTTGACATTCATTATTACTTTATATTAGTTTCAGGCGTACCACCTAGTGGTTAGGCATTTATATAATTTACAAATGATCCCCCGATAATCCAAGTACCCACCTGGCCCCTACATAGTTATTACAATGTTATCTACTGGGTTCCCTTTGCTATACCTCACATTCTGTGACTGTTCCATAACTGCCAGTTTGCACATCTATCCCTTCACTTTTCCCACCCACACCCCCAACAGCCCTCCCATCTAACAACCGTCAGTCTGTTCTCTGGATCTACGTGTCTGTTTTGTGTGCTCATTTATTTTGTTCTTTAGATTCCACCTGTGAGTGAAAACACATGGTATCTGTCTTCCTCTGTCTGACTTATTTCACTGAGCATCATACCCTCTAGGTCCATCCATGTTGCAAAGGGTAAGACTCCTGTCCGATTTCTTGGGGAGGGGGGGTAGTGGTGGGGCAGTGGTGTTAACACAGAGCCTCAGACGCCCTCCCTCCATGGCCTCCATGCCACTCAGCACCCAGGCGGGCGGGCACTCAGCACCCAGGCGGGCGGGCATGCTGCAGAAGCCTCAGCCGGGTGCGTCACCAAGACCAACTAGATTTCATTGCCATAAGCCAGTGGTTTTCAGAGAGTGCATCATCACCCAAACTTGTTCTATATACAAGATATACAAGATTCTGGGCCCCACCCAGAATCCACTGGGTGCACTGGGCCAAAGGGCCAAAGGGTAGGACCCCTAGTCTGTGCTGTGACAGGCCCTCGGGGACTCGGATGCGCTGAGACAGATGGCTGCGCTGAGCTTGAAGTGTACAGTCCAGTACGGGGTTTCCACAGCCACGACACCACCAACCACAGATGGAAAATACTTGGAAAAAATGTCATGCTGTTGCTGACCTGCACTAGGTAGCTAGGCAACATGGCTGGCCATGTACTGACCATGCACTGATGTTTTTCTGGTCATTATTCCCCAAACAACTCAGCATAATCACGATTTACACAGCGCTGATCACATTGTATGGGCTATTGTCTGCTACCTAGAGATGATGTACAATACACGGAAGGATGCAAAGGTTGTACTGCCCATTTTATATGAAGGACCTGAGCACCTGTGGATGTCGGCATGGGTGGGGCCCTGGAACCACTGGCCCACAGGTACCCAGGGACGACTGTCTCCTTTCGTGTCACCAGACCACATGCAATATCTGCAACATCTGCACCATACGCTGACCCTTTGAGAGTCTTTTTCTTAAAGTTGTTTCCTACGAGCCCCAACCAAGTGTCCTGCAGAGTTCTAGGTGAAGCTAAGTAAGCTTCTGTGGTGACGTGAGCAGCCACGTGAGATTAGCTGGTAGGTAAAGCACAGACTACCATCAGCCACGGGCTGTGACCAGTGGCCCAGCGAGTGCGGTGGGAGAGGAGGAGGGGTGAGCACGGACTACAGACCCGTGCCAGCCTCAGGCCTTCGGAGCCACTTTAGGAAGCTGGAGAAGCTCATCGGCGGGGTACCCCTCTTCTCCAGCTGCTCATGGTGTAGACAGGAATTGATACCTGCAGACTCCTGATAACCTGTCAGTGCCTGTGGGTGGAGCACTCACAGTACGGAGTCAAACAATGACGGATGCTGTGTTGATACTGTTTCCGCGTGATTGGAAGCGAGTGTCACTGTCATTTTTCTACCCGTGGTCCCTGTACTGCTATTCCTGGGCTGAGATGCCCTCTTTCAGACCTGATTCTCCCAATGCAGTGAGTAAGGAGGGCAGACACTGAAGACAGGCAGTGGTGGGCAGAGATCTGGCCCTGGAGCAGCGGTGGTGAGACTCCAGGTAAAGGGGCTGGAACTGGCCTGGGAACGTGCTTCCCAGCTTGCCAACCCGCTTTTCTATCAGGACCCCTTCTGCCGACAATGACGATCCAAAGGTGCGCGTGTGTGCACACACACAGGTCAATGAAACATCACGTGATGTTATGTATGATGCGTTTCTTTTTTCTGTTGCTTAGTTTTTATTTCGTAACCATCAACTTAACTCTGCAATCCAGCCAGACTGGGAAGGGGTGAGGAAAATAGGAACCAAATGAACTGCAGCGAGAGCACTAAGGTGACAGAACATTCCAAGCAGGTGGGGTACAGGGTGCTCTCCTAGGCACCAGAAGGAATGGTCTGCAACGTCAGAGTTCTTAGAGTTATCCACAGTCAGCAGTGGTGGCCTTCAGTTGTTCTTGTCATTCCTGGACCCAGCTCCATGGCTGCCACACGACCCAGGCCTCCTTTCACCTGGCGAAGGCCACACGCTCACCGCCCGCCCACTCAGGCGTGGCGGTGCAGAGGAGAGCTGGGAGCCTTGTGCGGGGTGCAACATTGGCCAGGACCTGTGTTTTAGGATAAAATTCTTATCCTCAAATTTCTCCCCATAGACGGACTTGCCTCCTGTGCCATCATGGGTGTGAGGTCACCACCCAGCACATAAATCTGGAATGTTCTGTGGAAGCAGGAACCTGTGCAACCAGATCCTTTCTCCCAAGTGCTGAGAGCATGGAGTGTTCTGCTGTCTTTGGAACTTTCTGCAAACAGCTCGAAGGAGACATGGCCCAAAGGCTTGCCATCCATGGTGATATCGAAGGACACAGTGGGGTTCACCATGGCTGGGCACAGAGACTCTGGGCATTGTCGTCTGCAAAGCCTATGATGCATTTCAAGTGCCTGCTACAGTGCCTGGTACATGACAGGTCCTATTATTGTTATTACTAGGGGTCCGGTGCACAAATTTATGCACCTTCAAAGGAACTGTGGACCGAGAGGCTGCGGTAGGCACAGGAGTGGACCTCGGTCCATCTTCCATGTCCCCACCCAGCCCTACAGCCCCTGTTCCCCTGTCTGCTGGCAGCACCCTTCCTGCCGCCGCCGCCGCTACCACATGCGGACAGCGCCAAGGGAGCAGGCTCTGGTGCGGGGCGGTGCCAGCAGCAGGTGAGGGCAGGGCCGTCACTGGCAGCGGGTGCAAGCAGCGGCTGCTGCCCCATCGCCCTTCAGGAGCAGGAGGAGGTGGAGAAGCCCTCGGGGCGATCGGGGCCAGTGCCAGGTGCCTGCTAGTAGGTGTGAATGATGACTCCGGTGCCAGCAGCCAGTGAGCGGGGTTGGCGCCAGCAGCAGGTGCGAGCGCTGGGCGGGACTGCGGCGCCCGGGAGCAAAGAATTTCTGTAACCACCAGAGGCTCGCCCCAATGACAGCCACCGGTACCCCACTCACCTGCTCCACCATCCCACCATGGCCAATGCCTACCATGTCCCACACACTGCTGCCTGCTGCTGACACCTGCCATGTTCCCCACGTGTCCCCTGGTGGTCAGCACATGCCATAGCGACGGGTTGTTCAGTTGTTCTGCCATTCAGTCTACTTATATATTAGGACTATATATTATTAATATTATTACTATTTTATTTTAAAGTAATGTTTTTTCTTTCCCCTCTCATTATCTTTCTTTTCTGCTATTTAGTTATCTGCCTGACAAATGCCCACTCCCATTCTCTGGGAAGCCCTTGCTGCGCCTTCCGCCCTCACACCCTCCTGTGTGTGGCCAGCCACCCCGCGCTCCGTCCTGCTGTGCTGTGTCCCGATCACATTATGCGGCTTCGCTGTGTCAGCACTCCCCTCTGTGAGACCTTCAGGGACAAGCTGGGCTCCGAGGGCTCACATCTTCAGGGCAGGCCGGCTTGCCCTCCGGAAGCGTGTCCGTGCGTCCTGAGCAAGGTGAGCCATAGAGGACGGAAAGCCTGAGACCCTGAGACCGCTGCCTTCGTGCAAGAACAGCCAACAGCAGCCCATGCCCCCCACCCCGCGGCCCGCGTGTCCTTGTACGACCTTTCACAGGTTTCACCGTCCTTCTTACCGAGTCCACATTTTTTTGCAACAGTTTCCTTGTGGGTAATACCTCAAGCTACGATTTGTTCCAATTTTGTCAGTTTTCTCACATTTTCCATAGAAACCTCTTTTTTCTTTCAGAAATCTAAGATATATTCAACTAACATTTACTGAGCCCTTACTATTCATTTAGTTGGCAGGTATGTATCCGATATCGACTACATGCCAAGCACTGCTCTGCATATGTTATAAAACAGCAGAGGCAGAGACTGGCCGCCTGGCTCTGTATGGGATGGTCTCTACATGTACCATCATTAGACCACGTGGTGACAATGAACTTCCCAGTGTCCTGGCACTCTAGACCCAGAGCACTGGGGAGTTTCCAGTTTCCAGTAATCCCTTTACTCGGTGCTGAGTGACAAGAGGCTGACCAGAGCTCTCTGACTGTGGCACCTCGCTTTATGGAGTCTACACGTCCTTCTCTGCCTAGCCCGCCCTGGTCGACGCTGGGGAGGCGCTCAGGAGAACTGCCCGCTACCCCCAGGGCATCCGGCTCCCACTGTGCGGGGGAGGGACTCGGAGCACTTTGCACCCGGCAGCATGGCAGGACCAGGAGAGCTGTGCGCTGGTCTCACAGCCAGCATTACTATAAGGGTGACACCACATGGCCCGGAACTCGGAGGCACCTGGTTTGATTTGTAATCCCTTGTTAATGGAGGACTATTGAAGAGTAAAGAGAAGAGAGCTGATCAAATTTTCCTACTTACATAGTATTTAAAAGCATGCACAATGACAGACGGTTTCACCCTGGCAAAAAAGACATGAACTCTCCCGTATGAGCCATCCTAACTCTGGGCTACTGGTGTTCCACATATTCTCGTGGCTGTGGAGCGGATCACCAGAACTTTCTCACCTTGTGGCCAGTAAACAGCGCCCCCCTCCCTCCTGAAGTGTGTGTACGCAGCTTACGTCAGGAAGCTCTAGAGTCCGCCCTGGCTTCCACGTGGGTCCCCTAGAGCCCAGGAGAGAGGAGGAGGCCCGGACTGCTGTCCGTGTCTGCCTGGGGCCATGTGTCCACTGGACCAGTGGCTGTCCCAGAGCCTTTAACAGGGCCTCTGACCCGAGCAGCACCAGGAGTTGGGACACCTTTTGCTTGTTTGTGTGCTTTGGAAGAACTTCTAGAAACTGTTCTAGGAGAGAAAAGGGCCTCGGAGCTACGGACTCACCCTCCACCCCAGTGCTGGCATTCTTTCCGTCCAGCTCAGACAATGACCACGGCCTGTACCACAGCTCTGACGACACGTCTCACCCACCTGAGTCCCTGCTCTGTCCTCCCGCCGCCTGACGCAGCTGCAGACCTGTGTGTGTTTGGGCTCCGAGTCGGGTCCGGTTCCTGGCTGGACTGCTTCGGCTGGTGTCCTCTCCTCCTGTGCGCCAGCTGGATTGAGGAAACATGAAGAGAATATTTTAATAGACAGAATATCAGCATGAGGCAGCTGAGCCTCCCACATCAGTGTGGCTCACCCTGTATCCCAGTCAGCAGTTAGAGAGCAGCTGACTGTGGGGTGCAGCCTGGGAGGGGGGGTACCCTACTAGGAACGCCCTCTCTTCTGTTTGGTCATTTCTTTGTCACAAAATAAATCAAAATCTGTGACGCCGGTCCACCTGGCTCTGCCCAACTGCGGCAATGATGGGAGCCACCATGTCACCCTCGTCTGCTGCTTTGTGCACACACGCATGTGCAGAACAAGCTCCAGTGCCGGGTGCTACAATGTAACTTTTACCTCCAGTGTAACACGGTCAAAGAGAATCGAAGTGACTGGATCACAATGAAAGGTCACCAGTCCAATCTGATGGGAAGGATGGCTAGGAAATGAGATCTATTAAAGAATCTATAAAAGCCTAATATGCAAATTGTCCCCTCGGGAACTCGACCAGACCAGTAGTTAGATCGCTCACTATGACATGTGCAAACTACCAGGGGGCAGTGCAAAATGAAGAAAGGCCTGGGCTGGCAGCTGGAAGGCCCCGATCGGCCCTGATCACTGGCCAGGCCTAGAATTTCATGCACTGAATCTCTAGTCTGACAATAAAATGAGAGTTCATTAAAAAACTGCTAATAAATTTGGAAAATGTAAAGGCAGACCCAATCCTGAAAACAGTTTGAGAATTTAGCCAAGTAAAAATGTTCCTAAACTATATTAAATGTAATAAATTAAATTATATCTGAAATATACCAAAACTTATTTTTACAAAGACAAAAAGTAGCACATGCAATTTCCACACTGGACCCTGTATAGAGTGTTTTTGAAACGTTGGTACATTAATATATTCTCTACAGAGAATTGATTTATCCTCCTCCTATTTCAAAAGTTTCCAGACAGTTTGAGTGAATGGTGCCTCTGAGGTGAAGATTAATTTGTGTAGGAGACTTTGTGGTGCAAAAAAACCCCAAAAGGTTACAAAAATAATAAGCAACTCACACTTTGCTGATCATTACATAACCTAATTTCTCTTGTGGCTATCTACCTACTAATACTCTAAAACAGGTAATTAAGTGTAAGTGTGTGTGTGTGTGTGTGTGTGTGTGTACACCCCTAATTGAGAAAGGGTTTTATGAAATGTAGCTTTTCTTTAAAAAAAAAAAAAAATTATATTTGATTTTTTTTTTTTTTTAACAGAGAGGAAGGGTTAGAAACATCGATGAGAGAGAAACATCAATCAGCAGCCTCCTGCACACCTCCTACTGGGGAGGTGCCTGGAACCAAGGTACATACCCTTGACTGGAATTGAACCTGGGATCCTTTAGTCCGCAAGCTGATGCTCTATCCACTGAGCCAAACTAATTAGGGCTGTTGCTTTTCTTCACAACTATTTCCCCTCTATTTTATTCCACTCCACCCCCTTCCATTGTATTCTAGTCCTCTATCTGTTCTGTTCTATCCTAGTCCATTTTACTTTAAAATGTCAATTGTGGCTCACAAAGTGTGCTCATTGATCTGTGGAGTAGTATGAAGAACACTGCTCCAGTCTAGGGTACAGAGTGGACAGAAACAAGGAATGTCTTCTCTCTTTACCAGTCCCAAGAACATTGCCCATCTATGTCAGACTCGCTTCCACACTCCTTTTTCATTCATTTATCCCTTCATTTATCAGAGAAAGAGCTGTGAAACCCTGCGATGGGCTGGGTGCCTGGCGGGTTGTTGGGAATGCAGTGATGGCAGGAGAGACTCTGGCTATAAGAGAACTTGAGTCAGAGACATCCAACCCAAGGGAGGGGCAGTCAAGTGAGGAAGGAGGTGGATGTGCTCTTGCGTCACAGGACCCAGCGCCAGGGGTCATTTACTCAGAGCTTCCTGGTGCTCACAATGAGTGCGGCTTCTGAGAGGAAGGCATTGCTCTGGGCTCCGCGGAGGTGAAGATGAGTAAGCAGATCCCTTCTCTGCTGCTAGCCTGAGAGCCAGGGTGGGCGGCACAGGAGTAATTACAATGCATGTAATAATGCATCAGACCAATGTAACCACTTCAGAGCCGCACAGAGCTGGGGAACAGTTAAAAACAGAGGAAATGGAGACTGCGAGCAGGGGAGGAAATGACTGTTGGGGGCAAACTTTAGGGAAGGAGCCCCGTGTAGGGAGAGGTTTTCTGGAATAGGAAGAGATCTGGAAACTTCTTACAGGTCCAGCAAAGACAGGGCGCAATTAACTGATGCAGGAGGTGATGGATTTGGGGGTAGGAATGCGGGGGGGGAGGGAGTCAAGTACATAGTGGAGGGACCCATCTGGGAAAAGTGACTAACATGGTGACCTCTTTCTGGCTTAACAAAGGAATAATAGTCAAAGCCTGCAATAGTATTACATTTATTATGAAAAGTAAACATTGTTTGACATGGCGGGAACTGTGTCATTAGGTACCTTTCCTGCTTTTTTATTTTATTTTTTTAAGAGAGCATGTATTGGGTAAATTACAGAGGAAGAAGTCATTCCTAGGAGCAATGGGCTGAGGAAACAAGTTATGGAGGTGAAGGAAGGGCCCTTGGAACTTGGGAGTGAGGAAGCTGATGGTAACGTGCCTGGGGCTGGGGTAGCACACGGGGTCCTCCATCCCAGGGGTTTGGAAGGTCCCAGGAAAGATCTTAACAGAATATTTAGTAACTTTCCAGGAGTATCCATTCAGGGTTGTGGTCTCCACTGGTTGATTGGCTGGCCTTCAATGCAGCTGGTCCTGACATTGGCCATGGCTGGTTTGGTTGCTTATCTGGGCCTGGAGCTGAGATACAACTGAGGCCTAGCTGTCATCTCTAGGGAGGGAAGGTCAGGGGACCGGACCACATGACCAGTATAAGCTAGGGGAGGAAAAGCCACGCTGGGAGCCAGGCTCCACCCTGCAATTAATTGTCCACTAGTAGGCACCTGGGCCTTTCCATCCTGGTGATCTTCTGCACCTGGCCCGTCGTCCTTGCTCTGCTCATGTCTGCCAGAATCTAACTGCCTACAGCTTCCCTCCTCAAGGATCTTGGCTCTGAAATCTTCCTGGGACTCATTTTCTTGAATGATGTGTAGCTAGCATTTTGTCCTGAAAGTACTCTTCATGTTGCAAGTCTCACTCCTCAGCCCTTTATTTCATTGATTTCTGTGGAAACTGCCAAAATGACATCATCTTTCACACCATGGCCTTTTGTTAATGTGTGATTAAAGAATAACATGCACACAGCAGAGTACAGGAAATGAAAGTAAGGAGCCTGATGTTCTCACCAGTGAGCACCCGTGTGTGTAACTTGTATCATTCCTAAGAAACAGCACTGCCCGTACCCCAGAAGTCTGCCGGTTCAGGGATCCCTACCAGGGACTCTCTCCACCCAAGAGCGACCCCTGTCCCGATTTCTAACAAGGGGTCCTTTACAACAAGAATCTAAGCTCTCCAACAGATCAATCCATATACAAGAAAGTATTTCTCTAAATGTTATCCAAATAAGGATACTATTTCCAATCTGTTCCTTCCCAATTGTTTACTCAAAATGTTTCGCTCACTCCTAGTTTGCCTAGTTGGAGTCAAGTGGAATGAAGAATAGGACAATCATGATATTACAGTATGTTAGTATAGTTTTGGTAATATTATTATATTTTTTAAAAAGAATAGGCCAATCAGAAGATATTTTTTTTCTGGAAGGCTCCCTTCAGAAAACAAGTATTTTAAAATGAAATGGGAAGAATTAAAAATGCCATAAGAACGAACCATGGATATAAGTAAACTGTCTCTGGCTATCTTATGCATTTGATTCATTGTTGTATTTCTGTTTTTAAAAAAAAAGATATGTTTTTATTGATTTGAAAGAGAGGAAGGAAGAGGGAGAAACATCTATCAGCCGCCTCCTGCATGCTCCTGGGGATCAAGCCCACAAGCCGGGCACGTGACCTGACTAGGAGGAATCTAACAGGTGACATCTCGGGGCACGGGACAATGCTCAGTGAACTGTGCCTCCCTTGTCAGACATGTTTGTGTACTTTTAAACACCAACATATGTTTTCATACTACTTACAAAGTGAAATTTTAGAGGGGAAAAAAAAGGCAAGCCAGTCCACAGCCAGAGATGCCACTGAGTGTGATAGGGAAACACTGCCATGTCCACAGGAGGGAATGGTTAGGTCACGGCACACACATACTAGGCACCTTGTATGTGTAAGTGATGAAAAAGGAAGTAGAGCTACAGAACTGACATGGAAATATCCACCAGCCACCTGTAAGTAAAAAGTCTCAGAACTATGTGCATAAAATGATGTCTGTCATGATATAATACACACATTAAAAAGGATTTGGATGTATTTTTTAATCCAAAAACACCTTCTTTGGTCTCACACAGACATGCCTTGTTTGTGTCAGGAGTCATCAAGTAACACTGGATACTCCTCGAGACAATGCTATTGGAGGACAGTGACAAATGGCTACTTACTTATTCAATGCACATTTTTCAGTAAATAATGGTTTGGAAACCAACACAAAGCATCTTGTGGAAATGTCAGGTGTTTACCATGGTCACAGAGATAGCACTCCGTTAGTAATAATCCATGATTTCTAGCATGCCATTCTTCCATGAGATGGTGAAGTCATCCAGCCAAGCACGGTTCGCTCAGATCTATGATGTGGGAGGCTAACTTTGAGATGCAACCAGGACACTCCAAGGACGAGACCGCTGATTGCTGACTGCCTTGAAGTTGGTTCCTCATCAGAAACCCAACTTCTGGGCACCTGCTGCCACCGCTGCCACTGACTCTCTGCCCTGGTTTTTGCTCAGGGCCCGACCCCGGATCTCTGAACAGACCTGCTTCACCAGACGCAGCGCGATGCCGTTTTCTTTTCACTTTATTACCCCTGATCTGCACGCTGTTTTCACATCTAATTGTAATCATTCCTTCAGGCTCTCCCAGGAGATGACACACCCTCCAAGGCGAGGTGGTGCTGTATTCTTCTTCAGAAGCCTCGCCCCGGCATAGTGCTCAGTCCTGCCTGTGTTCTGATTATGGTACTTACATAGCAATGGTGGTCTCTAACAAGCAGGTCCTCTTTTTTCAATTTTTATATTTTTTTAATTGATTTCAGAGAGGGGGAGAGAGGTGGAAACATCAATGATGAGAGAGAATCACTGATCAGCTGCCTCCTGCTTGCCCTCTCCTGGGACTGAGCCCGCAACCTGGGAATGCGCCCTGACCGGGAATGGAGCTGTGACCCTCTGGTTCATAGATCGACGCTCAGCCACTGAGCCACGCCGGCTGGGCAGAGCTTCTTTTAAATGAATATTTCCATCTGATCCTGAGGAAGATTTTATTTTCCAAAATGGTCATCACAGGATATCCTGTCCAAGGGGAAAGTGACACTCCTCCCAGGAAGTAGTGTGGCCTCTGTCCCCTCCTCTTGCACCTGGGCAGAGCTCTGTGACTGCACCATCCTGTCAGCACAGGTGCGAGTGATGCCACGTGACTTCCAAAGTAGGGCTTAAATCCATGCGCCTCTGCTTTGTGCCCCTGGGCACCTGCTCTGCCAACCCAGCCACTGTGTGAGGAAGCCACAGGTCCAGCGCCACCTCATGCAGGGGCTCCAGCCCAAGTCCTAGCTCTCAGCCCCAGCAAGGGTAGACATGTGAGTCTTCGGATGATGGCTCCAGCCCCTAGCTGTGGTCACCTGCCGTTGCCACAGGAAGAAGAAAGAGGCTGTCGCTGTGAAGTGCTGTCCGGATTACAGGTCCATGAGCAGATAAGCAGTGGCTGCTGTGTGAAGCCTCTGAGGATGGGAGGTGGCTTGTTACCCCAAAGGGCCCCATTTGCTCATCAGCCGGGGAAATGCAGGCGGGCTCAGCCCGGAACCCTCTCTTCTGTTTCCCTCTTATTCCAGGCGCAGGAGGCAGCATGGTCCACATGATTAGAAGAAGGATTAGAGCAGGCAGGATGACCCCAAACTAGGACAAAAGTCCCTGGAAAATCAAGGGGCCATTAACTTTCAAACAGAAACACTGAAATGTATTTGTGATGCCTGGGTTTGTTTTTTGAAAAGTCAGAGAAAAATATGGTAAGCGACTACAGAATGACTGCGGCACACTCATAAAATCTCACTGAGGTGGTAAAATCCTGGTAGAGGTATAGGAACTGATTCTCAGAAGCTGGTGTTTGTGATCTGTGATGGAGAGCCTGTTACTGGCTGCGCCGAGATCTGCCCCAAGTCACTGAGCAGTGGGCAGGAGCGGAGTGCGGTTGTGGACCTTGTCAGCGCTTTGACACGTTAAGCCGCATCATGATGAAAAATCACACAGGAGTGAATGTGCAATGCAGACAAGTTAACTGCCTGGCCCACAGGCTTTCTTTCCTGGGAAATTACTTGTGACAGTTAAATTAACCTAAGGACGGGAGGCTGGCAAAGATTTGCATACTTTCTCCCATTATTTGTGAACTGCCAAGTTCTTTTGAGAGCAGAACAGTGCGCTTTTCTATTAACAATGAGACACATTATTTGGGAGGAAGCAGTGAGGAACGTGGGGCTTATCAAGCATTTCCATCTCTGAGAAAGCTCAGCACGTGACCCAGCAGCTCTGCCTGGGTCTTTAATGAAGAAAGAATGTACTATTTTTATTAAGAAATAAAAGGTATTGGATTCTAATTTTTTATTCCCACTTAAGTCAAACTACCTATTTTTGTCTGTGAAAATGGCAGCCGAGGGTCCACGGAGCCTGACTTTGCTAAGGAGGGCCTTCCTTCCCCGCCACGCGGGCAGCCAAGTGCTGTTACCTCTCGCAGGGGACACCCTCGCTGATGCAGTTGGAAGAAGCAGACGCCCACAGCTCTGCTCTTCCCTTTAGTGTTTTTCCGCTTTCCTCTTTCATCTGTCATCTCCAATGGTCGCTGATTTAAATAAACAACAAATCTGATTCCTAAACACACTTCTGAGGTTTTGAAATCAGGACAGGTTTCTGAAAGGAGGTGGTTAGCATCCATCATCATGTGGATGGCCTCCGGAAACTCCACTCTGCCCTACTGCCCGTGTCTGGGGTCTCAGAGTCAGTAAATATAATTATTAAACCCAAAATATTGATAGAGTCTACGCAGAAAGATGCTCATCTCAGTTATCTTTAAAATGTCAAAGGGTTAAAGACTGTCACGTGCCTTGCATGGTGCAGAGCTTACACATTATGGTTACGAGAACCAGAGAACAATTGGGGGATCTTATCTGGCACAGGCCCGTGCAGTGTGGCAAGGAGACTGTGATTACAGCTGTGGGGTGGAGTTTATAGAAAAAGGAAGGAAACACGTTCAAAGGCTAACAAAGGGCACTAGGGCAGTGGTCGGCAAACTCATTAGTCAAACAGAGCCAAATATCAACAATACGACGATTGAAATTTCTTTTGAAAGCCAAATTTTTAAAACTTAAACTTCGTCTAACGCCACTTCTTCAAAATAGACTCGCCCAGGCCATGGTATTTTGTGGCAGAGCCACACTCAAGGGGCCAAAGAGCCGTATGTGGCTCGAGAGCCACAGTTTGCTGACCACAGAACTAGGGTGATAGAATAATGGGGGATTATTTTTTCTTCTCTCATTTTTCTTTATATCCCGCATAGGTGCTTATGTTATTGACATAAAAGTTTAAACACACACACACACAATTGTTAAATACTTAGCAATGCTTGGATCCAGCAGGAGAGATTAGGGATCATTTTAAGCTGCAGCTAAATATGGAAGAAGTCTTGTCCTGTTCCCCAGATCACAGCACACAGATGCCATCCATCAGGGGACACAGTCCCCTTGCAAGTAAGCTCTGTTCCCTTTCCTAATTTCCCTCAGAAGGAGTCTTTGCTTGACTTCTCCACGTAACTCTTCCATATCATCACCCGCACACAACTTGCAGGGAACCAAGGCATTCTGTTTATGAGTAGGAGTGAGAAATATTTTTCTTTTGAATTTCGAAAACAGCAAAGTGCACCTCCGGAACTGCAGAGCTGTTTTTTGAGAAAACAAGACCCAGTGTACATGAAGAGATAACAATGAAGAATATACAATGTGATGCGATGCCATCAGAGGTAAGTCTGGTTTTGAGGAGAAACCTTAAAACTCGCATAGGAAAGCCAGTAAGAATAAGAAGTGGAATTTGCAAAATAGATGTAGTTGAACCACAAACACTACAGGCAAGTGTTGGTATAAACAAAAGTTAGATTATAAACAAAACTTACATTACCGGGGCGGGAGGGAGGGGTATGGGGGGGGGGGGTAGGGGAGTTCCACAGGGTCTGGGCTGCAGTTCCCATTGGGCTTGGACACAGATGCAGGCCTGAGGGGTTCCCAGAAAGCTCTGCTCTCTTTCCTCCCCTTTACCAGGAGAGTTTCTTTTGCCTAAACAAGTTTAACCGTGGGTGATTCTGGTTTTCCTGTGCAATACACACTTTTGTTTAAAATATTATTCTAGTTACAAGTAGGTAATAAACTAATGCAAAATTTATTTAAAAAATGTATTTAGAATGTTCATTTTGCTTTTACCCTTCATGCATCCAAAATATTTCATCGAAAGTTTATATTCACTTCCCAAATATGAGACTAATATTCCCAAAATTCTGGCTGATGTCTTTTGGTCTCATGAATATCATTTTTATTTGCATATATTTGAAATAAAGGCAAAGGGCTAACATTGTCCGTACCTTCCTTGAAGACATTTTCCCCCCAAAAGAGTTCCATTAAAAAGCAGCATTCTCTTAGCAAATGTATTTCATAATTCTGTCACATGGCTGTCATAGTTCTTTGTTGATATGGTTACAAGAAATTCTCTGAAAAGCAATCAGTTGGGTATAAGAGGTGAACTAACTTTCCTCTCCACTCAACCCCTGTAGAAAGCCACAGACAGTCCTGG
Source organism: Nyctalus aviator (assembly GCA_036971965.1). Lineage (NCBI taxonomy): Eukaryota > Metazoa > Chordata > Mammalia > Chiroptera > Vespertilionidae > Nyctalus > Nyctalus aviator. The sequence goes on along the minus strand of CM072935.1, from coordinate 4,871,379 downwards.
GGGGCCTCCATGTTCCCAGCAGGAGCCCCATGATCCGGGCTCCATGTGGACAGGCTGCATCCACACTCCCAACTAGTGCCTGTGGGAATCAGTGAGCACTTGTCACTCAGCTGTCACACGATTCGTGCGTGAGTCAGGTGCTTGAGTCACACCTCCTCTTCTTTTGACAGTAATCCTTCTTACTGCTCTATTTTTTAAATGTAATTTTAGTGGATTTAAACTGCATCAACTCAAAATGATGTAATTAATTATACTCAGCTTCAAATATAATTACTGTTTAATCTCAGCCTGTCAGCCCGACACCAGCAGAAATCCAAACACAACGGCAGGCATGGTGGGTGTGGGCACGTTCCGTTTGCTGGCTCCTCCCAGCTCACTAATCATATAAGTTGTATTTGTTTTTGCTTTAAAAAAAATCTCAGGGATTAATCAAGTTTATGCCATTAACTTGGACCTAAGGCTTGGCGAAGTCGAGGAATAGCAATCCTGAAGTACGTTTCCCTTAACAGTCATTTTGAAAGGGTTTAGTTGGTGTAATGTATTAAAAAGTTCCTATGGTCACATAAACTTGGTCTATGCTGGTTTAAAAGATGAAGTAGGCTTTTTTACCATAGGGTTTCTGGGTCTTTAAATGTTAATATATGTTGCAAATAACCTCCCAGAGGTGGGGTATAAAATGTTTTCAGATTGCCTTAAACAGAGAGCACGCTTTCCTTAAAAAACACAACAGCAGCTTTGAGACAGAACTTCCATATGAAACCCCTGGTTTTAAAGGCACAGTTAAATGACTTTGGTGCCTGTGCAGAGTGAGCAGTCATCACTAAATCCAGGTTCAGAACACTCCATCGCCTCAAAAGCTGTTCCATCTGCCGTCACTTTGACTCCCCACCTCCAGCCCAGGGAACCACCAGATGACTGGCCTTCTGGACAGATTGGCTTCTTCTGGAAATTTTATCTGGCTTCTTTCACCCACAGAATGTTTTTGAGGTTCACCCAGTTGTAGCCTGGGTCACAACTTCATTCCTTTTCGGTGACAAATAGTATTGCATACAGATGTGCCACACTGTTTTCTTATCCTCTCGTGAGTCTGTGGACATTTGGATCATTCCCACTTCTTGGCTACTGTCAGTTATTATGAGCATTCATGTACAAGTCTTTGTATGGACACATTGTTTTGTTTTTAAATATATTTTTATTGATTTCAGAGAGGAAGGGAGAGGGAGAGAAAGATAGAAACATCAATGATAGAAGAGAATCATTGATTGTCTGCCTTCTGCACACCCCCTACAATTCAGGTCGTGTCCCTGACCTGAATTGAACCCAGGACCTTTGAGTCCACAGGCCAAGGCTCTATCCACAGAGCCAAACTGGCTAGGACTATATGGACACATTGTTATTTCTCTTGAGCATGTATTAGGAATGAAACTGAGAATCACATGGTAGATTTCTGCTTAATTTTTTTAAAAAATTTTTTTATTGATTTCAGAGAGGAAGAGAGAGATAGGAACATCAATGGTGAGAAAGAACCATTGATCGGCTGCCCCCTGCACACCCCACATCAGGGATTGAGGCAGCAACCGAGGCATGTGCCCTGACCAGGAATTGAACCATGACCACCTGGTTCCCGGAGCAACTCTCAACCACTGAGCCACACTGACCGGGCTCTGCTTAATTTTTAAGGAAACTTCCAAACCGTTTGCACTCCCACCAACAGTATATGGAGTTCCAGTTCCAATCTTCACCAACCGGTGGGTGTAGTAGTATCTGGGTCCCTGATGGCCAATATGTGAGCACCTTTTCATGTTTATTGGCCACTCATATCTTCTTTCTCAAGTACCCATTTAATTGTCCGTTTTAAAGTTTATTTTCTTACTAGTGTGCTGCAAGAGTGCCTTGTACTCTAGATAGAAGACCTTAATAAAATATGATTTGCAAGTATTATCTCTGTGGGTTTTCTTTTCACTTTTGAAATGGTGTTTTTTAAGCATGAAATGTTTAATTTTTATGAAGTTCAATGAATGAAGTTTCTTCTTTTATCGCTCATGCTTTTTTCATTGTAGCTGTGAAGATTTTAAGAGTTTATAGTTTTTGCTTTTACATTTACATAGATGATTCATTTGGAGTCAGACTTGATTGTGATGGAGAGAAGGATTTAAAGATACCTTTTTGCAAATGGATATCCAGTTATCCCAGCACCTTTTGTTGAAGACTATCCTCTCCCTACTGAATTGCCTTGGCACCTTTGTTGAAATTCAATTGAGCATAAATGTAAGAGCCTTTAATATGTTAACGATGTTGTGACTCTCCAACAGGGAGGATACAGAATGTTTCCCAAAATGTTTTTAACGAGGAATCCTACTCTCCCCTCCCCCACCCCGCCCCCCTTTAAAACGGCAGTCCTCCCTGAGCACACTTTAGAGAAAGCTTCTCTAACTGCTCAGGACTCTAACTCTGGCTTGCAACTTCATTGCTTGCCTTTAGAGCCTCAGAGGCTGTGTTGTATTTGAAACTGCAACACCAAAGACTTAATTTCTAATAATATGCTTATAATCAACAGTATAAGAAATGCATGTAAGGGATGTGGAAAATATTTGTTATCGAATTACGTCCATCTCTCTCTCTCTCTCTCTCTCTCTCTCTCTCTCTCTCTCACACACACACACACACACACACACACACGCACGCGCGCACACGGACTTTTTTATGGGCTTAGTGGGTGAAACTTTGGAAGTATGGAGAATTCTGCAATTGTGTTTAAAATTTTAGGGCAATATGTCTTGCTTGATCATGACATCTGAAAGTATTAGTAAGGTGTTACAATAAAGAATACTGCCGAAACCAGTTTGGCTCAGTGAATAGAACGTCGCATAGGCCTGGGGACTGAAGGGTCCCGGGTTCGACAGGTCAAGGGCATGTATGTTGATTGTGGGCACATCCCCGGTGGGGGACGTGCAAGAGGCAGCTGATCGATGACTTTCTCTCATAGATGTTTCTGACTCTCTATTCCTCTCCCTTCCTCTCTGTAAAAAATCAATAAAAATATATTTTAAAAAAAGGAAAAAAAGAATACTTACTTGCACACACTTTGTCATATATATGCACATCTATACACATATGTTGGTGATATAGTTTTCGTTTTTAAAGGATTTTGTCTTAATATTCTTTTTAACCAAATATAATGCAAAATGTTGGATAACTGCTTAAATGACCTTGCTAAAACAACAATACTCTGCCTTTAGCATATTACAACAGGGGAAAAAAACCCTCAGTACAAAAACAAAAAGTGAAATCAAAATGAGTGTCTCTTTATCACAGTTTTCATCTGCAGAGGAAGAAAAATATAAAGGTCCATGATAGGGGGAGGGGGGAGACAGCAAAAGTGCATTGTCTGCGCGGAGCCTGGTGCCTGGGTGACCCAATGACAGGCACAGGAGGCCCTAGAAAACCACAGAAAACAACGCGGAGTGCTGCTCTCTCAATATTTCAGGCGGCACTATCGCAGCTCACAGATGAGAAGTGACGGCAAGCCTGGCCTGCCGCTCAGCTGGTTAGACTGAGCGTCCTCCCTGTTCCCCAAGGCTGTGGGTTCCATCCAGGTCAGGGCACACACAAGCAGCAACCAATGAGTGCCCCAGGGGGTGGAACAACAGGCCGATGTTTCTCTCTCTCCAAAGCCAATAAATAACAGAATTTAAAAAGAGAAGTGACTGCGCACACAAGTTCCCAAACGGAAAACGACAGTCTTTGGATTTTGACGCCAAACGGAATGTAGAGCGGGAACTTATTTCCTTGCGAAACGTCAGCATATCCAGGGCAGGATTTGGGGTGTAAAGTATCTCTCTCCCCACCCCTACCCCCCCCCCACCTCGGTCAGGGGAGGCATTCCTCTGGGTTGAGGCCAGAGCCCCGTCCATTTCCAGCCTCGCCATACTTGTTAAGGGCCTTGAGTGCTCATCTGGGTTTAAATCTCACCCCTTTCCGCGAACGGGCTGCAGTAATGAGCTGGTTTGGGAAGATGTCCTCAGCCCCTGGGCCTAGTCTGTGTTCGTTACCTGACACCACGCTGGAGGGTCGCTCAGCATTTGGGGCTGTTCCCCGGGCTGGTGGGATACATCCGGGCTCCTCCCCGCAGGAAGGCCGTTTGCAGAGGTGGTTTTTGACGGTTTGTCCCCGGCCTGCGTGTGCGGGCTCGTGTTTCCCCCCCGGGGCCGGCCACGCTTCCCCGCGAGGCCCGCGCCTCGAAGCAGAGGCGCGAGGCGAGGCGGCACCTCCTCACACCGCCGCCGCGCCGCCCGTGACCATGGCAACCGCGCGGGGGCGGGGCCGTGACGTCACGGCCAGCGGCGCCCCCGGCGGCCGCCGGGTCTCGCGAGGGCTGGCGGGCGGCGGCGGGACGGAGAGGGCCGGCGTGCCACGCAGACGGCGGGGCGCCCCCGTTCCTGCGCCGCGCGGGCGGCGGGAGCATCTGCTTTCAGCCTCGGGCGGTTCTGCCCGCTGGGCAGTGGCAGGATGGATGGGGCCGGGGCCGAGGGAGCCGGATGCAAACGGGAAGCGGCTCCCGCGGGGGCGGGGCCGCACAGCTTTCCCCGGAGAATCCGGGTGTGGGAGAGCCTCCCCCCGGAGGGAGGCCGCCGCCCTCAATGGAAGTGGGGAGGCTCCCTCCCGGAGCGAGCGGCCTGCCATCCGGAGTCCGCGGGTCGCAGGGCAAGAAGGACCGCGCAGTGGTGGGACCATGCAGCTGTCCACCGCAGTCATCGGGAAGCCAGCTGCTGTGAGACGTTTTTGTGAAACCTCAGTGTCGGTTCCAGCAGTGGCACACCGGTTCCTCCTTTTGTCTGTCAAGCTCTGATGCAAGCCACCTACGGGGTGGTTACACTCCCTCCCACATCACAGACCTCGAGGCTGTTCCTCAGCCTCTTAGCCTCGGGGCTGCTACACCTCGCATATGAAATAACAGATGTAGCCAAAACCGGTTTGGCTCAGTGGATAGAGCGCCTGGAAGGTCCCAGCTTCGATTCTGGTCAAGTGCATGCACCTTGGTTGCAGGCACATCCCCAGTTGGGGGTGAGCAGGAGGCAGCTGATCGATGTTTCTCTCTCATTGGTGTTTCTAACTCTCTATCCTTCTTCCTTCCTCTCTGTGAAAAATCAATAAAATATATTAAAAAAGAAAAAGAAAACAAATAACAGATGTCGTCGGTGAGGGATGACATGGGTAGGAAATGACCCGCCAATCTGGAAATTCCAGCCTATTTAATGATTTGCGTTCTTCACATGCCCATTCCTTCTATTTACTTTGCAAAGACAAACGCCTTTTGAACCCAAACGTTTATTGATCCCGGTCCCAGACAAATCATGGAAGAGACCAGAGGGGATGCGAATGATGGGCACGTGGGTACATGGCGATATTGTACCTGGTCCTCCAGGGGCTGCAGCTCAGCCGCCCTCTGGAAGGCACCCGGGGAAACCAGCCCAAGTGCAATCGCAGGGACCCGCTGCTCAGCTTGCCGCCCCTCCCTCCCTGCCCCCAAACCATAATCAGCTCTGATTGAAAACCATCTTCCTACAGCCGTTCCAACTGTAAGTACAGATATATTTACCAAAGTGAATGCAAGTGATTTTTTCAGCTGTTCACACCACTGCTTCCTGTAGGTTGACTTTAATTACCTTAATACATTCATTCATTTTGATTAAATTAAAAAGAGGGGAGAAGAGGTGGGTTGTAAAATGACCGAAAATAGACAGCTATCCTCAAAGTGTCTATATCTATATATATATATATACACACACACACTGGGAAATTTCCCAGAGGAAGACAATGTTAGCTGAAAGCAGGAAAGGTTCCCATGCTGGGTTAACTTAAACTGTGCTGTTCATTTGCTTAGATATGTTAGAGGTGAGAAAAATTCCCCCCATTTACTTAAAACCAACTTCTAGATACTTCTGGAGAATTATAACCTGTTCTTTTTTTAAAAAAAAAAAAAACTTTTTTTTCAGAAGTGTGGAAAGGAACACCTTTACTGATTAGAAAATGAATTTTATTTTCTAGGAAAGTAGAGAATGTGAGAGCACTTACAAAGGGAGGTTCGTTGTCATAAAACTTGGATTTCAGAGTGTTGTTTGAAGGGCAATATTGCCATGGACCCACGCGCCCATCATTTTAGAATCACTGCTGCCTGTCTGAACCAGCTCTTCCCCTCCGTGTGGCACTGATTTGGAGAAACATCACACTTTTTATACTCAGAGAACGGTAAACAGGATTTGAAATCCTGCACAGAAACTAAAAGAAACCTCTTGTGTGGGAAACTGTGGTGGACCAAGGATGGCTGCAATTCTTTGTCACCACCTCCCCCTGCGTCCCCGACTTTCCCAAGGTGGAA